>JANJGN010000258.1:600000-781592 GCA_026770705.1 Isurus oxyrinchus | reverse complement strand
ATGTTTTGTGTCCCAGAATGCTAAGGGAGGCAAGGTGCGAGGTCACAGGGGCTTTGTCCCAAATTTTTGATTCCATTCTTGCCACGAGGGAGATGCCAGAGGACTGAAGAACAGGTAATGTGGTTCTGGTATTTACGAAGGGTAGTATATTTAAGCCAATTAAATACACGCTATTGAGCGGAGGGAAAGTTTTGGAGAAAATTCTGAAGGACAGAATCTATCTCCACTTGGAATAGCAATGTTTGATCAGCAATACTCAGCATGGCTTTGCCAGAGTGAGGTCATGCCTAACAAACTGGATTGCATTTTTTGACGAGGCAACAAAGTGTGTCGATGAGGGTAGTGCAGTTAATCTAGTTTATGTTGTTTTCAGCAAATCCTTTGACAATTTCCCACATGGGAGACTTACAGAGAAGGCAAATGCACATGGGAATTAGGGTTTATTGAGAAGGTGGATTCAAAAGTGTTTGAGTTGTAGGAGAGAGAGGGTGATGGCAAACGGTTGCTTTGGTTACTGGAAGCAAGAGTCCAGTGGTGTACCACAGGAATTTGTGCTGGGTCCCGTATTTTTCGTAATCTATGTAAACGACATAGATGACTCTGTGGGTGGGTGATTAAAACGATCGGCCGGGTGGTTAATAGTGAGGTTGCTGTCTATGGCTACAGGAAGGTATAGATGCGATGGTCAAATGGGCAGATAAGAGACAGATGGATTTTAAGGATGAAAAGTGTGAGTTGATGCAATTTGGATGGAGTAATTTGACAAGGAATTATCAAAAGACGGCCTGATATTAGGAAGTAATGAGGAACAAGGGACCTTTGCCTATGTGCCTATAGATCTCTGCAGGCAGAGGGTCATTTTAGGGGGTTGGTGAAAAACTCAAAAATGGCACTTGCATTTTTCAATCGAGCCATAGATAACAAAAGTAGGGAGGGCATCTTGGATTATATAGAAACTTGTTTTGGCCACAGCTTCAGTGCTGCTTGCAGTTCTTTTCGTCACATTATAGGCACGATGTACTTGAAATGGAAGGCATACAGACGGGATTCACAAGGATGTTGCCTGGGATCAAGCATTTATGTTATGAATGGAGGTTGGATAGACTTTCGTTGTTTTCATTGGAGCAGAGAAGACTGAGGGACTACCTGATCGAGGTGTACAAAATGATTAGGGCCTGGACAATTTGAATAGGGAGCAGCTGTCCCGCTTAATTGAAGGGTCAGTCACGAGAGGGCATACATTCAAGGTCAGGGGTAGCAGGTCTTGCGGGAATGTGAGGTAAAATGTTTTTACTCAGAGGCTGGTGACTGTCTAGAGTGCACCGCCTGGGAGGATGGTGCTGACGGGTTGCCTCGCGTTCTTTAAAATGTACCTGGATGAAAACCTTGGCACGTTATAACATTCAGGCTTTGGGCCTAGTGCTGGTAAATGGGATTAGTTAGGTAGGTCAGGAGTTTCTCACGTGTCGGTGCAGACTCCATGGGCCGATGGGCGACTTCTGCACTCTTTGCTTCTGTCATACTGTTTAAATGCACGCATACCATTCCGATTGGGCAAATACAAAGCTTATATTTCAGCAAGCCTGGCGTATCTGCAGTTCAACTGAAGTAAGCATCATGCAAATCCATCACAATCAGTGAAGGAGCAAATGGGTTTGGGAGACAGCAGTGAGAAGAGCTCAATTTCTGCAAAATTTCAACAACGTGAGTTGTTCACTCAGTACTTGAAAAAATGTCACTTATGCAATCGAGCAGTTTACAAGTATAAAATGCTTCTGTGAATGGTCGCTGATTACTTAGTCTTTCTTGTGTGCATATCAAGAACATAGAGGTCAAACTTCAATTGGAGATGGGCCAATCAGCAGTGATAACATGAAGCACATGGATGTAGAGAGATAGAGAGAGGGAGAGAGAGAGTGCAGTGAATCACAGACATTCTCTGCCCCAAAATACAGATGTAATTTTGTGAACTGAGCTCTTTGTTTTCCCAACACATTAGGTAATGAAGAGATGTAATGCAAAGGTAGAAATTCGCAATCGAGGTAGCGATTAACCATGACATTATTAAACAGTCGTGCCGGTTCTTTGGGTAGCACGGTTTGTTTCAGCATCAATTTTCTGGACAGTAGTAGCAATAGCAGACGAAGGAGGAATAGTATCACGGCCAAGTGTAGCACAGAAGATAATAGGCGGAGCAGCAATAATTGTATTAACTGCAGTAATGTGTTTCGCAGGAATAGAATAACGGTAGCAACAGCAAAATATCAGTAATAATAACACTATCATTAATAATATTAGAATCAGCATTTGTGATGGAGTTAACAATAGTCATGCAAGTAGTAATAGTCATTATCGTAACAGTAATGCTTCTGTTGAATTGGATGGAAATGGAATGGGAATCCGAATTGTATTATTTTCGGTTTAACGATGAAAATTGTGATATTATTCGTTGGTAATGTTGGACTAATTGTTATAATCATCACTGTTTAGATCATACAGATCTCAGGCTGACATCGGGCACCACCCGATGTTCTGGCCGGCTGGAAACACGACACGGATCTCAGTGGGGTACGCTTTGTGATGCTTACTTTGGCTTGGAAGACGCCAGTGTGGTCTGTGAGCACCTTCGATGTGGGGCAGTGGCTGAAATATTGGCAGGAGCTCACTTTGGGAAGGGAACCGGCCCAGTGTGGAAAGAGAACTACAGATGCCGGGGCAACGAATCCAGCATTTGGGATTGTCCAGTTTCATCCTGGGATGAAATTAAATGTTCGCATGAAAATGACGTCAGTGTTATCTGCTCGGGTGAAACCTGTCAGTGTATTGATCTGAATTACACCAGCTGTTACTCTTTCTTCTGAATGAATTTAGCCTGTGGTGTTTTTGTCAGGTCAACTATCTGCAATAGAAGGGATTTTGTATTGCTCAATTCAAGGTCTCATTTAATACTCATTATCCTTATTCGATTGTATCCAGAACATTGTTTTTTTTTCAGAAATCACCAACATGAACTGTTGACACAATGTTTAAGCATCAAAAACCGGAACTCGATTTGATTTAGAAATGCTCTACCTTCATTTATTTGTACTTGTCCTGTCAAGGAATAATGATGGCTCTTGAAAGGAACGGATTTATTCCTACCCCTAATGGAGGTTGAAATTGTGATGGTTGCCGGGGCAACGATCGTTGCCCCGTTGCCGGGGCAACGAATCCAGCATTTGGGATTGTCCAGTTTCATCCTGGGATGAAATTAAATGTTCGCATGAAAATGACGTCAGTGTTATCTGCTCGGGTGAGATCTGTCAGTGTATTGATCTGAATTACACCAGCTGTTACTCTTTCTTCTGAATGAATTTAGCCTGTGGTGTTTTTGTCAGGTCAACTATCTGCAATAGAAGGGATTTTGTATTGCTCAATTCAAGGTCTCATTTAATACTCATTATCCTTATTCGATTGTATCCAGAACATTGTTTTTTTTTCAGAAATCACCAACATGAACTGTTGACACAATGTTTAAGCATCAAAAACCGGAACTCGATTTGATTTAGAAATGCTCTACCTTCATTTATTTGTACTTGTCCTGTCAAGGAATAATGATGGCTCTTGAAAGGAACGGATTTATTCCTACCCCTCATGGAGGTTGAAATTGTGATGGTTAGCCGACTTCTTGAATGATCACGGTCCAACCACAGTGTGCTTTGCAAAAGAGTTCACATCTTTTAATCCAGCTACGATTAAATGTAGCGTCTAATCGGGTTTGTTTGGAATGTATTGGAACTTGAAAGTGGTGATCTCTTTCCTATGCACTTGCCCTTCTACAAGCTGATATTGCAGACGACTCAGAGAGTTCCTTCAACAGTTCTGGTAGACTGTGTAACCGGCAACCACAGTGTGCAAGTGAAGGATAAAATCAATAATTCTTCAAAGGATGGTTTCAAATGTGCTGGTGGATCCTGGATGCTCTGGACTATTTTTCCAGGACATTGGAGCGGCATCCATCCAGAAATGGGCTATTCCACCATAGCGTTAAAATGTCGAAGTGGGGACATTGACACCAGATTAGCAGTTTCCACCGTTAGATTAAGAGAAATTTCATCGCCACAAAGGTTTTTGGATTTTATTTTTTGTGCACACCGGAGACGAGGCAGCGTCATTGAGTGTTGAAGCCTCAGTTACGCAAATCTTTGATCTTCTGCGGTGCAGAGGCTTATGAAGTTCAGACCGGAAAATTGAGTTAAGGCCACAGTCAGTTTAGTCATAAAATTAGGGAACAATGAAACAGTCTAGATTTGTCAAATGGCCTTCTTTTGTTCCTATAATTTACAGATGAACATGTTCTAATGTTCTAGTCATTACAAAAGTTTATGGGGTGATTGAGTCATCTAGAATATCCAACCTCCCTACTGCTCCTGTAGTTATTTATTTGCCTGCTCCAAATAGTTTGCTGGAGAGTGCCAAAGATTTATATTGGCTGGGATTAGACATTCTCTTCTTGGAGATGCCCATTGCCTGGCTGTTGTGTGGCGCGAGTTACACTTGCTACTCATTAGCCCAAGCTTTGATTTCATTCAGTTCTTGATACTTGAAGACATGGACTACTTACCTACCTGATGGATGCAGAATTGCACTGAAGACAAGAAAATCATTAAAGAACATCAGCATTTTGAAATGATAGTGGCGAATAGGTCATTGAAAAGGCGTGTATAAATGGTTTGCCTTATGAAGCTCCCCTGAGGAACTAATGGAGAGCTATGCTTCAACTGAGATGATTAGCCTTCACTCCTCACTATCACTTTTCGTTATGCTAATGGCTACTTTGTATCGCACTCAGTGAAATGAGACCATGATGTCAAGGGCAGTTGCTGCCACCTTACCATTGGAATTAAGCCCTTTTTTTCCTTTTTTGTGCCAAGGTTGTTATATGGTCAGAAGCTGCAAGTTCCTGACAGAACCTAACATAAACATCAGCGAGTAGATTATTGTTGATTAAGTGCCACTTAAAAATAATATGGAAGACACCTTCAATTCCTTAGCTGATGATGGAAATTACAATAGTATGCAGTAAAGTTGTGCAAAAGGTTACTCAAAAGCAAGGGATCACGACTTATTAGGGTCGGACAATAAGTTCAGATTTTGCTGGCAATACAAAAGCCGAATTAATGCATGACAAAGGAACATTCGGTCCCATAGTGTTGTGCCGTTTTATCACAGAATCATTCCCACCATTCACAAAGTCGCAGTTGGGCGTATGACAGTCACGGATACGCCCAGCAATTACACGGCTTGGAGCGCTGCATTTACAGTGAGTACACATCAAAAGCTCACCAAAGCTTCGAAGTGCGTTTGGACGTCAAATAAAGCTACCTATCAAATGTAACTTGTTTGTTGCCCCCTATATTAGCTAAGGATAACTGTGAATATTCAGAAGCCTAATAAGCCCCTAGACCCTGTGTTCGATCAGGGCACAGAAAAAGCTCCCGGATTGATGGAAAGTTCATGTTTTTTTCCCATAGAATACCAGAGCAAGCTGCTTGCAAAAAAAAATAAAGTATAATAACTGAGGAAATGAATATTGGGTAACATCAGACTATGTAAATGTGCATAATTATATATATAAAAAAAACGTTCACCCTTAAATCCAATATTAACTGAACAAAGATGATTCCGGGTATCTGCTATTTTAGCTAAACTTTAACCTTTCTCTCAATGTGATGCCATTTATAGGCGATAATTGGTCACTTAGACTGACTAACGGGGGAAGCCGATGTGATGGGCGAGTGGAAACATACGTCGGTGGAAACTGGGGGCCAGTGCAGGACTCCCTGTGGGACCTGAATGATTCCAAAGTGGTCTGCAGAGAGTTAGGCTGCGGTGACACGATAGCAGCTTATAACTCTTCAAAGTACGGAGAGAGTGACGGGCCTGTGTGGGTGAATTATGTCCAGTGCGAAGGAAACGAATTACATCTCCAGAATTGCAGCTCATTTATATTTAATTCGTCTCTCACTGACAGCAACGACGTGGGAATTTTGTGTTCAGGTAACGAATATTTCAATTCAAAGTTCAAATGGAAACAAAACTCTAATTTGATGAGCAAAGTGCTGAGTTAGGTTACTTACTCAGTATCGCTGAAATCAGTGGGTTGAATGCAGAGGGATGGATGCAGGGAGAAAGGACACAGGCAGACCTGAATTGTAACATGAATGTGCATCTTTGTAGCGCTTTCAACGGAGGCAAAAGCCAAAAGAAACTTAGCAGAAGCGCAATCAGACACAGCAAGGGCTTAGAAAACTCTTGGCTAAAACAGCTTCATAGCAGGATATTTCACGAAGGGGTGTCATATTTGGAAAGGAAGAGGTGTTGAGGGAGCAACCTTTGATCCTGCATCCATGACGGTGAGAGAAATGACGTGGTTCCTGTACTGTATCTGAGAAACGTATGAAAGCAGAGGCCTGGAGAAATCAAGAAATTGAATAGCGCCAGTGGTGATCATTGCTGGAAGTGCAAGAGTGGGAGCGGGTGGGTCACGGACTTAATTTCAAATTGGAGGCAGTGGTGGATGGGAAAGCAATGTAAACCTGGCAAACCAAGTCAATAACCTGATGCAGCCAACACAGTAACGGTTGAAATGAAGTACTTGGCGGGTGCAGGGTAGGAAGCAATTGGGTGCGGTGAGCGGGGCTGGTGTGGAGAAGCGCGAAGTTGGTTTGCGGCAGTGAAATCTTCGATTCCGGAGTAGACAAATTCACGCATCCTTCGTTTATCAGCAAATGAGAAGATTAGGGTGAAGGTGAACTCTGATGTAGTTGTAGCTGCTGACCAATAATATGTGGACTTGGGCATTAGTGCAGGCATGACACCATAATCCGCAACAATAATTCTGTTCCGCTGCACAGTATATACGTAGAAAAGTGCTCGAGTTCTATTGGTCTAAATTTCATTTGGCAATGCGTTAATTGTAACAGAAATTTTTTCCTGCAATTTTGAAAGTAACATTATGCAGTAGATAGATCTAAACAGAGGCTCAGCTGCCGAAACATTGTGTACATTTTGCAGAATGTAGCTACATGTAGAATTTCTGCCAATGTACTGGTGTGAGATACAACATGTATATACAAGCGCAAGGACGGGGTTCTCTGCTGATGTAGGAGCACTTACATAGCTACACGGATTGGAAATTAGACCACCGCACAGCTGCAGGCCACCTCCAGTCACCTGAGTACTGCATATTGTAAGGCAGTTGAATAGAGTGTGTGCTGCTTTCATTCAGCAGTACGCAGATGAACTTACCAACAGGCCAACAAGACTTAGTATGATTTTCAGGGATCTAATGATTTTAACGTCAGACAATGGAACAAAAATGAAATAGGCAGCCAGAATTAATGTAAAACAAAAGTGACAAATATAATTAGCAATATCGGATGAGGAACAGATACAACTGTAAAACCTGTCTAGAAAATCACTGTTTAACAATAACAAGACTAGATGTTGTACTAGGAACAAATAGAATTGGGAAAACAAGACGTGCAGACAATTCCGCACTACAATGGGTGAACTGGAGGCCATAAACACTTTCATGAGATGTCTGAAAATCTGAAGTTTTTGGGTGTTATGTATCTTAGTAATACTTCCGTGTGGAGAGATGTTTTGTCGGAAAAGTCTGGAACATGTAAGCAAATTATAGTCTTCCTCTCTTGTTGCCTAATAGGACACATGCAGATAAGACTGTCCGACGGTGGCAGTCCATGTGCTGGCCGAGTTGAGGTTTATTACGATGGAAGCTGGGGATCAGTCTGTGATGATTCCTGGGACGCAGCCAACGCTCACGTTGCTTGCAAACAGCTGGGTTGTGGAAATGCATTGGAGGTGACGCTTCCTGATTCTTGTGGAGCAGGCTCAGGCCCAATTTGGTTGGATGAGATAAACTGTTCGGGTAACGAATCGTTTCTCTGGGATTGCCCTTCAGCTCCATGGAGTAAACATGACTGTAGTCATAAAGAAGACGTGAGGATCATGTGCTCAGGTTAGAATGCTCTTAATATTCTCATTGTCTGACGATTCATACGGATGATTATGCAAATTAATCACAAAGAAACCGCAACATAAAATACGGCCTTTCAGGCCAACTGTCGCATTTCTGCTGCCCTCATTATTAACTTGACATATTTTGTCTAACATTATTTGCTTATGCTTCAATTAAATTTTCCCAGGGGTACATAGGTAGCCTCTTTTTAAATTGTTGCTAATTGAGTCAACAGGTACCCGTGCTCTAAGTTCCACGTCTGAGCCACTTTCTTGGTAACAAAATACAAAAAAAATATTCTGTACCTCATACTGTATTTGCTCATGGTGTATTTATGGTACCATCATTGCACTTTGCCAGTTTATAGAGGATAGTTATCTCTAAATCCCTGGACACCCTTTGCCTCTGTACATACTTTACCCTATTATTATACCAGCTGTTCGGGTCGCTTTATGTTTCTTATCGGAATTCACCATCCCAGCTTGTTCAATGTTAATATTAAGCTGTTATTAGCCCACCCATTCTGCTGGTATATTAAGGTGTCATTGCATTATTCATTTCAGCAGCCTTTCTTAGTATTAACTATGCAAAGTGATTTTCTGCCTCCGACATGAGATTTCAGTTTATACTTCCGATTCCCAATTTGAAGTCGTTCTTGTACCTGTTCAGTCGTGACCTCAGTGACCCGCAGAACACCTTCTCGAACCTGAATAACTATCTTAGAACGGATTTGGAATTTGCAGTCAGTTTTCTACCCATTTTCCGTCTGATTCCATAGCTCTATATGCTGTCAGTTCAGTTATGAATTTACTGTCAGACATCTTCCCGAAGGCCTTTTGAAAAGTCAGGGATATGATGTGATTCTGCACTGGCTCTGTGTACTCTTTCTGAAACTTCCTCAAATCACGAAATACGGTTTCTCAGCTAAGTGTGACTTAGCTTTTTAAACTCGTTTTAATATTTCTTCTTCGTATATTTGGAGTACAGCTGTTTCCTACTACAATGCAGAAGTAATAACTGGCGACAAGGGAACAAAGACGATGCATCTTTCATTGTCCTACACAATATTAAACGAGTTTTCAAGCTGAGTATTTGTTGCTTCATTGGTAGAACACAAAGAGCTGCAGCTGGCGAATGGAAAGCATCGCTGTGAGGGGAGAGTGGAAGTCTTCTACAATGGGACCTGGGGAACAGTGTGCTCTGGAAAACTGGATGGCCATGGCGCAGAAGTGATCTGTAAGCAGCTACAGTGCGGTCACTTTGCTTCTATTTATTATGATGCTCGGTTATTTGGAGAAGGATCCGGACCTATTTGGCTCGATGAGGTGGAATGCATGTCACACGAGTCGACCATTTGGCAGTGTCAGACCGACCCGTGGGGGAAACACAATTGTCATCACGGGAATGATGCAGGCGTTGTTTGTTCAGGTAACGCACCATACGTCTGGATGTGCGGGTGTTATTTCAGACATTATTGTCTAATGCAGTCAGCATGTTTCCTTTCAAACACAGGTGTAAACTTGACGAAGGAGAGGGCCCACGGTGCAAATGATAGCGATGGAGAATCAGGTGCTTGCTTCTCCTTATTAAAGCAACTATTTGTCCAGTACTCTTTGATTTTGCTACAGAAACAATAATCACCTATTCCCTTGCAGAGTCGGGTTTAGGTTTGCGTCTGGCTGGAGGTAAGAATAACTGCTCCGGAAGAGTGGAGATATTGTTCAACAACAACTGGGTCACGGTATGTGATGACTCCTGGGGTATGGCCGATGCCAGTGTTGTCTGCAGACAGCTGGGTTGCATTTCCGCTCTTTCGGCCACTGGAGGGGCCAGTTTTGGCCAGGGTGAAGGTGATATATGGCGGAATGGATTGAAGTGCACCGGAAAAGAATCATTTCTGTCCGACTGTCCTGCATCAGCGTCAGTTCAACCAGACTGTAAACACAAGGAAGATGCCAGTGTGATTTGTTCGGGTAAGGGAAGTGCAGAGTGGTAGTGATTGGGGCCGGGAAGGAGGTGCTTAGCACTTAATCTCTGAGTATGACGGATTAGTTCGTTAATTAAGAACAACAGATGCATTTAAGAAATTAATTTCCATATTTTCTGCACAACATATTGCACAGGGCCCTACTTGGTGTCAACGACTTCTCCGTCCACAGCTGCACGTATTTATTATTCGTATAGTATTCTTGTTAACCTTAAAGGTCTTATTCAGGACAGGAGCTGACAATCAGTTACTTTTGTTGATTTCGGAATTCAATTTGAGTTTTACAGAATAATAGAAACATTTAAAATGCAAGGAAGCAGGTTTCTCCTTTAAATCTTTCTATAATATTTCATCAAGGACATGATGTAAAATTTACTTCCACCTCCATTGTGATCTGTATAACGCTCGGAGTCCTATTGATGGTCGAGTTAATGGCACTCACGACATTGATACACAGAAAAGCAAAGAGGAAAGGTGAGACTCAATTAGGACCGCCGAATTCACGCTGCATCTCGGAACTTGAACAATACCCTGGCATGCTTTCAACTCCTCTACCTGTTCCACAGCAGGTCACAAGTCATTAAATAAACATTTAAGTTAACAGTATTTTTAACACGAATTCCCTTCAAAGCACTCGATGATTCGGTGAGATATCCAATTTAAATGGCAGAGCCACTTTACTCTCTAGGTACATATTCCAGGTCGATCCACCGGTACTGTGACTTCATTTCAATCCACTTGGCACAACAATGAATAAGAACATTTATTTAGCTATTTTGGGCTCCGTGTTCAGTTATTATTTCCAGTAATTCTTTATCTATCCGCTCAGGGCCTAATCCATTCCTTCAGTTTCTGAGTCTGGAAACTCAAACCCAAACTCTCTCACTGGAATCAATCCACGATATTGAGTCATGAGACATTTGTCAGATTTTTGGCATTCATCAATAATTTCTCAGCATCCAAACAGATTGAGACGCTCAGATTCGAAAAAATATAATCAACACCCTAGTGTTCCCTGCACACTGCAAATAAACTGCTAACACTGACCTGATATATCATGAACACATCACTCATATTTCTAAAGTGATGCTGTCTGCAGAGAGCAGCCAATTTTCCTTCCAGCTTCTCCTCAACTGTAATCCCCATGGGCATCATGGCCGAGTGAGCAGCTGGCACACATTTGTCCTGCAATTCCATCGCTCCGTCCTTTCCCACTTTAATGACATTGAGCCTATGTTTGGTGAAGTTGAATAGGTGTCGATGCAGATATGGAGATACACACACACACGCTCTCTCGAAAATGAATTCATGAATCCAATTATGTCCCTCTTTCTTCACAATAACTGGCCTTCACCATTCAGCATCTGTGAAGTGTTTCATTCGCAAATATTGCAGTATTACACCGGGTTCGATTGCAACAAAATATTAATCCCTCCGCCTTTACTCGAACAGGGGCTGTCACTGGCGGCAGGGAATCATCCAGTGGTTTCAATCAAGCTTTTTATGAAGAGATTGAGGATATTCTGCCTCGCATGGATTCCGCTCTGACCCATGGATCAGGTTCGTAGTTTCCATTGCAATCCCAATCCACACTGTGGAATTCCATTTCCGTTTAAACCTCTCGATAAGTTAGTACAATGAATGGCCATTCCAATCACTACCCCCACGTGAAAGTTTCCTTTCTCACGGCCCATGTGTATACTGCGAGTAGTTGCGAGGTTTTTTTTTAAATATCCCTACAGCGCTTTATTTTTCAAAGAATGTTATTTTTTTGGCTTTTGATTGAGAATAGCGAACTGAATCGCTGTCCCCAATTTCCACTGGTCTGCAGGCTGCTTCTGTCAGGTATCAGAGTCGATAAACAGTGCAGATATTCGAATGCATAATACAATCAAGTGATGCCAATGCTGCTAGTCCACAGATGGCCTGATTTCGGGGGAAGAGAATAACGATGAAACCTAACAATTAATTATTCTGATCTGTGCTCCGATGGGCTGAATCATTCTGAGTCGTGATGACACATTTCTGACTCTTTTCTGAACAATTGCTTCAACAAACATTTTTATCTCTCTCTCTGGTAAACGGTTTCAGATTCAATTGACTCATCCAATCACTTCGACTATTACACTAGTTCGAGGTTTGATGGCAAAAATCTTGGGACAGAAAACGTTGAAGGAAACTCCTTCAGTAGTCTGTTTGGATGGAATTTTACTTCCCAGCATCATGCTTTTGTTCTTCACCGTTTGGACTATGTAAAGTAGCAAATACATTCAGAAAGATTATACACCAATATACTGCGACGCCCAGGTTCACACTTATTGCAGAATGATTTTTGTCAAAATAAAACTATGAATATATTTTGAGAATAAAACAATATCATCGTCATTTCACCCAATAAATTGAAGGGTGTAAAACAGAACACAGGGAAGAACAAACAGTTAATGTGTTTTATCACCAGTCCCTGAAGCTGTGAAATGCACATGCATCTTGATGCGGACACTGGTTAAGTGGGAACCGTGTGGCTTTAAAACAAAACTAGAGAATTCTGCAAAGCGACTTTATCCAGTAATTCTCCACCCACTAAACTCACCGAGGCTGATCATCACAATGTATTTACCTTCGAGTCCTTCAATTATTTGTCAGATTGACACGCATAAATATCATTCTAATTATTGATTGTTAGCAATTTACTTCAATGAAAATCACTCTTCCTCTCAGCACTCGGCGATTATGAGGATGCCCAGACTGTAGGCACTGATTCTCAGGGCGGTCACTTGCTGTTGGATGGTGGTCAAGATGATCTCTTCAAAACGGAACGTGCCGACTTTGATCTCTGAGCACTCGGTGAGACAACCACACACAAACACACACACACACGCGTATACGCACACAAACATACGCCACAAACGTCAGACACAAACATCTCTCTGTCACACACACACACACACACACACACACACACACGCCACAAAAGCCAAATACAAACACTCTCTTTCTCTCTGTCACACACACACATACACACACACAGACATGCCACAAATGCCAGACACAAACACTCTCTCTGTCACACACAGACACACACACACAAGCACACACACACACACACACACAAATTATTCTTCCAAGGCTGCTGTTCTGAATTTTTGCTGACTTTTTTCCACACAGTTCTGATGGCTTCCGAGATGTTTGGTAAGCCTATTGGGCGGTCTGCTGCCTGTCACAAATGTTGCATGCGTTCCTTAAAGGTCGAGAGGTTGTTCAGAGGCTTTTGAGATGTATGCATCTTCTGGTCTTCGTTTCTGCACGTTCCCATGCAGTATCCCAATGTGTTTGGTGCCATCCAGGATGAGGTTCTCCATTCTGGGCGTCAGCAAATCATAGACTCTGCTAAGATGACGAGATGTTAGAACTGTTCATGATGTCTTGAGGCCATCACGAAATTGTTGCTTCTTCCCTCTCCCCCGGGAGCCTGCTGCCCTTTGAGTTGCGAGCAAATTATTAACTCTGATTATTCTTTCTCTCACCCTCCCACCTCTGCTCTGAATTTCACTGCTATAGGGCCCGGTCAATAAGCAGCGTGAAATTAAACCTCCTTTTCCATTATACGAAATTAAATTAAATAAAGCAACTGTCAATCTTTAACAAATAAAATTGTTCTAAAGTTTTTCACAGTGAAGTACCTCGATTGTTAAGGCCTCAAAGGCAGGACCTCCACTGGTCATAGTGGACGACCGGAACCTTCTGAACCTCCTCTGTCATACAACAGAGCACCCATTATAATGTGAGGAATTCACTTCGATTCAGGTTTAAACAGAATACAACCAGGCCACAAGTTTTTGTAACAAGTTATGAAAGTAAATTAGACCACGGAGCTTTAAAAATTCAAAGTAGACAATTCAGCAGCAATATCCTCATCAACACTTCCCTTTGCTTCAACAAAGGATCCGAGCAGCTTTATTAGACATGATTTCTCATTAACTTATCTGTGCTGCAGTTTGTATTGATAAAGCCATGGTTTCCCAGTTAGAATCTAATATGCCCGAACTGTTTCATAGGTCCGATATATAACCCTCTCTCATTTGCTAAATGGTATAGAACAGATACCACCCTCCAGTCCTTTGGTGCCACTCCCATGACCAAGCAGGATTGATGTATTATGGTCAATGCCTCTGCTATTTCCATCATTCCTTCCCGCAGTGACCCTCATACATCCCATTCTGGCTGGGGAAAAAATTAAACTTTAGTGTGCTATCAAATGTTTTGGATTGAAAGGGTTTAAGTGAACCTGTGTGCTCAGTGACTGTAATTAATGTCAGCCTCCAAGGATAGTAATTGTTGCATTAGAAGGTTCCCGCTTCTATTTATAAGAGGCTCATTTCAACATGTTATCCCACAGTGTCAGCGGGAACATCACCTCCGTCACTAACTGTGATCAGCACCTCCAGCGAGACGGAGAGGAGAGATCACAATCCGAGAACAATAGGTTGCAAAGCTCCAACAATGTATTTCAATCTGAGAAAAATAGATGGCGTTGTAACAAAAATAGATCCGAATCTGAGGACAATAAACTGGAATTTTACAACAATTGCGAGGGATTTATCCTTTTGGATTGCCCAGCTTTCCACAGATGATTGGTGGTTAACCTTAGATCATCGGATTCGGTTCGTGCTTTACAATATACAACACATTTACTATCCCATCCTGGCTATTGTTGGAGTGCCTGGTATGTCCCGCTGTCCAATTATTAATTCAATAAATCATGTTTAACTAGGTCACTATTATTGTCATTTACTCTGCAGTTGAGTCTCTGTATTAATTTATTAACTCTAAAAAACAGCACTACTTCCTATAGCATTTTTATCACTTATTGTTTCTTGTTTGATCCTAGTAGGATTCACGGAAGTTATCTACAGTCAACTATTATATTTCATTGTATCAGTCACCTTGTTATTTAAATTTATTTGTTAAATCATTAATGACATCTAGGCTTCGCTAACTCGGCCAGCATTTATTTCCCGCTCCAAATTGCACTAGTGAATTTCGGGGTGAGCTGCCTTCTTGAACGGGTGCATTCCATGCGGTGTGGATACACCCACAGTGCTGTTAGCAATGGGATTCCATGATTGTGACACAACGACAATGAAGGTACGGGAATATATTCACAGGTGAGAGTGGTCTGTGGCATGGAGGGGTGGGGAGCTGTGGTTCGATGGAACGCAAACATGAAGGTCTACGAATGTGTCTGCTGCTCCTGTCCTTCTAGATGGTAGCGGACGTGGAGTTTTGAAGTAACTGCCTAAAGAATCTCGGTAAATTAATGCAGTGCATCTTATAGATGGTACACACTGCTGCCACTGAGCGTCAGTGTGGGAGAGAGTGACAATTTGTGGATACAAATGGCAAGCACTTTGAGTGTTTTTGGAACTTGACTCATCCAGGCAACTGGGGCGTGTTCCATCACACACCTGACATGTGCATTTTAGATGGTGAGCATGGACGGCTTCAGTATCCGAGGAGTCATGAATAGTGCTGAGCAGTGTGCAATTATCAGCGAACACCATTACTTCTGAAGTTACTATGGACGGCAGGTCATTGGAACTTCGCGGCCAGTGGGCGTCCAAGGTTATTCAAGGGAGTTACTATCCCATCCTTGCTATTATTGGCGTCCCTAGTAAGTCTTACTGTCTGTGGCTATTAACTCCATAAATCATGTTTGACTGCATTACCCTCCTCCATCAAAATTTGAAGCGTTTTGTGATTGCTAAATGATTCAAACGGTTCAGGAATGACGAGACTAATGATAATCATCGATTTCCACAATTTCAGAACAAATTTAATCTCTTCTGTATTCAGCCATATAATAGACATTTCTGTATATTACTGCATCTACAGCAGTTTCAATGCATCACTTGATGCAGCAACATAATGGAACATTTCAATGCCTTTGACCAAACTTATATATTTTATTAAATTTCAGCATGTTGTATAATTCCACTGTTTTCAATATTCCTTACATTAAACCTATTGACGACAGTGATTTTAACTCGGAGAAATTGTGGTCTATCCAAATGTGTCACTCGTTAATTGGTGTCCATGGCAGCAGCGGATCTATTGGTCAGTATTGTTGACCTGATATTGAGACACATTCCAATAGTTTGTTGGGAATATTTTAATTTCCTGTGGGCCATGCGTGTGTGCAATATCCATGCTGTCCTGCTTTATGCAGCTACTGACTGTTCTCTCTGGTTCACCGTCTCTTTTACCATTGATCGGTTTGTGGCTATTTGTTGCCAGAAGTTGAAAATTAAATATTGCACTGAGAAAATGGCGACTGTGGTTTTCGGATCAGTGACTGTGCTGATCGTCTTAAAGAATATTTTCTGGTGTTTTATGTTATCAGATTCGTATTTGCTGGGAAACAACCCATGGTTTTGCGGCATAACATTTGAAGTTGAGATATCTCCAGTCTGGGTAGCCATCGAATTCCTCCATCACATTCTTACCCCCTGTGTCCCATTTGTCCTGATTCTGCTGCTGAATGTTCTCACCGTCAGACACATTTTAATGAGCAGCAGAGCCCGCAGGAGACTCCGTCAAACAGCAGTGGGGAGAGGCCCAGAGACCTAGAGATGGAGAGTGGGAGGATATCCATCATTTTACTGTTTGTTATCTCGGCCAATTTCATTCTGTTGTGGGCGGTGTTAATGGTGTATTCTATATGGAGGCGAATGTTTTATATGCTAGCCAATTCTCCATGGATGGGTGAATTTGTGCGGGAATTGGGCTTCATGCTGCAGCTCCTGAGATGCTGCACAAACACTGGGATTTACACCGTGACCCAGACTAAGTTCAGGGAGCAGTTGAAAAATGTGCTGAAATATCCCTTCAATCAAATTCTTCGATGTTTTTGATTATTTAAAGAAATGAATCACTGAGAGTTTCCAATATTTTACCAATTGATTTCTCTCTTCCAGCGGGGAGATGAGCTGCTTCTGTTGTGACAGAGTCGGGGCCACTCCTGTCGCCATTGTAAAATGTGGAGGCGGGGTGCAGGGACTGTCCCCGTTGTGACAAAGAGGGTTGTCACTTATCGCTCTGGAGACAGAGGGGATGGTGTATACTGTCACTATGGTTAGAGAGAGGGGAGGGCTCTGCTGCTATGGGGACAGTGAGGCTGGGGCCTATCGCTCTGGTGACAGAGGGGATGGAGGATACTGTGACTATGGTTAGAGAGCTGGGAGGGCTCTGCTGCTATTGGGACAGTGAGGCTAGGGCGTATCACTCTGGTGACAGAGGGGATGGTGTATACTGTGACTATGGTTAGAGAGCGGGGAGGGCTCTGCTGCTATAGGGACAGTGAGTTTAGGGCGTATCACGCTGGTGACAGAGGGGATGGTGGATACTGTGACTATGGATAGAGAGCGGAGAAGGCTCTGCTGCTGTAGGGACAGTGAGGCTGGCGCCTATCACTCTGGTGACAGAGGGGATGGTGGATACTGTGACTATGGTTGGAGAGCGGGGAGGGCTCTGCTGCTATAGGGACAGTGAGGCTGGGGCCTTTCGCTCGGGTGACAGAGGGGATGGTGGATACTGTAACTATGGTTAGAGAGAGGAGAAGGCTCTGCTGCTAAGGGACAGTGAGGCTGGGGCCTATCGCTCTGGTGACAGTGGAGATGCTGGATAACGAGACTATGGTTAGAGAGCGGGGAGGGCTCTGCTGCTATCGGGACAGTGAGGCTGGACCCTGTCGATCTGCTGAGAGATGGGATGGTGGATATTCTAACGATGGTTAGAGAGCGGGGCGGGCACTGCTGAGATAGGGTCAGTGAGGCTGGGACCTATCACTCTGGTGACAGAGGGGTTGGTGGATAGTGTGACTATGGTTAGAGAGCGGGGAGGGCTCTGCAGCCATAGGGAGTGTGAGGATAGGGCCTATCGCTCTCGTGACAAAGGGGATGGTGGATACTGTTACGATGGTTAGAGAACGGGGAGGGGCTCTGCTGCACATTCAAATATTCTGAAATGTTATGAGTGTTTCTGCCTCTAACCCCCTTTCAGGCAGTGACTTCCAGATTCCCACCACCCTCTGGGTGAAGAAATCCTTCCCCACTTCCCCTCTAAACCTCCTGACCCCTGCCTTCAGTCTATGCTCCCTGGTTATTGTTCCCTCCACCAAGGGGAAACGTTCCTTCCTGTCTACGCTATCAATGCCCCTCATAATTTTATTCATCTCAATCATGTCCTTCCTCAATCTCCTCTGCTCCCGGGAAAATCATCCAAGTCTATCCAATCTCTCCTCATATGTCAAATTCTCCAGCCCAGGCAACATCCTGGGAAATCTCCTCTGCTCTCTCTCTAGAGCAATCACATCCTTCCTATAATGTGGATACCAGAACTGCACACAATACTCTAGCTGTGGCCTAACCAGCGTTTTATACAGTTCCAGCATGACCTCCCTGCTCTTATATTCTATGTCTCAGCTAATAAAGGAAAGTATCCCATATGCCTTCTTAACCACCTTATTTACCTGTCCCGCTACCTTAAGGGACTAGTGGACATACACACCAAGGTCCCTCTAATGCTCATTAGATCCCAGGGTCCTACCATTCATCATGTATTCCTGTGCCTTGTTTGTCCAGCCCAAGTGCATAACCTCACACTTATCCGGAATAAAGTCCATTTGCCACTGACCAACACGTCTATATCCTCCTGTAATCTAAGGCTCTCCTCCTCACTATTTACCACCCCACCAATTATCATATCATCCACCAACTTGCTGATCAACCATTGAAGTCTAAATCCTTTATACATACCACACGCAGCAAGGGACCCATCATAGATCCCTGTGGAAATCCACTGGACAAAGGAACCCAATCACAAAAACAACCCTTGACCATCACCCTCTGCTTCCTGCCACTCAGCCAATTCTGGATCCAATGTGTAAAATTGCCTTGGATCCCATGGGATGGAGATCCCTTTACATATATATAGATTAATAGATACCCAGCAGAGAGTAACAGACTAGCATCTAATCAAAGGGTTCAGCGTGTTTATATATAGAATAATAGATACCCGGGAGTGAGTTACAGACTGGAATCTAATCGAGGGGTTCAGGGGGTTTATATATAGAATACTGGAAACCTGGGAGTGAGTTACCTACTGGTATCTAATCGAGAGGTTCAGGGTTTTTTTAGATAGAATAATAGATACCCGGATCTGAGTTACTGACTGGAATCTAATCGTGGTGTTTGTGGAGTTTATATATAGAGATACCCAGGAGTGAGTTACAGACTTGAATCTAATCGAGGGGTTCAGTGGTTTATAAATAGAGTAAGAGATACCCGGGAGTGGGTTACAGACTGAAATCTATTCGAGGGGTTCAGGGGGTTTATATATAGAAAAATAGATACCTCGGAGTGAGTTACAGACTGGAATAAAATCGAGGGGTTCGGGGGGTTTATATATAGAATAATAGATACCCGGGAGTGAGTTGCAGACTGGAATCTAATCGAAGTGTTCCGGGGGTTTATACATAGAATAATAGATACCTGGGGGTGAGTTATAGACTGGAATCTAATCAAGGGGTTTGCGTGGTTTATAGATAGAATAATAGATACCCAGTAGTCAGTTACAGACTGGAATCTAATCGATGAGTTTGTGCGGTTCATATATAGAATAGTAGATACCCGGGAGTGATTTACAGACTGGTATCTAATCGAGGAGTTTGTGGGGTTTATCTATAGAATAACAGATACCTGGGAGTGAGTTACAGACTGGAATCTAAACGAGTGTTTTGTGTGGTTTATATATAGAATAATAGATACCTGGGAGTGAGTTACAGACTGGAATCAAATCGAGGGGTTCAGGGGCTTTATATATAGAATAGTAGTTACCTCGGAGTGTGTTACATACTGGAATCTAATCAAGGGGTTCAGTGGGTTTATATATAAAATAATAGATAGCTGGGAGTAAGTTACAGACTGGAATCTAATCAAGGGAGTCAGGGGGTTTATATATAGAATAATCGATACCCGGGAGTGAGTTACATACTGGAATCTAATGGAGGGGTTCAGGGGTTTTATGTGTAGAATAATAGATATCTGGGAGTAAGGTACAGACTGGAATCTAAAGGAGGGGTTCAGGGGTTTTATGTGTAGAATAATAGATATCTGGGAGTAAGTTAGAGACTGGAATCATTGACCGTTCAAAATATCATTTTTCTTGTGATGTGCTGAAGTGCAGGTTACAGAGCCTGATTCATGCAATGTGCAATGTGAGTTTTTAACCGGCTTTATCCCAAATATCAAATTGAATTTCTCATTGGAACGGTTTAATGTTTTCTTACTTTTGACACAAATGGATAGGGACTCTTTGGACCCTCACTGTTTGCAGCTTTTCACCTTTTATAATGAAATGTGTTCCATCCTTATTAAATTCAGCAGCCACGCATTTGCCAACAATGAAATCCATCTTTAACTATTTCACCCGTTCACTTAAGGCGTTCATATCTCTTTTGAATTTGAAGTGCAGGTTACAGATTGGATTGGAATTTTCTGCTTTCTGAAACATTAACCAAGTTTCACAGAGTAAAACATTAAAACTGACTTTCTGAAAAAGGAGAGGGCCCCACAACTTCAATTCTATGATTCTCTGGCATCTCATGATTTGTATCTTACAATATCTCTGCCCCCTTCTTTTCTCTGAAGACTTGGAAAGTGATTCAGACTTTGGGGAACCATTTCATTGTTTCAGGACATTTCCTCTGAAGCATTTCATTGTCTTGGGACATTTAAAGTAAACGATTCCTTCAAAGGTCATCATTAAAATTTACTGTTTAATCATCCAAAACCTGTTGTCCATTCAGACTCCCTGGCCTTACACCCTATTGCTTCAAAGGTAACTTACATTTCACAATGTGGGAATGTGTGAATGCAAACACTTTCTTCAAACGTTTCCACAATACTAAGGGCTCACACAATTTAGGACAAATTTTTCAAGGCATCATTCATCAACTGACAGATTTCCAACTCCAAATGAAAGCTTCAAGATACAGAAAGTGACAGAGAAATGAAACCTCTGATTTATCTGAATCTGCATCCATTACTGGACAACGCAGGGTTAGATAGGAATTAAAGTTGTTATTAAATTGTCCCCATCAAACACTCCCAGGACAGGTACAGCACGGGGGTCGATACAGGATAACCGTCCCTCAACACTTGGCTTATGAGATTAAAACGCCTCATTCACCTTTGAATTCGAGTTGAAATTATAAAGTGTTCAAATTAAAAGTTTATCAGCTGGAGAAAAGGGTAAAGCTCCAAATACATTTCAACATGCCTGTGTATAAAAAACATTATCCTGTGACACATTCTTTTCCCCATCTTTAAAATGGAGAGAGATCCCTTCTCCATCTTTACCACTGTTATGCACTCTCTTCATTTCCATTATTATCTTGAAGCGTTTGAACAAATCACCCCTCAACCTCAATCCAGTGTTTCAGAGAGAAGCTTTAACTACACTGTTCATCAAACACTCCCAACCCAATTACAGTATGGGGTTCGATAGAGAGTCAAATTCAAAAAATTGGCACATGGGTGACAGGGGGACAGACAAGGTGAAGGTTTTGAGAAAGGGATGAAAGGGGGGATGTGGTGAAAATCTTTTTAAGTAAGCGAGTGTTGATGACCTGGAACCCGTGGACAATGCGGTGTTTCGGGGATGAGTGTCTGATCAGTGTCTCAGTGTCTCCATAGCTGTGTCTCTGTCACGTTGAAAGTAACAACGTCACATTCCTAAGGAGTCAACTCGGTCAGAAATGTCCCAGTGGGGTTGGGACATATCGTGGCCACTGTGAACACACCTAAAAGGGTGACTGGTGTTTGTGTAATTTATCTAGATACAAAGAGAGAGGAAGAGAGAGAGAGAGAGACAGACCGAGCAAGTGAGTAGAGAGAGACACAGATCGGGAAGGAGACCGAGAGAGAGAAATTGAAGGAAAGATATTTCTCATAGCACATGGGAAGAGGAAGATTCCATTTCTCCTCACACTCAATCCCACAGATGATGAAGCAGGGGCAAGATAAAGAGTAAAGCTCCCTCTATACTGTGCCCATCAAACACTCCCATGGCAGGTACAGCACAGGGTTAGACACAGAGTAAAGCTCCCTCGGTACTGTGCACATCAAACACTCCAAGGGCATGTAGAGCACGGTTTAGATACATGTAAAGCTCCCTCTATACTGTGCCCATCAAACACTCCCAGGGCAGGTACAGCACAGGGTGAGACACAGAGTAAAGCTCCCTCTGTACTGTGCACATCAAACACTCCCAGGGCAGGTAGAACACGGCGTTAGATACAGAATAAAGCTCCCTCTATACTGTGCCCATCAAACACTCCCAGGGCAGGCACAGCACAGGGTTAGACAGAGAGTAATGTTACCTCTGTACTGTGCACATCAAACACTCCCAGGGCAGGTAGAGCACGGGCTTAGATACAGAGTAAAGCTCCCTCTATAGTGTACCCCATCAAATACTCCCAGGACAGGTACAGCACGGGGTTAGTTACAGAATAAAGCTCCTTCCACACTGTGTCTATCAAAAACTCCCAGGGCAGGTACAACACGGGGTTAGATACAGAGTAAAGCTCCCTCTATACTGTCCCCATCAAACTCTCCCAGGACCGGTACAGCACGGGGTTAGAAACAGAGTAAAGGTCACTCTACACCGTCCCCATCAAACACTCCCAGGACAGGTACAGCACGGGGTTAGGTACAGAGTAAAGCTCCCTCTTTACTGTGCCCATCAAATACTCCCAAGACAGGTACAGCACGGGATTTGATACAGAATAAAGCTCCTTCTCTACTGTTCCATCAAACACTCCTCGGACAGGTACAGCAATGGTTTAGATACAGAGTAAAGCACCCTCTACACTGTCCCCATCAAATACTCCCAGGACAGGTACAGCACGGGGCTAGATACAGAGTAAAGCTCCCTCTACACTGTCCCCATCAAACACTCCCAGGACAGGTACAGCACCCGGTTAGATATCGAATAAAGCTCCCTCCATACTGACCCATCAAATACACCCCGGACTGGTACAGCACAGGGTTAGATATAGAAGAAAGCTCCCTACATACTGAACCATCATACTCTCCCAGAGCGAAATAGAGGCTGAGAAATGGGTTGAGAAGGGATCTCCATCCTTTCTCACCATCTCTCTCTCATCCAAAATTGGAGAGAGCACGGGAAAGAGAGAGCATGGGGTTTGTTGGGAGGGATGGTGCAGAGAGAGTTTGGGGTTTGGGAGAGAATGCGTTGGTGGGGGGGCAGAGAGGGTGTGTGCCGAGTTGATGCGGGGAGAGAGAGTGTGTGTGAGGGAAGGAGATTGTATGTGTGAGAGAGAGAGAGTTTTTGTGTGTGCTTGGGAGAGTGTGTGTGGGAGAGATAGAGAGTGAAAGAGAGTGTTTGAGAGATTGTGTGTGACAGATTGTGTATGAGAGGGATTGTGTGTGAGAGGGATTGTGTGTGAGAGGGATTGTGTGTGAGAGGGATTGTGTGTGAGAGGGATTGTGTGTGAGAGGGATTGTGTGTGAGAGGGATTGTGTGTGAGAAGTTGTATGATAGGGAATTTGTGTGAGAGGGATTGTGTGTGACAGGGATTGCATGTGGGAGGGATTGTGTGTGAGAGTGATTGTGTGTGGGAGGGATTGTGTGTGAGAGGGATTGTGTGTGAGAGGGATTGTGTGTGAGAGTGATTGTGTGTGAGAGGGATTGTGTGTGAGAGGGATTGCGTATGACAGGGATTGCGTGTGCGAGGGATTGTGTGTGAGAAGGATTGTGTTGTGAGAGGGATTGTGTGTGAGAGGGATTGTGTGTGTGAGGGATTGTGTGTGAGAAGGATTGCATGTGTGAGGGATTGTGTGTGAGAGGGATTGTGTGTGAGAGGGATTGTAGGTTAAAGTTTGTGTGTGATTGGGATTGTGCGTCAGACGGATTGTATGTAAGAGTGTTTGTGTGTGAGACGGATTGTGTGTGAGAGGGACTGTATGTTAAAGATTGCGTGTGAGAGGGAACGGGTGTGAGAGGAATTATGTGTGAGATTGTGTGGGAGACTGTGTGTGAGAGATTGCAGGAATAAATTTGTGAGATATAGAGTGTGTTTGTGTATCAGAACATGTGTGTTTGTGAGAGTGTGTGCACCTGTTTGTGTGAGAGGGAGGTAGAGATTTGATTGTATGTGCGTTTGTGTAAGGGGGAGAGAGAGAATGTTTGTGTGTGTGAAAGAGAGAAATATCTGTGAGTGTGATTGCGTGGGAGGACATGTTTTTGTTTTTATGCGTGTGTGCCTGCATGAATGAGAAATTATATATTTGTGCAAGTGTGCGTTTGTGTGTGTTTGTATATGAGAGAGAATGTATATATGTGTGTGTGTGAGAGAGAGTGTGTATGTGTGTGAGTTGGTGTGTGTGTGTGTGTGTGCGTATGTGTGTGCGTATGAGAAAGAATATATTCTTGTGGGTGTATGTATGAGAGAAAATGTATGTGGTATGTAAATTGTGTGTGAGTAAGAAATAATGTGTGTGTGAATGTATGTGTGAAGTTGTGTGTTTTTGCGTGTACGAGAAAGAATATATCTGTCAGTGTGTGCGTGAATGGGTGAGATAGATAATCAGTGTCTGTAAGAGAGAGGATGTGTGTGATTGTTTGAGAATGCATCTGTGTGATTGTGACTATGTCTGTGTGTGCATGTGTATGAGAAAGAATATGTCTTTGTGACTGTGTGTGTGTGTGTGAGAGAGAGAGTGTGTGTATGAGATATAATATATCTGTGTGGTGAGAGTGTGAGAGACAATGTGTGTGTGTGTGTGTGTGTGTGTGTGTGAAATAGAGAATATATGTGTGTGAGTGTGTCTCTGTGTGAGAGGGTATGTGTGTGTGTCTGCGTCTATGAGAAAGAATATATCTGTGCAATTGTGTGTTTGAGCGTGTTTGTGTCCAAATTGAAATGTAGGCAGATCCCTTCCACATCTTTAAAATGTAGGGAGATCCCTTCTATCTATTTAAAATGGAGGCCAACCCCTTCTACGACTTGAAACTGGATGGAGGTCACTTTGCCCTCCTTAAAATGTTGGGAGATCCGTTCTCAGTCTTTAAAATGGAGGGTGATTGTTTGTCAATCTTAAAAATGGAGTTGGATCCCTTCTCCATCTTTAAAATGGATGGAGATCCTTTCTTCATCATTAAAATGGAAGGAGATCCCTTCTCCCTCGTTAAAATGGAGGGACATACTTTATCAATATTTAAAAGGGTGGAAGATCCCTTCACAGTCTTTAAAATGAAGGGAGATCCTTTCTCGATCTTTAAAATGGAGGGAGATATTTTCTCAATTTTTAAAATGAAGGGGGATCCATTCCTATCTTTAAAATGGATTGAGATCTATTCCCATCTTTAAAATGGAATGAGATCCATTCCCATCTTAAAAATGGAGGGAGATCCATTCCCATCTTTAAAATGGAGGGAGATCCATTCCCATCTTTAAAATGGACTGAGATCCGTTCCCATCTTTAAAATGGACAGAGATCCATTCCCATCTTTAAAATGGAGGGAGATCCATTCCCATCTTTAAAATGGAGGGGGATCCATTCCCATCTTTAAAATGGAGGGAGATCCATTCCCATCTTTAAAATGGAGTGAGATCCATTCCCATCTTTAAAATGGAGGGAGATCCAATCCCATCTTTAAAATGGAGGGAAATCCATTCCCATCTTTAAAATGGAGGGAGATCCATTCCCATCTTTAAAATGGAGGGGGATCCATTCCCATCTTTAAAATGGAGGGAGATCCATTCCCATCGTTAAAATGGAGGGAGATCCCATTCCCGTCTTTAAAATGGAGGGAGATCATATCCCATCTTTAAATTGGAGGGAGATCGATTGCCCAAATGTGATGTGGAAGTGCTGGAACCTACAATGGAGGAAAGAGTGAAGCTTATTCAAAAATGAAAAGCTAAAATGCGTGTGTATCACTGAACGGTTACAACACAGAAGGAGGCCATTCGGCCCATCAACCTACTTTCCACACTCTGCAAGGAAAGTTTCACTGGTCTCACTCGTCCGGCCTTTCCCCGAAACCCTGAAAATATTTTCCCTTCAGCTCACACCCAAATTTTCCTCAAGAGGGAGACTGGGGGTGGTGGGGAGAAGGGGAGAGGGGGAAACTGATGGAGTAAGAGAGAGAGGCAGAGGCAGAGATACAGAGATGGCGAGAGAGACACAGAGTGAGGTAGAGATAGAGACACACATCACAACAAGAGAAATAGAGACAGGGCGAGAGAGAGAGAGGGACGGGCAGAGAGTGGCAGGGCAATGGAGTGAGAGAGACAGAGACAAGTGAGGCAAGAGAAGAGAGACAGGCAAGAGGGAGACTGAGTGTGTCAGAGGGACAGTGGCAGAGCGAGGCAGAGAGAGAGTGACAGGGAGATGTGGCGATGAGTAGAGAGACAGGGTGATAGAGAGAGGGTCAGAGAGTGACAGAGAGAGAGAGAAAGAGACAGAGACAGAGAGAGGGTGAGAGGCAGAGGGATGGGGAGAGAGAGAGGGAGATGGACTTAGCAACAGTGAGATGGAGTGTGAGAGAACGAGAGAGAGAGAAGGTGAGAGAGAGATGCAGAGAGGCGAATGAGTGAAAGAGAAATGTATTGGTTGTGAGATAGAGACAGAGAGAGAGGGGAGTGAATGTTGCAAATAGAGATGGGGTGAGAGATAGATTCAGAGAGACGAGTCGAGGAAAGACAAAAGCGGTAGGGAGAGAGAGAGCAGACGAAATGGAGCAAGCGCCATCCTCAATATTTAAAATGGAGGCAAATATCTTCTCCATCTTAAAAACGGATGGAGATCCCTTTACCATCATTAAAATGGAGGGAGATCCCTTCTATGTCATTAAAATGGAGGAGATCCTTTCTCCATCTTTAAAATTGAGGGAGATCCCTTCTCCATCTTTACAATGGAGGGAGATCCTTTCTCCATTTTATAATGGACGGAGATCCCTTCTCCATCTTGAACTGGATGGAGATCACTTCCTCATCTTTAAAATGGAGGGCGATAGCTTCTCCATCTTGAAAATGGAGGGAGATACCTTCTCCATCTTTAAAATGGAGGGAGATCCCTTCCCCATATGTAATTTGGAGGGATATAGCTGTGCCTCTGTCACTTTAAATATATTCATGTCCCATTTGTGAGGAGTCAACTCTCGCATAAATGTCCCAGTGCTGTGGGGACATAAAATGGCCTCTGTGAACAAACCTGAAATGGCTGCCTGGTGTTTGGGGATTTTTCTTACTGAATCTGAGAGAGAGAGAGAGAGAAAGAGAAGACGCAGAATGAGGGAATGCTAAAGAGAGAGACCCAGAGTGAGAGGGGATGAAGAGGCAGACGATGAAAGATTGATATGGGTCATAGCTTTGGGACAGTTATGACTGAGATTATTTATGGCAAACTGGTGTCATTCTAACCTTAAACTGTTAATAAATCCCGAGATACTGACACAGACACGGGTTTTTTTAGCAGCAGAAAGAATGTGAATCATTCCATCCCGCGGGATTTTACTTCCAGATTCAGTTTTAGAAAATTCAGGATTCAAATTCACAACAGCAAAGTGTGGGACCGAAAGCTCGGATCCTTCAATATTCCAGGGAATACACAGGGAATTTATATCGCCATACCTGTGTCTCTGTCACGTTTAAAATAATAATCTAACATGAGAGAGAGATCAACTCTGTCATAAATGTCCCAGTGCTGTGGGGACATAAAATGGCCTCTGTGAACAAACCTGAAATGGCTGCCTGGTGTTTGTAGACTAGATTCTCAGAGGAAGAGAGGCAGGGAGAGAAGACACAGATCGAGTAAAAGAGAAATAGAGACTCTCAGACCAAGTGGGTGACTGAGAGCCAGAGAGTGAATAAAGGATATTGGTCACAGCACATGGAAAGAGAAAGAGGACATTTCACCATCCATTTTGTTTACCCGAGAGTAATAGATACCCGGGAGTGATTTAGAGACGAATCTAATGGAAGGTTTTGTGTGGTTTATATATAGGATAACAGATACTTCGGAGTGACTTACAGACTGTAAACTAATCCAGCGGTTCGGGGTGGTTATATATAGAATAAGAGATACCCAGGAGTGAGTTACAGACTGGAATCTATGCAGGGGGTTTGGTGTGTTTATATATAGAATAATAGATGCCCGGGTGTGAGTTACAGACTGGAATATAATCGATCGGATCAGGGGCCTTACAGATATGTAAAATAATAGATACCCAGGAGAGAGTAACAGACTAGCATCTAATCGAAGGGTTCAGCGTATTTATATATAGAATAATAGATACCCGGGAGTGAGTTACAGAATGGAATCTAATCGACGGGTTCAGGGGGTTTATATAGAGAATAATAGATACCCGGGAGTGTGTTACAGACTTGAATCTAATCGAGAGGTTCAGTGTTTTTTTATACAGAATAATAGATACCTGGGAGTGAGTTACAGACTGGAATCTAATCGAGGGGTTCAGGGGGCTTATATATAGAATAATAGATACCCGGGAGTGAGTTACATACTGGAATCCAATCGAGAGGTTCAGGGGGTTTATATATAGAATAATAGATACCCGGGAGTGAGTTACAGACTGGAATCTAATCGAGAGGTTCAGGGGGTTTATATTTAGAGTAATAGATACCCGGGGGTGTGTTACAGACTTGAATCTAATCGAGGCGTTCAGTGTTTTTTTATACAGAATAATAGATACCTGGGAGTGAGTTACAGACTGGAATCTAATCGAGGGGTTCAGGGGTTTATATATAGAATAATAGATACCCGGTGTGAGTTACAGACTGGAATCTAATCGAGGTGTTTGTGCGGTTTATTTATACAATAATAGATACCCGGGAGTGAGTTACAGACTGGAATCTAATTGAGTGGTTCAGAGGGTTTATCTATCGAATTATAGATACACGGGAGTGAGTAACAGAAGGAGGCCATTCAGCCCATGAAACTATTTTCCACACTCTGCAAGGAAAGTTTCACTGCTCTCACTCGTCCGCCCTTTCCCTGAAACCCTGAAAATATTTTCCCTTTAGCTTCACACCCTCAAAAGGGAGACTGGGCATGGTGGGGAGAGGGAGTGAGGTGGAGACTGATGGAGTGAGAGAGAGATAGATAGAGAGAGTGATAGAGAGAGAGGCAAAGGAGAGAGATGGCGAGAGAGAGACAGATTGAGATAGAGAAAGAGAGGCAAAACTCACCGAGAGAGAGAGAGAGACCGGGCGAGAGAGACAGAGTCAGAGAATGGTGGTGTGTTGGACTGAGAGAGAGACAGAGGAAGGTGAGGCGAGGAAGAGAGTAACAGAGAAAGAGACCTTCAAGAGACAGAACGAGTGTGAAAGAGAGACAGTGGCTGAGCGAGGGAGAGAGAGATTGACAAAGAGACGTGGTGATAGGGAGAGAGACGGGGGCGATAGAGAGAGGGTCAGAGAGTGACAGAGAGATAGAGTGAGAGACAGAGAGGGTGAAGGGCAGAGAGATGGGGTGAGAGAGTAAGAGAGAGAGATTTAGCGACAGTGAGATGGGCTGAGAGAGAAAGAGAGCGAGGGGGAGAGAACAGATAAAGAGAGGCGACTGATTGAGTGAAAGAAAAATGGATGTGGTGACAGAGAGAGGCAGAGAGAGGGGGGTGAGTGTCCGAAATAGAGATGGGGCGAGAGAGAGAATCAGAGAGACGAGTCGAGGGAAGGCAAAAGTGGTAGGGAGAGAAAGAGCTGACAAAATGGAGCGAGAACCATTCTCAATATTTAAAATGGGGGCAGATAACTTCTCCACCGTTAAAACGGACGGAGATCCCTTTTCTATCTTTAAAATGGAGCGAGATCCACTCTCCATCTTTAAAATGGAGGGAGATCCCTTCTCTATCTTTAAAATGGAGGGAGATCGTTTCTCCATCTTTAAAATGGAGGGAGATCTCTTCTCCATTTTCAAAAGAGAGGAAGATCTCTTCTCCATCTTTAAAATCGACGGAGATCCATTCTCCATCATTAAACTGGAGGGAGATCCATTCTCCATCATTAAACTGGAGGGAGATCCATTCTCCATCATTAAACTGGAGGGAGATCCATTCTCCATCATTAAACTGGAGGGAGATCAATTCTCCATCATTAATCTGGAGGGAGATCCCTTTTCCAGCTTTAAAATGGAGGGAGATCCCTTCTCCATTGATAAAATTGAGGGAGTGCCCTTGTCAATCTTTAAATTAGAGGGCGATCCCTTCCCTATCTTTAAATTGGAGGGAGATCTCTTTCCCAGCTTTACCATGGAGAGAGATACATTCTCTATCTTTGAAATGTAGGGAGATCCCTTCTCTATCTTTAAATTGGAGGGAGACGGCTTACTCATCTTTAAATTGGAGTGAGATACCTGTGCCTCTGTCACGTTGAAAGTATTAATGTCCCATTCCTGAGGAGTCAACTCTGTCATAAATGTCCCAGTGCTGTGGGGACATAAAATGGCCTGTGTGAGCAAACCTGAAATGGCTGCCCGGTGTTTCCGGATTTTTCTTACAGAATCTGAGAGAGAGAGAGAGAGAGAGAAAGAGAAGATGCAGAATCAGGGAATGCTAAAAATAGGGACACAGATTGAGAGGGGATGAAGAGGCAGACGATGAAAGATTGATATCGATCATAGCTTTGGGACAGTTATGACTGAGATGAACTATGGCAAACTTGTGTCATTCTAACCTTAAACTGTTAATAAATCATGAGAAACAGACACAGACACGGGCTTTGCAGCAGCAGAAAGATCGAGAATCATAGAAACCAGGGAATGAGTTACAGACTGGAATCTAATCGAGGGGTTCAGGGTGTTTATATATAGAATAATAGCTACCCGGGAGTGAGTTACAGACTGGAATCTAATCGAGGGGTTCAGGGTGTTTATATATAGAATCATAGATAGCCGGGAGTGAATTACAGACTGGAATCTAATCGAGGGGATCAGGGGGTTTATGTATAGAATAATAGATACCCGGGAGTGAGATACAGACTGGAATCTAATCAAGAGGTTCAGGGGGTTTATATATAGAATAATAGCTACCCGGGAGTGAGTTACAGACTGGAATCTAATCGAGGGGTTTGTGGGGTTTATATATAGATTAATAGATACTCGGGAATGAGTTACAGAATGGAATCTAATCGAGGGCTTTGTGGGGTTTATATATAGAATAATAGATACCCGGGAGTTAGTTACAGACAGGAATCTAATCGAGGGGTTCAGGGGGATTATACATAGAATAGTAGATACCCGGGAGTGCGTTACAGACTGGAATCTAATCGAGGGGTTCAGGGAATTTATATATAGAATAATAGATACTTGGGAGTGAGTAACAGACTGGAATCTAATCGAGGGTTCACGGGGTTTATGTATAGAATAATAGATACCTGGAAGTGAATTACAGACTGGAATCTAATCGAGGGGTTCAGGGGGTTTATGTATAGAATAATAGATACCTGGGAGTGAGCTGCAGACTGGAATCAAGAATCGTTGAAAATATCATTTCTCTTGTGATGTGCTGAACTGCAGGTTACAGAGCCTGATTCATGGAATGTGTAGTGTGAGTTTCTAATCAGCTTTATCCCAAATATCAAATTGAATTTCTCATTGGAACTGTTTAATGTTTCCTTAGTTTTGACACAAATGGACAGGGAGTCTTTGGACCCTCACTGTTTGCAGCTTTTCACTATTCAAAATGAAATGTTTTCCATCCTTATTAAACTCAGCAGCCACACATTTGCCTAAAATGAAATCATTTGAACTATTTCACCCATTCACTTAAAGCGTTCATATCTCTTTGGAATTTGAAATGCAGGTTACAGATTGGATTGGAACTTTCTGCTTTCTGAGTCATTAACCAAGTTTCACAGAGTAAAACGTCAAAACTGACATTCTGAAACAGGAGGGGGACCCACAAATTCAATTCTGTGATTCTCTGGCATCTCATGATCTGTATCTTACAATATCTCTGCCCGCTTCATGTGTCTGAAGACTTGGAAAGTGATTCAGACATTGGGGAACCATTTCATTGTCTCTGGACATATCCTCTGAAGCATTTCATTGCCTCGGCAATTTAAAATAAACGATGCCTTCAAAGGACATCATTAAAATTCACTCTTTAATCATCCAAAACCTGTTGTCCATTCAGACTCCCTGGCCCAACAGCATATTGTTTCAAAAGTAACTTACATTTCACAATGTAGGAATGTGTGAATGCAAACACTTACTTCACACATTTCCACAATACTAATGCTCACACATTTCAGGATGAAATTTTCAAGGCAACATTCATGAACTGACAGATTTCCAGCTCCAAATGGAAGCTTCAAGGTACAGAAAGTGACACAGAAATGAAACCTCTGATTTATCTGAATATGCATCCGTTATTCAACAGTGCAAGGTTAGATAGGAATTAAAGATTTTATTAAAGCGTCCTCATCAAACACTCCCAGGTCAAGTACAGCACGCGAGTCGATACAGGATAACCCTCCCTCAACACTTGAGCTATGAGTTTAAAAAGTCTCATTCACCTTTGAATTCGAGTTGAAATTAAAAAGTGTTCAAATTGAAAGTTCATCTGCTGGAGAAAAGGGTAAAGCTCCAAATATTTTTCAACATGCCTGGGTATAAAAAACATTATCCTGTGACATATCCTTTTCCCCATCTTTAAAATGGAGAGAGATCCCTTCTCCATCTTTACCACTGTTATCCACTCCCTTCATTTCCATTATTATCTTGAAGCGTTTGAACAAATCACCCCTCAACCTCAATCCAGTGTTTCAGAGAGAAGCTTTGACTACACTGTTCATCAAACACTCCCAACCCAATTACAGTATGGGGTTCGATACAGAGTCAAATTCAAAAAATTGGCTCATTGGCGACAGGGGGAGAGACAAGGAGAAGGTTGTGGGAAAGGGATGAAGGGGGGATGTGGTGAAAATCTTTTTAAGTCAGCGAGTGGTGATGATCTGGAACCCGTGGACAATGCAGTGTTTCGGGGATGAGTGGTTGATCAGTGTCTCAGTGTCTCCATAGCTGTGTCTCTGTCACGTTGAAAGTACCAACGTCACATTCCTGAGGAGTCAAATCTGTCAGAAATGTCCCATATTGTGGCCACTGTGAACAAACCTAAAAGGCTGACTGGTGTTTCTGTAATTTATCTAGATTCCGAGAGAGAGGAAGAGAGAGAGAGAGAGAGAGACAGACCGAACAAGTGAGTAGAGAGAGACACAGATCGAGAGGGAGACCGAGAGACAGAGATTGAAGGAAGGATATTTCTCATAGCACATGGGAAGAGGAAAATTCCATTTCTCCTCACACTCAATCCCAGAAATAATGAAGAAGGGACAATATACAGAGTAAAGCTCCCTCTATACTGTGCCTTCAAACACTTCCAGGGCAGGTACAGCACAGGGTTAGACACAGAGTAAAGCTCCCTCTATCCTGTTCACATCAAACCCTCCCAGGGCAGGTAGAGCACGGGGTTAGATACAGAGTAAAGCTCCCTCTATACTGTCCCCATCAAACACTCCCAGGACAGGTACAGCACAGGTCTAGATATAGAATAAAGCTCCCTCCATACTCTCCACATCATACTCTCCCTGAGCGAAATAGCAGCTGAGAAATGTGTTGAGAAGGGATTCCCATCCTCTCTCACCATCTCTCTCTCATCGAAAATTGGAGAGAGCATGGGAATAAGAGAGCATGTTTTGGAGGGAGTGCACTGGTGGTGGGTCCGATGATGCAGAGATAGCTTGGGGTTTGGGAGATAATTCGTAGGCTTGGCAGAGAGAGTGTGGGCCAAGATGATGAGAGAGAGAGATGGTGTGTGTGCTAGGGAGATTTTGTGTGAGAGAGATAGAGAGTGAAAGTGAATGTGTGAGAGCAAGCGTGTGAGAGATTGTGTGTGAGAGGGATTGCGTGTGAGAGGGATTGTGTGTGAGAGGGATTGTGTGTGAGAGGGATTGTGTGTGGGAGGGATTGTGTGTGAGAGGGATTGCATGTGAGAGGGATTGTGTGTGAGAGGGATTGTGTGTGAGAGGGATTGTGTGTGAGAGGGATTGTGTGTGAGAGGGATTGTGTGTGAGAGGGAATGTATGTTAAAGATTGTGTGAGTGAGATGGAATGGGTGTGAGAGGAATTGTGTGTGAGAGTGATTGTATTTGAGAGGGACTGTATGTTAAGGAATGTGTGTGAGATGGAATGGGTGGGAGAGGAATTGTCTGTGAGATTGTGTGGGAGACTGTGTGTGAGAGATAGCAGGAGTAAATTTGATATAGAGAGAGCGTTTGTGGATCCGTGTATCAGTACGTATGTGTTTGTGAGAGTGTGTGCGCCTGTGCATGAGAGAGAGAGGGAAAGATAATGTGTGTGTGTGTAGGCGGGAGAGAGAGAATGTGTGTGTGTGTGTGAAAGAGAGAAATATCTGTGAGTGCGAACGTGTGTGTGTGTGAGGTTATATGTATGTTTTTATGTGTGTGTGCCTGCGTGTATGAGAAATCATATATCTGTGTAAGCGTGTTTGTGTTTGTGTGTATATGAGAGAGAGAGAATGTATATATGTGTCTGTGTGTGTTACAGAGCGTGTTTGTATGTGAGTTGGTGTGTGTGTGTCTGTGTTTGTGTGTGTGTTTGAGAAAGAATATATCTGTGTGGGAGTTTGTGTGAGAGAAAATGTATTTGGTATGTGCTTTGTGTGTGAGTAAGAAAAAATGTATGTATGAATGTGTATGTGAGGTTGTGTGTGTTTGTGTGTATGAGAAAGAATATATCTGTGAGTGTGTGTGTGAATCGGTGAGATAGAGAATCAGTGTCTGCAAGAGAGAGGATGTGTCTGTGTTTGAGAATGTATCTGTGTGATTGTGACTATGTCTGTGTGAGCATGTGTATGAGAAAGGATATGTCTTTGTGACTGTGTGTGTGAGACAGAGAGTGTGTGTATGAGAAATAATATAACTGTGTGGTGAGAGTGTGAGAGAGATTGTGTGTGTGTGTGCTAATGTATGTGTGTGTGTGTGTGTGTGTGTGTGTGTGTGTGCTAATGTATGTGTGTGTGTGTGTGTGTGTGTGAAATAGAGAATATATGTGCGTGAGCGTGTGTATGTGTGAGAGGGTATGTGTGTGTGTCTGCGTGTATGAGAAAGAATATACCTGTGCAATTGTGTGTTTGAGAGTGTTTGTGTCCAAATTGAAATGTAGGGAGATCCCTTCCACATCTTGAAAATGGAGGGAGATCCCTTCTATATATTTAAAATGGAGAGAGATCCCTTCCATATATTTAAAATGGAGAGAGATCCCTTTAATATATTTAACATGGAGGGCGTCCCCTTCTAAAACTTAAAAATGGAGGGAGACCCTTTCTCAAAATTTAAAATGGAGGTAGGTCCCTTCTCCATCTTTAAAATGGAGGGAGATCCCTTCTATATATTTAAAATGGAGAGAGATCCCTTTAATATATTTAACATGAAGGGCATCCCCTTCTAAAACTTAAAAATGGAGGGAGACCCTTTCTCAAAATTTAAAATGGAGGTAGATCCCTTCTCCGTCTTTAAAATGGAGGGAGATCCATTGCCCAACTTGTGATGTGGAAGTGCTGGAACCTACAATGGAGGAAAGAGTGAAGCTTATTCAAGAATGAAAAGTTAACCTGCGTGTATTTCACTGAATGGTTACAACACAGAAGGAGGCCATTCAGCCCATCAATCTACTTTCCACACTCTGCAAGGAAAGTTTCACTGGTCTCACTCGTCCGCCCTTTCCCCGAAACCCTGAAAATATTTTCCCTTCAGCTTCACACCCAAATTTTACTCAAAAGGGAGACTGGGGGTGGTGGGGAGAGGGGGAGAGGGGGAGAGAGAGAGAGAGAGGGAAAGGCAGAGAGGCAGAGATGGAGAGAGAGACACAGAGTGAGATAGAGATAGAGAGACTTAACTCACCAAGAAGAATTGAGGCAGGGCGAGAGAGAGGGAGAAACGGGCAGAGAGTGGCAGGGCAAAGGAGTGAGAGAGACAGAGACAGGTGAGGCGAGAGAGAGAGAGAGACAGGCAAGAGAGAGACTGAGTGTGTCAGAGAGACAGTGGCAGAACGAGGCAGAGAGAAAGTGACAGAGAGACGTGGCGATGGGTAGAGAGACAGGGTGATAGAGAGAGGGTCAGAGAGTGACAGAGAGATAGAGAGAGAGACAGAGAAAGAGAGAGGGTGTGAGAGGCAGAGGGATGGGTAGAGAGAGAGAGAGATGGACAGAGCAACAGTGAGATGGGCTGTGAGAGAAAGAGAGAGAGGTGAGAGAGATAGAGAGAGGCGAATGAGTGGAAGAGTAATGTATGGATTGTGAGATAGAGACAGAGAGAGAGGGGAGAGAGTGTTGGAAATAGAGATGGGGTGAGAGATAGAATCAGAGAGACGAGTCGAGGAAAGGCAAAAGCGGTGGGGACAGAGAGAGCAGACGAAATGGAGCGAGAACTATGATCCATGTTTAAAATGGAGGAAAATATCTTCTCCATCTTAAAAGCGGATGGAGATCCCTTTACCATCATTAGAATGGAGGGAGGTTCCTTCTATGTCATTAAAATGGAGGAAGATCACTTCTCCAACTTTACAATGGAGGAACATCCCTTCTCTGTCTTTAAAATGGAGGGAGATCCTTTATCCATCTTTAAAATTGAGGGAGATCCCTTCTCCATCTTTACAATGGAGGGAGATCCTTTATCCATCTTTAAAATTGAGGGTGATCCCTTCTCCATCTTTACAATGGAGGGCGATCATTTCTCCATCTTAAAATGGACGGAGATCCCTTCTCCATCTTAAACTGGATGGAGATCCCTTCCCAATCTTTAAAGTGGAGGGAGATCCCTTCTCCTTCTTTAAAATGGAGGGAGATCCCATCTCCATTTTAAAATGGATGGAGGTTCCTTCCCCATCTTTAAAATGGAGGGAGATTCCTTCCCCATCTTTAAAATGGAGGGAGATCCCTTCTCCATCTTTAAATGGATGGAGATAACTTCCCCATCTTTAAAATAGGGAGAGGTCCCTTCCCCATCTTTAAAATGGAGGGCGATCCTTTCTCCATCTTTAAAATGGAGGGAGATACTTTCTCCATCTTTAAAATGGAGGGCGACCCCTTCCCCCTTCTTTAACATGGAGGGAGATCCCTTCTCCATCTTTAAAATGGAGGGAGAGCCCTTCTCCATCTTTAATTTGGAGGGAGATACCTGTGCCTCTGTCACGTTGAAAGTACTAATGTCCCATTTGTGAGGAGTCAACTCTGTCATAAATCTCCCCGTGCTGTGGGGACATAAAATGGCCTCTGTGAACAAACCTGAAATGGCTGCCTGGTGTTTGGGGATTTTTCTTACAGAGTCTGAGAGAGAGAGAGAGAGAGAGAGAGAAAGAGAAGACGCAGAATGAGGGAATGTTAAAGAGAGAGACACAGAATGAGAGGGGATGAAGAGGCAGACGATGAAAGATTGAGATCAATCATAGCTTTGGGACAGTTGTGACTGAGATGATATATGGCAAACTTGTGTCATTCTAATCTTAAACTGTTAATAAATCCCGAGATACTGACACAGACACGGGCTGTGCAGCAGCAGAAAGAATGTGAAACATTCCATCCCGGGGGATTTTACTTCCAGATTCAGTTTTAGAAAATTCAGGATTCAAATTCAGAACAGCAAAGTGTGGGACTGAAAGCTAGGATCTATCAATATTCCAGGGAATACACAGGGAATTTATATCTCCATACCTGTGCCTCTGTCACGTTTAAAATACTAATGTTACATGAGAGAAGCGTCAACTCTGTCATAAATGTCCCAGTGCTGTGGGGACATAAAATGGTCACTGTGAACAAACCTGAAATGGCTGCCTGGTGTTTGCAGACTAGATTCTCAGAGGAAGAGAGGCAGGGAGAGAAGACACAGATCGAGTGAATGAGAAATAGAGACTCTCAGACCAAGTGGGTGACTGAGAGCCAGAGAGTGAATAAGGGATATTGGTCACAGCACATGGAAAGAGAAAGAGGACATTTCACCATCCAACCCTGTTTCCTCTAGAATAATAGATACCCGGGAATGAGTTACAGATTGGAATATAATCGCGGAGTTCAGGGAGATTATGTATAGAATAATAGATACCCAGGAGTGAGTTACAGGCTGAAATCTAATCGAGGGGTTCAGGGGGGTTATGTATAGAATAATAGATACCCGGGAGTGAGTTACAGACTGGAATCTAATCGAGGGGATCAGGGGGTTTATGTATAGAATAATAGATACCCGGGAGTGAGTTACAGACTGGAATCTAATCGAGAGGTTCAGGGGGTTTATATATAGAATAATAGATACCCGGGAGTGAGTTACAGACTGGAATCTAATCGAGGGCTTCAGGGGGTTTATATATAGAATAATAGATACCCGGGAGTAAGTTACAGACCGGAATCTAATCGAGGGCTTCAGGGGGTTTATATATAGAATAATAGATACTCGGGAGTGAGTTACAGACTAGACCCGAATCGACGGGTCCAGGGGGTTTATATATAGAATAATATATACCCGGGAGTGAGTTACAGACTGGAATCTAATGGAAGATTTTGTAGAGGTTTATATATAGGATAACAGATAGACAGGACTGAGTTACAGCCTGGAATCTAATCGAGGGGTTCAGCAGGTTTATATATAGAATAATAGATACCTGGGAGTGAGTTACAGACTGGAATCTAATCGAGGGCTTCAGGGGGTTTATATATAGAATAATAGATACCTGGGAGTGTGTTACAAACTGGAATCTAATCGAGGGTTTCACGGGGTTTATGTACATAATAATAAATAACCGGGAGTGAGTTACAGACTGCAACCGAATCTAGGGGTTCAGGGGATTTATATATAGAATAATAGATACTCGGGAGTGAGTTACAGACTGGACCCGAATCGACGGGTCCAGGGGGTTTATATATAGAATAATAGATACCCGGGAGTGAGTTACAGACTGGAATCTACTGGAAGATTTTGTGGTGGTTTATATATAGGATAACAGATAGACAGGACTGAGTTACAGACTGGAATCTAATCGAGGGCTTCAGCGGGTTTATATATAGAATAACAGATACCCGGGACTGAGTTACAGACTGGCATCGAATCAAGGGGTTTGTGAGGTTTATACCTAGAACAACAGATACCCGGGAGTGAGTTACAGACTGGTATCTAATCGGTGGGGTCAGGGGTTTTATATATGGAATAAAAGATACACGGGAGTGAGTTACAGACTGGAATCTTATGGAAGATTTTGTGGTGGTTTATATATAGGTTAGCAGATAGCTGGCAGTGAGTTACAGACTGGAATCTAATCGAGGGGCTCAGCGGGTTTATATATAGAATAATAGATACCCGGGAGTGAGTTACAGCTGGAATCGATTCGAGGGGATTGTGGTGTTTAGATAGAGAATCATAGATACCTGGGAGTGAGTTACAGACTGGAATATAATCCACGGTTTGAGGGGGTTTATATATAGAATAATAGATAAATTGGAGTGAGTTACAGACTGGAATATAATCGAGGAGTTTGTGGGGTTTATATATAGAATAATAGATATCAGGTGTGAGTTACAGACTGGAATCTAATCGAGGGGTTTGTGGGGTTTATATATAGAATAATAGGTACCTGGGAATGATTTACAGACTGGAATCTAATCGAGGGGATTGTGGAGTTTATATATAGAATAATAGATAACTGGGAGTGAGTTACAAACTGGAATCAAATCGAGGGGTTCAGAGGGTTTATATATAGAATAATAGATAACTGGGAGTGAGTTACAAACTGGAATCTAATCGAGGGGTTCAGGGTGTTTATATATAGAATAATAGATACGCGGGAGTGAGTTACAGGCTGGAATCTAATCGAGGTGTTCAGGGGCTTTATATATAGAATAATAGATACCTGGGAATGATTTGCAGACTGGAATCTAACCGAGGGGTTTGTGGAGTTTATACATAGAATAATAGATAACTGGGAGTGAGTTACAAACTGGAATCTAATCGAGGGGTTCAGGGGGTTTATAGAAAGAATAATAGATACTCGGGAGTGAGTTACAGACTGGAATCCAATCGAGGTGTTCAGGGGGTTTATATATAGAATAATAGATACCCGGGAGTGAGTTACAGTGTGGCATCGAATCGAGGGGTTTGTAGGGTTTATATATAGAACAAGAGATACCCAGGAGTGAGTTACTGAATGGAATCTAATCGGTGGGTTCAGGGGGTTTATATATGGAATAATAGATACCCGGGAGTGAGTTACAGACTGGAATCTAATCAAGAAGTTCAGGGGGTTTATATACAGAATAATAGATACACGGGAGTGAGTAACAGACTGGAATCTAATCGAGGGGTTCAGGGGGTTTAGATAGAGAATCATAGATACCTGGGAGTGAGTTACAGACTGGAATATAATCGACGGTTTGAGGGGGTTTATATATAGAATAATAGATACCTTGGAGTGAGTTACAGACTGGAATATAATCGAGGAGTTTGTGGGGTTTATATATAGAATAATAGATATCAGGTGTGAGTTACAGACTGGAATCTAATCGAGGGGTTTGTGGGGTTTATATATAGAATAATAGATACCTGGGAATGATTTACAGACTGGAATCTAATCGTGGGGTTTGTGGAGTTTATATATAGAATAATAGATAACTGAGAGTGAGTTACAAACTGGAATTTAATCGAGGGGTTCAGAGGGTTTATATATAGAATAATAGATAACTGGGAGTGAGTTAAAACTGGAATCTAATCGAGGGGTTCAGGGTGTTTATTTATAGAATAATAGATACTCGGGAGTGAGTTACAGACTGGAATCTAATCGAGGTGTTCAGGGGCTTTATATATAGAATACTAGATACCTGGGAATGATTTGCAGACTGGAATCTACCCGAGGGGTTTGTGGAGTTTATACATAGAATAATAGATAACTGGGAGTGAGTTACAAACTGGAATCTAATCGAGGGGTTCAGGGGGTTTATATTTAGAATAATAGATGCTCGGGAGTGAGTTACAGAATGGAATCCAATCGAGGTGTTCAGGGGGTTTGTATATAGAATAATAGATACCCGGGATTGAGTTACAGTGTGGCATCGAATCGAGGGGTTTGTAGGGTTTATACATAGAACAAGAGATACCCAGGAGTGAGTTACTGAATGGAATCTAATCGGTGGGTTCAGGGGGTTTATATATGGAATAATAGATACCCGGGAGTGAGTTACAGACTGGAATCTAATCAAGAGGTTCAGGGGGATTATATACAGAATAATAGATACACGGGAGTGAGTAACAGACTGGAATCTAATCGAGGGGTTCAGGGGGTTTATATATAGAATAATAGATACCCGGGACTGGGTTACAGACTTTAATCTAATCGAGGGGTTTGTGGGGTTTATAAATAGAATAATACATACCTGGGGGTGAGTTACAGACTGGAATCTAATCGAGGGATTCAGGAGGTTTATATGTAGCATAACAGATACCTGGGAGTGAGTTACAGACTGGAATCTAATCGAGGGCTTTGTGGGGTTTATATATAGAATAATAGATACCCGGGAGTTAGTTACAGACTGGAATCTAATCGAGGGGTTCAGGGTGTTTATAAATAGAATAATAGATACCTGGGAGTGAGTTACAGACTGGAATCTAATCAAGGGGTTCAGGGGGTTTATATATAGAATAATAGATACCTGGGAGTGAGTTACAGACTGGAATCTAATCGAGGGGTTCAGGGGTTTTATATATAGAATAATAGATATCTGGGTGTGAGTTACAGACTAGAATCTAATTGAGGGGTTCAGGGGTTTTATATATAGAATAATAGATACCTGGGTGTGAGTTACAGACTGGAATGTAATCGTGGGGTTTGTGGGGTTTATATATAGAATAATAGATACCCGGTGTGAGTTACAGACTGAAATCTAATCGAGGGGTTCAGGGGGCTTATATATATAATAATATATACCTGGGAGTGAGTTACAGACTGGAATCATGAACCGTTGAAAATATCATTTTTCTTGTGATGTGCTGAAGTGCAGGTTACAGAGGCTGATTCATGGAATGTGCAGTGTGAGTTTTTAACCAGCTTTATCCCAAATATCAAATTCAATTTCTCATTGGAACTATTTGATGTATTCTTAGAATTGACACAAATGGATAGGGATCTTTGGACATTCGCTGTTTGCAGCTTTTCACCATTTACAATGAATTGTGTTCCATCCTTATTAAACTAAGCAGCCACACTTTTGCCTACAATGAAATGCATCTTTCAATATTTCACCCATTCACTTAAAGTTTTCATATCTCTTTTGAATTTTTAGTGCAGGTTACAGATTGGATTGGAACTTTCTGCTTTCTGAATCATTAACCAAGTTTCACAGAGTAAAACATTAAAACTGACATTCTGAAACAGGAGAGGGCCCCACAACTTCAATTCTGTGATTCTCTGGCATCTCATGATCTGTATCTTACAATATCTCTGCCCTCTTCATGTCTCTGAAGACTTGTAAAGTGTTTCAGACATTGGGGAACCATTTCATTGTCTCGGGACATTTCCTCTGAAGCATTTCGTTGTCTCGGGACATTTAAAGTAAATGGCTCCTTCAAAGGACATCATTAAAATTCACTCTTTCATCATCCAAAACCTGTTGTCCATTCAGACTCCCTGGCCCCATATCCTATTGTTTCAAACGTAACTTACATTTCACAATGTAGGAATGTGTGAATGCAAATACTTTCTTCACACGTTTCCACCATACTAATGCTCACACAATTCAGGATTAAATTTTCAAGACAACATTCATCAACTGACAGATTTCCAGCTCCAAATGGAAGCTTCAAGATACAGAAAGTGACACGGAAATGAAACCTCCGATTTATCTGAATCTGCATCCGTTATTGGACAGCGCAGGGTTAGATGGGAATTTAAGTTGTTATTAAATTGTCCCCATCAAACCTTCCCAGAACAGGTACAGCACGGGGGTCGATACAGGATAACCCTCCTCAACACTTGGGTTATGAGATTAATAGCATCATTCGCCTCTGAATTCGAGTTCAATTAAAATGTGATCAAATTAAAAGTTCATCAGCTGGAGAAAAGGATAAAGCTCCAAATATTTTTCCATGTGCCTGGGTATAAAAAACATTAGCCTGTGACATTTCACCCCACACCCTGTTTGCGACATTCAATGAGATCCTGGCTGATCTCTGATCTATCTCCATATCCCTTTACCCCTGTGCCTAACAAAAATCTATCAGCCTCAGATTGAAACATTAACAAGAAACTTTGCGTCAATTGCTCTTTGCAGAAGATTGTTTCAAACTAAAGCTTTGACTACACTGTTCATCAAAAACTCCCAACCCAAATGCAGTATGGGGTTCGATAGAGAGTCAAATTCCCTTTGCTCTGTACAAGAAATTTTTAATTGTAGATTTTTATTTTTAACTTTTCCCCTTGGTGGAGGGAACAATAACCAGGGAGCATAGACTGAAGGCAGGGGGCAGGAGGTTTAGAGGGGAAGTGGGGAAGGATTTTTTCACCCAGAGGGTGGTGGGAATCTGTAACTCACTGCCTGAAAGGGGGTTAGAGGCAGAAACCCTCATAACATTTCAGAATATTTGGACGTGCACTTGCGATACCTTGGCATATAAGACTGTGGGCCTCGTGCTGGAAAATAGGATGAGAATTGTTAGGTTCTTGTTCGATCGGCACAGACTTGATGGGCCGAATGGCCTTTTTCTGTGCTGTCGACCTCTGTGACTCTGTGATAGAGATATCCCTCCATTTTAAAGATGGAGAAGGGATCTCCCTCATTTTAAAGATTGCAAAGGATCTCCCTCCAATTTAAAGACGGAGAAGGGACTTACCAACATTTTAAGGATGGAAAAGTGACCTCCCTACACTTTTAATTAGTAGAATGTGTCGCCCTCCATTTTAAATATATAGAAGGGATCTCCATACATTTTAAAGATGTGGAAGAGATCTCCCATAATTTCAATTTGCACACAGACACCCTCAAACACACAAACACACAATTGCACAGATATATTCTTTCTCATATACGCAGACACACACACAAACCCTCTCACACACAGACACACACACGGAAATATATTCTCTGTTTCACACACACACACACACACACACACACACACGCACACACACACACTCACACACACACATACACATTCTCTCTCACACTCATGCCACGCAGTTATATTATTTCTCATACACACTCTCTCTCTCTCTCACACACACACACACACACATTCTCTCTTACACTCACACCACACAGATATATTATTGCTCATACACACAAACTCTCTCACTCACAAAAACATATTCTTTCTCAGACACATGCTCACACAGACATAGTCACAATCACACAGATGAATTCTCAACCACACACACATACTCTCTCTTACAGACACTGATTCTCTATCTCACCGATTCACACACACACTCACAGATATATTCTTTCTCATACACACAAACACACACAACCTTACACACACATTCACACACATGTATATTCTTTCTCACACACAGCACATACCACATACATTTTCTCTCACAGATACACCCATAGTTATATTCTTTCTCTTACGCACACAAACACACTCACACACATCAACTCACACAAATACACGCTCTCTCACACACACAAACATAAATATACATTCTGTCTCTCATATATACACACAAACACACACACACACCAACTCACACACTTACATGCTCTCTCACACAAACACATATATACATTCTCACTCTCATATACACACAAACGCACACTCACACTCACACACACACACACACACACACACACACACACACCAACTCACACACATACACGCCCTCTCTCACACACACAAACACATATATACATTCTGTCTCTCTCATATACACACAAACACTCGCACACACTTGCATAGATATTTACATTCTGATACACGCAGGCACACACACATAAAAAACACACACATACCCTCACACACTCATTCACAATCACAGATATTTCTCTCTTTCATACACACGCATTATCTCTCCCTCTCTCTCTCAAACACAGGCGCACACACTCTCACAAACTTATAAGTTCTGATACACAAACCCACACACTTACTCTCTCCCAAATTTACTCTTGCAATCTCCTACTCACAGTCTCCCACACAATCTCACACACAATTCCTCTCCCACCCATTCCATCTCGCACACAATCTTTAACATTCGGTCCCTCTCACACACAATCCCTCTCACACACAATCCCTCTCACACACAATCCCTCTCACACACAATCCCTCTCACACACAATCCCTCTCACACACAATCCCTCTCACACTCAGTCCCTCTTACACAAAATCCCTCTCACACACAGTCCCACTCACACTCAGTCCCTCTCACACTCAATCCCTCTCACACACAACCACTCAGACACACAATCCCTCTCACACAAAATCCCTCTCACTGCCAATCCCTCTCACACACAATCCCTCTCACACACAATCCCTCTCACACTTAATCCCTCTCACACACAACCTCTCAGACACACAATCCCTCTCACACAAAATCCCTCTCACTGCCAATCCCTCTCACACACAATCCCTCTCACACACAATCTCTCACATGCACAATCTCTCTCACATACAATCCCTCTCACACACAATCCCTCTCACACACCATCCCTCTCACACACAATCCCTCTCACACACAGTCCCTCTTACACACAATCCCTCTAACACACAGTCCCTCTCGCACACAATCCCTCTCACGCACAATCCCTCTCATACACAACCTCTCACACACATTCCCTCTCACACACAATCCCTCTCACACACAATCCCTCTCACATACAATCCCACTCACACACAATCCCTCTCACACACAGTTCCTCTCACACACAATCCCTCTCACACTCAATCCCTCTCACACACAACCTCTCAGACACACAATCCCTCTCACACAAAATCCCTCTCACTGCCAATCCCTCTCACTGCCAATCCCTCTCACACACAATCTCTCACATGCACAATCTCTCTCACATACAATCCCTCTCACACACAATCCCTCTCACACACCATCCCTCTCACACACAATCCCTCTCACACACAGTCCCTCTCACACACAATCCCTCTAACACACAGTCCCTCTCACACACAATCCCTCTCACACACAATCCCTCTCATACACAACCTCTCACACACATTCCCTCTCACACACAATCCCTCTCACACACAATCCCTCTCACACACATTCCCTCTCACACACAATCCCTCTCACAGACAATCCCACTCACACACAATCCCTCTCACACACAGTTCCTCTCACACACAATCCCTCTCACACGCAATCCCTCTTACACACAATTGCTCTCACACACAATCTCTCTCACACACAATCCCTCTCACATGCAATTCCTCTCACATGCAATCCCTCTTACACACAATCCCTCTCACACACAATCCCTCTCACAATCAGTCCCTCTCACACTCAATCCCTCTCACACACAACCTCTCACACACTCAATCCCTCTCACACAAAATCCCTCTCACTAACAATCCCTTTCACATACAATCCCTTTCACACACAATCCCTCTCACACACAATCCCTCCCACGCACATCAATCACTCCAGAGATGATACAGCAGGGGCAAGATAAAGAGTAAATCTCCCTCTATCCTGTGCACATCAAACACTCTCAGGACAGGTACAGCATGGGGTTAGATACAGAGTAAAAGTCCCTCTATACTGTCCCCATCAAACACTCCCAGGGCAGGTACAGCACGGGGTTAGATACAGAGTAAAGCTCTCTCTACACTGTCCCCATCAAACACTCCCAGGACAGGTACAGCACGGGGTTAGATACAGAGTAAAGCTCCCTCTACACAGTCCCCATCAAACATTCCCAGGGCAGGTACAGCACGGGGTTAGATACAGAGTAAAGCTCCCTCTACACTGTCCCCATCAAACACTCCCAGGACAGGTACAGCACGGGGTTAGATACAGAGTAAAGCTCCCTCTATACTGTCCCCATCAAACATTCCCAGGGCAGATACAGCACGGGGTTACATACAGAGTAAAGCTCCCGCTATACTGTCCCCATCAAACACTCACAGAGCGAAGTAGAGGCTGAGAAATGGGTTGGGAAGTGATCTCCATCCTCTCTCACCATCTCGCTCTCATCCAAAATTGGAGAGAGAATGGGAAAGAGAGAGCATGGGGGTTGGTGGGAGGAATGGTGCAGAGAGAGTTTGGGGTTTGTGAGAGAATGCATGGGGTTGGCAGAGAGAGTGTGGGCCGAGATGATGAGGGGAGAGAGGGCGCGTGTGAGAGACAGAGATTGTATGTGTGAGTGAGAGAGATGGTGTGTGAGCTTGGGAGAGTGTGTGTGAGAGGGATAGTGTGTGAAAGCGAGTGTGTGAGAGCGAGAATGTGAATGATTGTGTGTGACAGATTGTGTATGAGAGGGATTGTGTGTGAGAGATTGTGTGTGAGAGATTGTGTGTGAGAGATTTTGTGTGAGAGGGATTGTGTGTGAGATGGATTGCGTGTGAGATCGATGGTTGTGAGAGGGGTTGCGTATGAGAGGGATTGCATGTGAGATCCAGCGTGAGAGGGATTGTGTGTGAGAGGGATTGTGTGTGAGAGGAATTGCGTGTGAGGATTCTGTGAGAGCGATTGCGTCTAAGAGGGATTGCGAGAGAGGGATTGTGTTTGAGAGGGATTGTGCATGAGAGGGATTGTGTGTGAGGATTCTGTGAGAGGGATTGTCTGTGAGAGGGATTGTGTGTGAGAGGGATTGTGTGTGAGACGGATTGTGTGTGAGAGGGATTGTGTATGAGAGGGATTGTGCATGAGAGGGATTGTGTGTGAGATGGATTGTCTGTGAGATGCATTTCATGTGAGAGGGATTGTGTGTGAGAGAAATTGTTGTGAGAGGGATTGCGTATGAAAGGTATTGCATGTAAGAGCAAGTGTGAGATGGATTGTGTGTGAGAGGGATTGTGTGTGAGAGGGACTGCATGTTAAAGATTGTGTGTGAGAGGGATTGTTTGTGAGAGGGATTGTATTTTAAAGATTGTGTGTGAGAGGGAATGGGTGTGAGAGGAATTGTGTGTGAGATTGTGTGGGAGCCTGTGTGTGAGAGATTGCAGGAGTAAATCTGAGAGATGGAGAGTGTGTTTGTGTATCAGAACATATGTGTTTGTGAGAGTGTGTGGACCTGTTTGTGAGAGAGGGAGGGAGTGATGTGTGTGTATGTGCGTTTGTGTAAGGGGGAGAGCGAGAATGTGTGTGTGTGTGAAAGAGAGAAATATCTGTGAGTGTGAATGTGTGTGGGAGGGTATGTTTGTGTTTTTATGTGTGTGTGCCTGCATGTATGAGAAAGTATATATCTGTGCAAGTGTGTGTGCGTGTTTGTGTGTATATCAGAGAGAATGTATATATGTGTGTGTGTGAGAGAGCTTGTATGTGTGTGAGTTGGTGTGTATGTGTGTATGTTTGTGTGTGTGTATGAGAAAGAATATATCTGTGTGGGTGGTAGTGTGAGAGAAAATGTATGTGGTATGTGCTTTGTGTGTGAGTAAGAATATATGTGTGTGTGAATGTGTGTGTGAGGTTGTGTGTGTTTGTGTGTATGAGAAAGAATATATCTGCGAGTGTGTGTGTCAATTGGTGAGATAGAGAATCAGTTTCTGTAAGATAGAGGATGTATGTGCGGTTCAGAAAGCATCTGTGTGATTGTGACTATGTCTGTGTGAGCATGTGTCTGAGAAAGAATATGTCTTTGTGACTATGTGTGAGAGAGAGAGTGTGTGTATGAGAAATAATATATCTGTATGGTGTCAGCGTCAGAGAGATTGTGTGTGTGTGTGTGTGTGTGTGTGTGTGTGTTTGTGTATGTGTATGTGTGTGTGTGTGTGTGAGTGTGTGTGTGTGTGTGTGTGTGTGTGTGAAATAGAGAATATATGTGCGTGAGTGTGTCTGTGTGTGAGAGGGTATGTGTGTGTGTCTGCGTGTATGAGAAAGAATATATCTGTGCAATTGTGTGTTTGAGAGTGTTTGTGCCCAAATTGAAATGTAGGGAGATCCCTTCCACATCTTGAAAATGGAGGGAGATCCCTTCCCCATATTTAAAATGGAGGGAGATCCCTTCTATCTATTTAAAATGGTGGGCACCCCTTCTACGACTTGAAACTGGAGGGAGGACTCTTTTCCCTCCTTAAAATGTTGGGAAATCCCTTCTCAGTCTTTAAAATGGAGGGTGATTGTTTCTCAATCTATAAAATGGAGGAAGATCCCATCTCCATCTTTAAAATGGAGGGATATCTCTGTCATAGAGTCACAGAGATCGACAGCACAGAAAAAGGCCTTTCGGCCCATCAACTCTGTGCCGATCGAACAAGAACCTAACAATTCTAATCCTATTTTCCAGCACTAGGCCCACTGCCTTATATGCGAAGGTATCGCAAGGGCACATCCAAATATTCTGAAATGTTATGAGGGTTTCTGCCTCTAACCCCCTTTCAGGCAGTGAGTTCCAGATTCCCACCACCCTCTGGGTGAAAAAATCCTTCCCCACTTCCCCTCTAAACCTCCTGCCCCCTGCCTTCAATCTATGCTCCCTGGTTATTGTTCCATCCACCAAGGGGAAACGTTCCTTCCTGTCTACCCTATCAATGCCCCTCATAATTTTATTCACCTCAATCATGTCCTTCCTCAATCTCCTCTGCTCCCGGGAAAATCATCCAAGTCTATCCAATCTCTCCTCATATGTCAAATTCTCCAGCCCAGGCAACATCCTGGGAAATCTCCTCTGCTCTCTCTCTAGAGCAATCACATCCTTCCTATAATGTGGATTCTAGAACTGCACACAATACTCTAGCTGTGGCCTAACCGGCGTTTTATACAGTTCCAGCATGACCTCCCTGCTCTTCTATTCTATGTCTCGGCTAATAAAGGAAAGTATCTCATATGCCTTTTAAACACCTTATTTACGTGTCCCGCTACCTTAAGGTACCAGTGGACATACACACCAAGGTTCCTCTAATGCCCATTAGATCCCAGGGTCCCACCATTCATCATGTATTCCTGTGCCTTGTTTGTCCAGCCCAAGTGCATCACCTCACACTTATCCGGATTAATGTCCATTTGCCACTGACCAGCCTGTCTATATCCTTCTGTAATCTAAGGCTCTCCTCCGCACTATTTACCACCCCACCAATTATCATATCATCCACCAACTTGCTGATCAACCCTCCTACATTGAAGTCTAAATCGTTTATACATACCACACACAGCAAGGGACCCAACACCGATCCCTGTGGAACCCACTGGACACAGGAATCCAGACACAAAAACACCCCTTGATCATCACCCTCTGCTTCCTGCCTCTCAGCCAATTCTGGATCCAATGTGTAAAATTGCCTTGGATCCCATGGGCTCTTACCTTCACTTTCAGTCGCCCTTGTGGGACCTTATCAAAAGCCTTGCTGATGTCCCACTAGGCTATGTCTTCTCCATCTTTAAAATGGAGGGAGATCCATTCCCTTCTTTAAAATGGAGGGGATCCATTCCCATCTTTAAAATGGAGGGTGATACATTCCCATCTTTAAAATGGAGGGAGATCCATTCCCATCTTTAAAATGGAGGGAGATCCATTCCCATCTTTAAAATGGAGGGAGATCCATTCCCATCTTTAAATTGGAGGGAGATCCATTCCCATCTTTAAAATGGAGGGAGATCCATTCCCATCTTTAAATTGGAGGGAGATCCATTGCCCAACTTGTGATGTGGAAGTGCTGGAACCTACAATGGAGGAAAGAGTGAAGCTTATTCGAGAATGAAAAGTTAACCTGCGTGTGTATCACTGAACGGTTACAACACAGAAGGAGGCCATTCAGCCCATCAATCTACTTTCCACACTCTGCAAGGAACGTTTCACTGGTCTCACTCGTCCGCCCTTTCCCCAAAACCCTGAAAATATTTTCCCTTCAGCTTCACACCCAAATTTTCCTCAAAAGGGAGACTGGGGATGTTGGGGAGAGGGGGAGACTGATGGGGTAAGAGAGAGAGAGAGAGAGATGAAAGGCAGAGAGGCAGAGATGGCGAGAGAGATACGGAGTGAGATAGAGATAGAGAGACAAAACTCACCCTGGGAAATAGAGACAGGGCGAGAGAGAGAGAGACGGGCAGAGAGTGGCAGGGCAATTGAGTGAGAGAGTCAGAGACATGTGAGGCAAGAGAGAGAGAGACAGGCAAGAGAGAGACTGAGTGTTTGAGAGGGACAGTGGCAGAGCGAGGCAGAGAGAGAGTGACAGACAGACGTGGCGATGGGTAGATAGACAGGGTGATAGAGCGAGGGTCAGATAGTGACAGAGAGATAGAGAGAGAGACAGAGACAGAGAGCGAGAGTGAGAGGCAGAGGGATGGGGAGAGAGAGAGCGAGATGGACATAGCAACAGTGAGATAGGGTGTGAGAGAAAGAGAGAGAGGGTGTGAGAGAGACAGAGAGAGGCGAATGAGTGAAAGAGAAATGTATGGGTTGTGAGTTAGAGACAGGGAGAGAGAGGAGTGAGTGTAGGAAATAGAGATGGGATGAGGGAGAGATTCAGAGAGACGAGTTGATGAAAGACAAAAGCGGTAGGGAGAGAGAGCAGACGAAATGGAGCAAGAACCATCCTCAATATTTAAAATGGAGGCAAATATCATCTCCATCTTAAAAACGGATGGAGATCCCTTTACCATCATTAAAATGGACGGTGATCCCTGCTATGTAATTAAAAGAGAAGGAGATCCCTTTTCCATTTTTAAAATGTAGGGAAATCCCTTCTACATCTTTAAATTGGAGGGAGATCCCTTCTCCATCTTTAAAATGGAGGGAGATCCCTTCTCCATCTTTAAAATGGAGGCAGGTCCCTTCTACATCTTTAAAATATAGGGAGATCCCTTCTCCATCTTTAAAATATATGGAGATCCCTTCTCCATCTTTAAAATGGAGGGAGATACCTGTGCCTCTGTCACGTTGAAAGTACTAATGTCCCAATCCTGAGGAGTCAAATTTGTCATAAATGTCCCAGTGCTGTGTGGACATAAAATGGCCTCTGTGAACAAACCTGAAATGGCTGCCTGGAGTTTGGGGATTTTTCTTACAGAGTCTGAGAGAGAGAGAGAGAGAAAAAGAAGAGGCAGAATGAAGGAATGTTAAAGAGAGAGACACAGAGTCAGAGGGGATGAAGAGGCAGACGATGAAAGATTGAGATCGATCATAGCTTTGGGACAGTTATGACTGAGATGATTTATGGCAAACTTGTGTCATTCTAACATTAAACTGTTAATAAATCCTGAGATACTGACACAGACACGGGTTTTGCAGCAGCAGAAAGATCGAGAATCATAGAAACCCGGTTATGAGTTGCAGACTGGAATCTAATCGAGGGGTTCAGGGTGTTTATATAGAGACTAATAGATACCCGGGAGTGAGTTACAGACTAGAATCTAATCGAGGGGTTCAGGGGGTTTATATATAGCATAGGAGATACCGGTGAATGAGTAACAGACTGGAATCAAGAACCATTGGAGGGAGATCCTTGCTCAATCTTTAAAATGGAGGTAGAACCCTTCTCTGTCTTTAAAATGGAGGGAGATCATTTCTCAAAATTTAAGATGGAGGGAAATCCCTTCTCTGTCTTTAAAATGGAGGGAGATCTCTATCATGGAGACACAGAGGTCGACAGCACAAAAAATGGCCTTTCGGCCCATCAAGTCTGTTGCAATTGAACAAGAACCTAACAATTCTAATCCTGTTTTGCTCTAAACTGTCCCCATCAAACACTCCCAGGACAGGTAAACCATGGGGTTAGATACAGAGTAAAGCTCCCTCTGCACTGTCCCCAACAAACACTCCCAGGACAGGTACAGCACGGGGTAAGATACAGAGTAAAGCTCCCACTACAGTGTCCTCATTAAAAACTCCCAGGGCATGTACAGCATGGGGTTAATACAGAGTAAATCTTCCTCCATACTGTGCCCAGCAAAAACTCCCAGGACAGGTACAGCACGGGGTTAGATACAGAGTAAAGCTCCCACTACAGTTTCCCCATCAAACACTCCCAGGGCATGTACAGCATGGGGTTAGATACAGAATAAATCTTCCTCTATACTGTGCCCAGCAAAAACTCCCAGGACAGGTACAGCACGGGGCTAGATACAGAGTAAAGGTCCATCTTCACTGTCCCCATCAAACACTCCCAGGACAGGTAAACCATGGGGTTAGATACAGAGTAAATCTCCCTCTATACTGTGCCCATCAAACACTCCCAGGACAGGTACAGCATGGGGTTAGATACAGAGTAAAGCTCCCTCTACACTGTCCCCAACAAACACTCCCAGGACAGGTACAGCACGGGGTTAGATACAGAGTAAAGCTCCCACTACAGTGTCCCCATTAAACACTCCCAGGGCATGTACAGCATGGGGTTAATAGAGAGTAAATCTTCCTCTATACTGTGCCCAGCAAAAACTCCCAGGACAGGTACAGCATGGGGTTAATACAGAGTAAATCTTCCTCTATACTGTGCCCAGCAAAAACTCCCAGGACAGGTACAGCACGGGGTTAGATACAGATTAAATCTCCCTCTACACTGTCCCCATCAAACTCTCCCAGGACAGGTACAGCACGGGATTAGATACAGAGTAAAGCTCCCTCTTCACTGTCCCCAACAAACACTCCCAGGATAGGTACAGCACAGGGTTAGAAAAAGAGTAAAGCTCCCTCTATACTGTCCCCATCAAACACTCCCAGGACAGGTACAGCATGGGGTTAGATACAGAGTAAAGCTCCCTCTACACCGTCCCCATCAAACACTCCCAGGACAGGTACAGCATGGGGTTAGATACAGAGTAAAGCTCCCTCTACACCGTCCACATCAAACACTCCCAGGATAGGTACAGCAAAGGGTTAGGTTCAGAGTAAATCTTCCTCTACACTGTCCCCATCAAACACTCCCAGGAAAAGTACAGCAGAGGGTTAGGTTCAGAGTAAATCTTCCTCTACACTGTCCCCATCTAATACTCCCAGAGAGAAAGCGAGACTGACAAATCGGTTGAGAAGGGATCTCCATCCTCTCTCAGCATCTCTCTCTCATCCAAAAATGGAGAGAGCTTGGGAAAGAGATTTCAGTGTGTCGGGGAGGAGGGGGTGCGTACACAGAGTGTTTGGGGGGGAAAAGAGAGAAATGGCGTTTGTGCGTGAGAGATTGTGTGCTGGAGGGATTGTATGTGAGAGGGATTGTGTATGAGAGGGATTGTATGTGACAGGGATTGTGCGTGAGAGGGATTCTGTGTGAGAGGGATTGTGTGTGAGAGGGATTGTATGTGAGAGGGATTGTGCGTGAGAGGGATTGTACGTGAGAGGGATTGTGCGTGAGAGGGATTGTATGTGAGAGGGATTGTGCGCGAGAGGGATTGTGTGTGAGAGGGATTGTGTGTGAGAGGGACTGTATGGTAAAGAATGTGTGTGAGAGGGAATGGGTGTGAGAGGAATTGTGTGTGAGATTGTGTGGGAGACTGTGTGTAAGAGATTGCAGGAGTAAATTTGAGAGAGTAAGTGTGTGGGTTTGTGTATCAGAACTTATGTGTTTGTGAGAGTGTGTGTGCCTGTGTTTGAGAGAGAGATGGAGAGATAATGTGTGTGTATGTGCATGTGTGTAGCGGGGGAGAGAGAGAATATGTGTGTGTGTTAAAGGGAGAAATACTGTGAGTGTGAATGTGCGTGTGTGAGGGTATGTGTGTGTTTTTATGTATGTGTGCCTGCGTGTGTGACAAAGTATATATATGTGCAAGCGTACACGTTTGCTTATGTGTATATGAGAAAGAATGTATATATGTGTGTGCATGTGTCAGAGTGTGTATGTGTGTGAGTTGGTGCGTGTGTGTGTGTGTATGTGTGTGTGTGTGTGTGTGTGTGTGTGTGTATGAGAAAGAATATATGTGTGTGGGTGTATGTGTGAGAGAAAATGTATGTGGCATGTACTTTGTGTGTGAGTAAGAATATATGTGTGTGTGAATGTGTGTGTGAGGTTGTGTGTGTTTGTGTGTACGAGAAAGATTATATCTGTGAGTGTGTGAATGGGTGAGATAGAGAATCAGTGTCTGTAAGAGAGAGGATGTGTGTGTGTTTGAGAATGCATCTGTGTGATTGTGACTATGTCTGTGTGAGCATGTTTATGAGAAAGGAAATGTCTTTGTGACTGTGTGTGTGTGAGAGAGAGTGTGTGTATGAGAAATAATATATCTGTGTGGTGTGAGTGTGAGAGAGAATGTGTGTGTGTGTGTGTGTGTGTGTGTGTGTGTGTGTGTGTGTGAAACAGAGAATATATGTGTGTGAGTGTGTCTGTGTGTGAGAGGGTATGTGTGTGTGTCTGCGTGTATGAGAAATAATATATCTGTGCAATTTTGTGTTTTTGTGCTTGAGAGTGTTTGTGTCCAAACTGAAATATAGGGATTTCCCTTCCCATCTTTGAAATGAATGGAGATCCCTTCTCCATCTTTAAAATGGAGGGAGATCCCTTCCCCATCTTTAAAAAGGAGGGAGATCCCTTCCCCATCTTTAAACTGGAGGGAGATACCTGTGCCTCTGTCACGTTAAATATACTCATGTCCCATTCGTGAGGAGTCAACTCTGTCATAAATGTCCCAGTGCAGTGGGGACATAAAATGGCCTCTGTGAACAAACCTGAAATGGCTGCCTGGTGTTTGGGGATTTTTCTTACAGAATCTGAAAGAGGGAGAGAGAGAGAAAGAGAAGACGCAAAATGAGGGAATGTTAAAGAGAGAGACACACAGAGTGAGAGGAGATGAGGAGACAGACGATGAAAGATTGATATTGGACATAGTTTTGGGACATTACCGACTGAGATGAATTATGGGAAACTTGTGTCATTATAACCTATTATCCCAAACTGTTAATAAATCCCGAGATACTGACACAGACACGGGCTTTGCAGCAGCAGAAAGAATGTGAAACATTCCATCCCAAGGGATTTTACTTCCAGATTCAGTTTTAGAAAATTCAGGATTCAAATTCACAACAGCAAAGTGCGGGACTGAACGCTCGGATCCTTCAATATTCCAGGGAATACACAGGGAATTTATATCTCCATACCTGTGTCTCTGTCACGTTTAAAATACTAATGTTACATGAGAGAGGGGTCAACTCTGTCATAAATGTCCCAGTGCTGTGGGGACATAAAATGGCCTCTGTGAACAAACCTGAAATGTCTGCCTGGTGTTTGTAGACTAGATTCTCAGAGGAAGAGAGGCAGGGAGAGAAGACACAGATCGAGTGAATGAGAAATAGAGACTCTCAGACCAAGTGGGTGACTGAGAGCCAGAGAGTGAATAAAGGATATTGGACACAGCACATGGAAAGTGAAAGAGGACATTTCACCCTCCCACCCTGTTCTGATATTCAATGAGAGCCTGGCTGATCTGTGATCGGACCCCTTGGTCTCACATCTCTGCACCGTGTTAGGTAACAGAAATCTATCAGCCACAGTTTGGAACATGGACTAGTAGCTCAGCATCAATTTCCGTCCGTGTGAGAGAGATCCAAACTAATACCACACTTGGTGTTTTAAAGTGTTTCTTAGTTTCTCTCCTGAAATTCTAAAATTCTGAACATTATCAAAAAACCATGTCCCCAAGGCCCAGACACCCCAAACCAGCGGAAATAGTTTCTCTTTATCAACCCCCCACTTGCATTATTATCCTGAAAAATTTCATCAAATAACCCCCTCACCTAAATTCCAGTTTAAAGCTTCATCCACACTTTTCAACAAACAGACCCAAACCAAATACAGTATGGGGTTCGATAGAGAGTAAAATTCCCTCAGCACTGTCCCATCAAATAGAGTAATAGGTACCCGGGAGTGAGTTACAGACTGGAATCTAATCGAGGGGTTCAGGGGGTTTATATATAGAATAATAGATACCTGGGAGTGAGTTACAGACTGGAATCTGATCGAGGGGTTTGTGGGGTTTATATATAGAATAATAGATACCCGGGAGTTAGTTACAGACTGGAATCTGATCAAGGTGTTTGTGGGGTTTACATATAGAATAATAGATACCCGGGAATGAGTGACAGACTGGAATCTAATCGAGGGGTTTGTGGGGTTTATATATAGAATAATAGATACCCGGGAATGAGTGACAGACTGGAATCTAATCGAGGGGTTTGTGGGGTTTACATATAGAATAATAGATACCCGGGAGTTAGTTACAGACTGGAATCTAATCGAGGGGTTTGTGGGGTGTATATATAGAATAATAGATACCCGGGAGTAAGTTACAGACTGGAATCTAATTGGGGGTTCAGGGGGTTTATATATGGAATAATAGGTACCGGGGTGTGTATTACAGACTGGAATCTAATCGAGGGGTTTGTGGGGTGTATATATAGAATAATAGATACCCGGGAGTAAGTTACAGACTGGAATCTAATTGGGGGTTCAGGGGGTTTATATATGGAATGATAAGTACCGGGGTGTGTGTTACAGACTGGAATCTAATCGAGGGGTTTGTGGGGTTTATATATGGAATAATAGATACCCGGGAGTGAGTTACAGACTGTAAACCCTGAAATTATTTTCCCTTCAGCTTCACACCGAAAGTTTCCTCAAAAGGGGGACTGGGGATCGTGGGGAGAGGGTGAGACTGATGTAATAAGAGAGAGAGAGAGAGAGAGAGGGGCAAAGGAGAGAGATGTCGAGAGAGAGACAACTTGAGATACAGAAAGAGAGGCAAAACTCACCAACAGAGAGAGAGAGAGAGAATGAGCAAGAGAGAGAGAGGGGCCGAGAGTGGTAGGGTGATGGAGTGAGTGAGAGAGACAGAGAAAGGCGAGGCGAGGAAGAGAGTGACGGAGAAAGAGACAAGCAAGAGAGAGAACGAGTGTGACAGAGAGACAGTGGCGGAGCGAGGGGGAGAGAGAGTGACGGAGAGACGTGGTGATAGGGAGAGAGACAGGGGCGATAGAGAGAGGGTCAGAGAGTGACAGAGAGATAGAGTGAGAGACAGAGAGGGTGAAGGGCTGAGAGATGGGGCGAGAGAGAGAGATAGGGACATAGCGACAGTGAGATGTGCTGAGAGAGAAAGAGAGATCGGGCGAGAGACACCGATAATAAGGGGCAATTGAGTGAAAGAAAAATGGATGGGGAGACAGAGAGAGGCAAAATGAGTGGAGTGAGTGCCCGAAATAGAGATGCAGTGAGAGGGAGAATCAGAGAGACGAGTTGAGGGAAGTCAAAAGCGGTAGGGAGAGAGAGAGCACACAAAATGGAGCGAGAACCATCCTCAATATTTAAAATGGGGGCAGATAACTTCTCCACCGTTAAAACGGAAGGATATCACTTTTCCATATTTAAAATGGAGCGAGATCCCTTCTCCAACTTTAAAATGGAGGGAGATCCCTTTTCCATCTTTAAAATTGTGCGAGATCCCTTCTCCATCTTTAAAATGGAGGGAGATCACTTCTCCATCTTCAGAATGGAGGGAGATCCCTTCCCTATCTTTACCATGGAGGGAGATCCCTTCTCTATCTTCAGAATGGAGGGAGATCCCTTCCCTATCTTTACCATGGAGGGAGATCCCTTCTCCATATTTAATTTGGAGGGAGATCCCTGTGCCTCTGTCACGTTAAATATACTCATGTCCCATTTGTGAGGAGTCAACTCTGTCATAAATGTCCCAGTGCTGTGGGGACATAAAATGGTCACTGTGAACAAACCTGAAATGGCTGCCTGGTGTTTGCAGACTAGATTCTCAGAGGAAGAGAGGCAGGGAGAGAAGACACAGATCGAGTGAATGAGAAATAGAGACTCTCCGACCAAGTGGGTGACTGAGAGCCAGAGAGTGAATAAAGGATATTGGTCACAGCACATGGAAAGAGAAAGAGGACATTTCACCCTCCAACCCTGTTTCCCCTAGAATAATAGATACCCGGGAGTGAGTTACAGACTGGAATCTAATCGAGGGGTTCAGGGGATTTATATATACAATAATAGATACCTGGGAGTGAGTTACAGACTGGAATCTGATCGAGGGGTTCAGGGGGTTTATATATAGAATAATAGATACCCGGGACTGAGTTACAGACTGGAATCTAATCGAGTGGTTCAGGGGGTTTATATATAGAATAATATATACCCGGGAGTGAGTTACAGACTGGAATCTAATCGAGGGGTTCAGGGGGTTTATATATAGAATAATAGATACCCGGGAGTGAGTTACAGACTGGAATCTAATCGTGGGGGTAAAGGGGGATTATATATAGAATAATAGATATCTGGGAGTGAGTTACAGACTGCAATCTAATCGAGGGGGCAAGGGGGTTTGTATATCGAATAATAGATACCTGGGAGTGAGTTACAGACTGGAATCTAATCGAGGGGTTCTGGGGGTTTATATATAGAATAATAGATACCTGGGAGTGAGTTATAGTCCGGAAGCTAATCGAGGGGGTAAAGGGGGATGATATATAGAATAATAGATATCTGAGAGTGAGTTACAGACTGGAATCTAATCGAGTGGTTCAGGGGGTTTACATATAGAATAAAGGATACCCGGGAGTGAGTTACAGAGTGGAATCTAATCGAGGGGTTTGTGGGTTTTATATATAGATCAACAGATACCCGGGATTGAGTTACAGACTGGAATCTAATCGTGTTATTCTGGGGCTTTATGTATAGAATAATAGATACCCGGGAGTGAGTTACAGACTGGAATCTAGTAGAGGTGTTCAGAGGGTTTCCATAAAGCACAACAGATACCCAGGAGTGAGTTACAGACTGGAATCTAATCAAAGGTTTTGTGGGGTTAGTATACAGTATAATTGATACCCGGGAGTGAGATACAGCCTGGCATCTAATCAAGGGGTTCAGGAGCTTATATATAGAGTAATAGATACCCGGGAGTTACAGACTGGAATCTAATCAAGGGGTTCAGGAGCTTATATATAGAATAATAGATACCGGGGAGTTACAGACTGGAATCTAATCGAGGGGTTTGTGGGGTTTTACATTGAGTAATAGATACCCGGGAATGATTTACAGACTTGAATCTAATCAAGGGGTTCAGGGGGCTTATGTATGTAGAATAATAGATATCTGGGTCTGAGTTACAGACTGGAATCGAATCGATAGGTATGCGTGGTTTATATATAGAATAATTGAAACCCGGGTGTGAGTTACAGACTGGAATCTAATCGAGGTGTTTGTGGGGTTTATATATTGAATAATAGATACCCGGGTGTGAGTTACTGACTGGAATCTAATCGTGGGGTTTGTGGGGTTTATATATAGCATAAGAGACATCCGCGAGTGAGTTACAGACTGGAATCTAATCGAGGGGTTTGTGGGGTTTATATATAGAATAATAGATACTCGGGAGTGAGTTACAGACTGGAATCTAATCGAGTGGTTCAGGGGGTTTATATATAGAATAATAGATACTCGGGTGTGAGTTACAGACTGCAATCAAAAACCATTGAAAATACCATTTTTCTTGTGATGTGCTGAAGTGCAGGTTACAGAGGCTGTTTCATGGAATGTTTAGTGTGAGTTTTTATGAAGCTTTATCCCAGATATCAAATTCAATTTCTCCTTGTAACTATTTGATGTTTTCTTAGACTGGACACAAAGGGATAGGGACTCTTTGGAAACTCACTGTTTGCAGCTTTTCACCATTTGTAATGAATTGTGTTCCATCCTTATTAAACTGAGCAGCCACACATTTGCCTACAATGAAATCCATCTTTCACTATTTCACTAATTCACTTAAAGCGTTCATATCTCTTTGGAATCTGAAGTGCAGTTTACAGATTGCATTGGAACTTTCTGCTTTCTGAAACATTAAACAAGGTTCACAGAGTAAAACATTAAACCTGACATTCTGAAACAGGAGAGGGCCCCACAACTTCAATTCTGTTATTGTCCCTGGCCCAACACCCTGTTGTTTCAAAGGGAACTTACATTTCACAATGTAGGAATGTGTGAATGCAAACACTTTCTTCACACATTTCCACAATACTAATGCCTCACACAATTCAGGTTGAAATTTTCAAGACAACATTCATCAACTGACAGATTTCCAACTCCAAATGGAAGCTTCAAGATACAGAAAGTGACACAGAAATGAAACCTACGATTTATCTGAATCTGCATCCGTTATTGGACAGCGCAGGGTTAGATAGGAAGTAAAGTTGTTATTAAATTGTCCCCATCAAACACTCCCAGAACAGGTACAGCACGGGGGTCGATACAGGATAACCCTCCCTCAACGCTTGATATTAAAAAGCCTCATTCACCTTTGAATTCGAGTTAAATTTAAAATGTGTTCAAATTAAAAGTTCATCAGCTGGAGAAAAGGGTAAAGCTCCAAATATTTTTCAACATGCCTGGATAAAAAAAACATTATCCTGTGACATATCCTTTTCACCATCTTTAAAATGGAGAGAAATCCCTTCTCCATCTTTACCACTGTTATCCACTCTCTTCCTTTCCATTATTATCTTGAAGCGTTTGAACAAATCACCCCTCAACCTCAATCCAGTGTTTCAGAGAGAAGGCTTGACTACAATGTTCATCAATCACACCCAACCCAATTACAGTATGGGGTTCGATACAGAGTCAAATTCAAAAAATTGTTAAATGGGTGACAGGGGGAGAAACAGAGTGAAGGTTTTGGGAAAGGGATGAAGGGGGGGATGTGGTGAAAATCTTTTTAAATCAGCGAGTGGTGATGACCTGGAACCCGTGGACAATGCGGTGTTTCGGGGATGAGAGTTTGATCAGTGTCTCAGTGTCTCCATAGCTGTGTCTCTGTCACGTTGAAAGTACCAACGTCACATTCCTGAGGAGTCAACTCTGTCAGAAATGTCTCAGTGCGTTGGGGACATAAAGTGTCCACTGTGAACAAACCTAAAAGGCTGACTGGTGTTTGTGTAATTTATCTAGATTCTGAAAGAGGAAAGAGAGCTGGAGAGAGACAGAACGAGCGTGTGAGAAGAAGAGAGAGACACAGGTCGAGAGGGAGACTGAGAGACAGAGATTGAAGGATATTTATCATAGCACATGGGAAGAGGAAGATTTCATTTCTCCCCACATCCTGTTTCTAATATTCAATGAGATCTTGGCTTATCTCTGACGTAAATCCATATCTCTTTACACCTTTGCCTAACAAAAATCTATCAGCCTCAGATTGAAACATTAACAACAGACTTTTCATCAATTGCTCTTTGCAGAAAATTGTTTCAAACTAAAGATTTGACTACACTGTTCATCAAACACTCCCAACCCAAATGCAGTATGGGGTACGATAGGGAGTCAAAATCCCTTTGCTCTGTACAAGAAATGTTTAATTATAGATTTTTACTTTTAATTTTAGGCTATCAGGACTGAAATTGTACGGCATTCCAGTGTGAGATTTAAACTCCTGTTTATTTCAATCTTTAGCTCAGGAATTCACATTAAAACATGCAGAGAATTGAAACCATCCTCAGACAGTTGCCTGTTTGTTTCAGTGTTTGTATATTCTCTCTTTCTCTTGCGTTTTCACTTGTCTGAAGAAATTGAATTGATGACATTGGATAATCGTCCCTTTCCCAAGAAAATGGAAACTCCTGTGAAACTGCAACAGACACAACCTAATGCAGTGAACAAAATACTGCACCTTTATTCATCAATCCCATTTCCTATCTCTGTAGAAACTCCCTTCCACTGACAGATTCTGAGCTCCAAACTCAATTTCAAAAACCACCACAGAAAAGTGACTGCTTATTTTAAACAGTGAAACTGAACTATTTGAAGTTCTGACTCAATCACTGAATCACAGAAATTTTGACTGTGGGATGAAAATTATCAGAATAACTTTGCAACATACAGGTAACCTGTAGTGACAGAAGGATACTTGTCTGTTCAAAAGGGATTCGATAAGATGCCACACGAAGTTTGTTACTCCGGACAAGAGCTCATACGTTCCCCTAATCTCCCCCCTCAGTTCCTCTCAGGATCTGACAATTTGATCAATTCACCCCTGATGTTACTAAATTTCAGGGAATACAACCCGAGTTTGTGCAATCTCACTTTGCAATTTAACCCTTGGATTCCAGGTCTCATTCTGCAAAGCTGCAATGCACTCAAACTGTCTAAACTGTCCGTGGAGTGTCGGATTAGCCAGGGTCACTCCCATGCACCCAGGTCAGGCTCTAGACTCACCTGTCTCCCTCACTGAGACGCTCCTGTATCACTTTCCTTATTGTAGTCGGATGCCGCGTTGGGAGCAGGACAGGTAGATGGGATTAGGATGACTGCTCATGTGGAGGGCAAACACCAGGAATCTATCAGAGAATCAGCACAGAACAGGGAAAATCAAACAAGGAAACTCATGTTCAATTTGTGAGCCCTTATTTGTGGATTGTTTCTGTTTCTGGCGAGAATGATGCCAACAAACACTCCCAGAGATGATGCAGTATGGGGTAGATACAGAGTAAAGCTCCTTCTATACTGTCCCCATCAAACACTCCCAGGACAGGTACAGCACGGGGGTAGATAGAGAGTAAAGCTCCCTCTACACTGTCCCCATCAAACACTCCCAGGACAGGTACAGCACGGGGTTAGATACAGAGTAAAGCTCCCTCTACACTGTCCCCATCAAACTCTCCCAGGACAGGTACTGCACGGGATTAGATACAGAGTAAATCTCCCTCTATAATATCCCCATCAAACACTCCCAGGACAGGCACAGCACGGGGTTAGATACAGAGTAAATCTCCCACTACACTGTCCCCATCAAACGCTCCCAGGACAGGTGCAGCACGGGGTTAGATACAGAGTAAAGCTCCCTCTATACTGTCCCCATCAAACACTCCCAGGACAGGTACAGCACGGGGTTAGATACAGAGTAAATCTCCCTCTTTACTGTCCCCATCAAACACTCCCAGGACAGGTACAGCACGCGGTTAGAGACAGAGTGAAGCTCCTTCTATACTGTTCCCATCAAACACTCCCAGGACAGGTACAGCATGGGGTTAGATACAGAGTAAATCTCCCTCTACACTGTCCCCATCAAACGCTCCCAGGACAGGTACAGCACGGGGTTAGATACAGAGTAAAGCTACCTCTATACTGTCCCCATCAAACACTCCCGGGACAGGTACAGCATGGGGTAGATACAGAGTAAAGCTCCCTCTACACTGTCCCCATCAAACACTCCCAGGACAAGTACAGCACAGGGTTAGATACAGAGTAAAGCTCCCTCTGCACTGTCCCCATCAAATACTCCCAAGACAGCTACAGCACGGGGTAATATACAGAGTAAAGCTCCATCTATACTGTCCCCATCAAACACTCCCAGGACAGGTACACCACGGGGTTAGATACAGAGTAAAGCTCCCTCTATACTGTCCCCATCAAACACTCCCAGGACAGGTACAGCACAGAGTTAGATACAGAGTAAAGCTCCCTCTACACTGTCCCCATCATACAATCCCAGGACAGGTACAGCATGGGGTTAGATACAGAGTAAAGCTCCCTCTATACTGTCCCCATCAAACACTCCCAGGACAGTTACAGCACGGGGTTAGATACAGAGTAAAGCTCCCTCTATACTGTCCCCATCAACATTCCCAGGACAGGTACAGCACGGGTTAGATACAGAGTAAAGCTCCCTCTATACTGTCCCCATCAAACATTCCCAGGACAGGTACAGCACGGAGTTAGATACAGAGTAAATCTCCCTCTACACCACCCCCTCAAACACTCCCAGGAAAGGTACAGCACGGGTTTACATACAGAGTAAAGCTCCATCTATACTGTCCCTATCAAACACTCCCAGGGTAGGTACAGCACAGGTCTAGATATAGAATAAAGCTCCCTCCATACTCTCCACATCAAACACTCTCCGAGCGAAATATCGGCTGAGAAATGTGATGAGAAGGGATTCCCATCCTCTCTCACCATCTCTCTCTCATCGAAAATTGGAGAGAGCATGGGAAATAGAGAGCATGGTGTGGAGGGGGTGCGCTGGTGGTGGGCCCGATGGTGCAGAGATAGTTTGGGGTTTGGGAGATAATGCGTGGGCTTGGCAGAGAGAGTGTGGGCTGAGATGATGAGAGACAGAGATGGTGTGTGTGTTTGGGAGATTGTGTGTGAGAGAGAAAGAGAGTGAAAGTGAATGTGTGAGAGCAAGCGTGTGAGAGATTGTGTGTGAGAGGGATTGCATGTGAGAGGTATTGTGTGTCAGAGGGATTGTGTGAGAGGGATTGTGTGTGAGAGGGATTGTGTGTGAGAGGTATTGTGTGTCAGAGGGATTGTGTGTGAGAGGGATTGTGTGTGAGAGGGATTATGTGTGAGAGGGATTGTGTGTGAGAGGGATTATGCGTGAGAGGGATTGTGTGTGAGAGGGATTGAGGGTGAGAGGGATTGTGTGTGAGAGAGATTGTGTGTGAGAGGGATTGTGTGTGAGAGGGATTGTGTGTGAGAGGGATTGTGTGTGAGAGGGATTGTGTGTCAGAGGGATTGTGTGTGAGAGGGATTATGTGTGAGAGGGATTGTGTGTGAGAGGGATTGTGTGTGGGAGTGATTATGTGTGAGAGGGACCGTATGTTAAAGAATGTGTGTGAGATGGAATGGGTGGGAGAGGAATTGTCTGTGAGATTGTGTGGGAGACTGTGTGTGAGAGATTGCAGGAGTAAATTTGATATAGAGGGAGAGATTGTGTGTTCATGTATCAGTACGTATGTGTTTGTGAGTGAGTGTGCGCCTGTGTTTGAGAGAGAGAGAGGGCAAGATAATGTATGTGTATGTGTGTGTGTGGGCGGGAGAGAGAGAATGTGTGTGTGTGTGTGTGTGAAAGAGAGAAATATCTCTGAGTGCGAATGTGTGTGTATATGAGGTTATATGGATCCTTTTATGTGTGTGTGCCTGCGTGTATGAGAAAGCATTTATCTGTGTAAGCGTGTGTGTGTTTGTGTCTATATGAGAGAGAGAGAGAATGTATATATGTGTCTGTGTGTGTGAGAGAGCGTGTTTGTGTGTGAGTTGGTGTGTGTGTGTGTGTTTGTGTTTGTGTTTGAGAAAGAATATATCTGTGTTGGAGTTTGTGTGAGAGAAAATGTATGTGTGAGAGAGAGAGTGTGTGTATGAGAAATAATATATCTGTGTGGTGTGAGTGTGAGAGAGATTGTGTGTGTGTGTGTGAAATAGAGAATATATGTGCGTGAGTGTGTCTGTGTGTGAGAGGGTATGTGTTTGTGTCTGCGTGTATGAGAAAGAATATATCTGTGCAATTGTGTGTTTGAGAGTGTTTGTGCCCAAACTGAAATTTGGGGAGATCCCTTCCACATCTTTAAAATGGAGAGAGATCCCTTCTATATATTTAAAATGGAGAGAGATCCCTTCTATATATTTAACATGGAGGGCGTCCCCTTCTAAAACTTAAAAATGGAGGGAGACCCTTTCTCAAAATTTAAAATGGAGGTAGATCCCTTCTCCGTCTTTAAAAAGGAGGGAGATCCTTTCTCAAGCTATAAAATGGAGGGAGATCCCTTCTCCATCTTTAAAATGGAGGGATATCTTTGTCATAGATTCACAGAGATCGACAGTACAGAAAAAGGCCTTTCAGCCCATCAGCTCTGTGCCGATTGAACAAGAACCTAACAATTCTAATCCTATTTTCCAGCACAAGGCCCACAGCCTTATATGCCAAGGTATCGCAAGGGCACATCCAAATATTCTGAAATGTTATGAGGGTTTCTGCCTCTAACCCCCTTTCAGGCAGTGAGTTCCAGATTCCCACCACCCTCTGGGTGAAAAAATCCTTCCCCACTTCCCCTCTAAACCTCCTGCCCCCTGCCTTCAGTCTATGCTCCCTGGTTATTGTTCCCTCCACCAAGGGGAAACGTTCCTTCCTGTCTACCCTATCAATGCCCCTCATAATTTTATTCACCTCAATCATGTCCTTCCTCAATCTCCTCTGCTCCCGGGAAAATCATCCAAGTCTATCCAATCTCTGCTCATATGTCAAATTCTCCAGCCCAGGCAACATCCTGGGAAATCTCCTCTGCTCTCTCTCTAGAGCAATCACATCCTTCCTATAATGTGGATTCTAGAACTGCACACAATACTCTAGCTGTGGCCTAACCAGCGTTTTATAGAATTCCAGCATGACCTCCCTGCTCTTCTATTCTATGTCTCGGCTAATAAAGGAAAGTATCTCATATGCCTTCTTAACCACCTTATTTAGCTGTCCCGCTACCTTAAGGGACCGGTGGACATACACACCAAGGTCCCTCTAATGCCCATTAGATCCCAGGGTCCCACCATTCATCATGTATTCCTGTGCCTTGTTTGTCCAGCCCAAGTGCATCACCTCACACTTATCCGGATTAAAGTCCATTTGCCACTGACCAGCCCGTCTATATCCTCCTGTAATCTAAGGCTCGCCTCCTCACTATTTACCACCCCACCAATTATCATATCATCCACAAACTTGCTGATCAACCCTCCTACATTGAAGTCTAAATCATTTATACATACCACACACAGCAAGGGACCCAACCCCGATCCCTGTGGAACCCACGGGACACAGGAATCCAGTCACAAGAAATGGAGGGAGATCCATTCCCATCTTTAAAATGGAGGGAGATCCATTCCCGTCTTAAAAAATGGAGGGAGATCCATTCCCATCTTTAAAATGGAGGGTGATCCATTCCCATCTTTAAAATGGAGGGAGATCCATTCCCGTCTTTAAAATGGAGGGAGATCCATTCCCATCTTTGAAATGGAGGGAGATCCATTCCCGTCTTCAAATTGGAGGGAGATCCATTCCCATCTTTAAATTGGAGGGAGATCCATTGCCCAACTTGTGATGTGGAAGTGCTGGAACCTACAATGGAGGAAAGAGTGAAGCTTATTCGAGAATGAAAAGTTAACCTGCGTGTGTATCACTGAACGGTTACAACACAGAAGGAGGCCATTCAGCCCATCAACTACTTTCCACACATTGCAAGGAAAGTTTCACTGGTCTCACTCGTCCGCTCTTTCCCCGAAACCCTGAAAATATTTACCCTTCAGCTTCACACCCAAATTTTCCTCAAAATGGAGACTGGGGGTGGTGGGGAGAGGTGGAGACTGATGGAGTAAGAGAGAGAGAGAGAGGAAAAGGAGAGAGATGGTGAGAGAGAGACAGATTGAGATAGAGAAAGAGAGGCAAACCTCGCCGACAGAGAGAGAGAGACCAAGCAAGAGAGAGAGCGAGGCAGAGAGAGGCTGGGTGATGGAGTGAGAGAGAGACAGAGAAAGGCGAGGCGAGAAAGAGAGTGACAGAGAAAGAGCCCGTCAAGAGAGAGAACGAGTGTGAAAGAGAGACAGTGGCTGAGCGAGGGAGAGAGAGATTGACAAAGAGACATGGTGATAGGGAGAGAGACGGGGGCGATAGAGAGAGGGTCAGAGAGTGACAGAGAGATAGAGTGAGAGACAGTGAGGTTGAAGGGCAGAGAGATGGGGCGAGAGAGAGAGAGAGATGGACATAGCGATATTGAGATGGGCTGAGAGAGAAAGAGAGAGAGGGTGAGCGACACAGATAAAGAGAGGCGATTGAGTGAAAGAAAAATGGATGGGGTGACAGAGAGTGGCAGAGAGAGGGGAGTGAGTGTCCGAAATAGAGATGGGGTGAGAGAGAGAATCAGAGAGACGAGTCGAGGGAAGTCGAAAGCGGTAGGGAGAGAGACAGCTGACAAAATGGAGCGAGAACCATCCTCAATATTTAAAATGGAGGCAGATAACTTCCCCAATGTTAGAACGGAAGGAGATCCCTTTTCCATCTTTAAAATGGAGCGAGATTGATCTCCATCTTCAAAATGCTGTGAGCTCCACTCTCCATCTTTAAAATGGAGTGAGAACCCTTCCCCATCTTTACAATGGAGGGAGATCCCTTCCCCATCTTTAAAATGGAGGGAGATCCCTTCTCCATCTTTAAAATGGAGGGAGATCCCTTCTCCATCTTTAAAATGGAGGGAGATCCCTTCTCCATCTTTAAACTGGAGGGAGATCCCTTCTCCATCTTTAAACTGGAGGGAGATCACTTCTCCATCTTTAAATTGGAGGGAGATCCCTTCTCCATCTTTAAAATGGAGGGAGATCCCTTCTCCATCTTTAAAATGGAGGGAGATACCTTCTCCATCTTTAAACTGGTGGGAGATCCCTGTGCCTCTGTCACGTTGAAAGTACTAATGTCCCATTCCTGAGGAGTCAAATCTGTCATAAAAGTCCCAGTGCTGTGGGGACATAAAATGGCCTCTGTGAACAAACCTGAAATGGCTGCCTGGTGTTTGGGGATTTTTCTTACAGAGTCTGAGAGAGAGAGAGAGAGAGAAAGAGAAGACGCAGAATGAGGGAATGTTAAAGAGAGAGACACAGAGTGAGAGGGGATGAAGAGGCAGACGATGAAAGATTGAGATTGCTCATAGCTTTGGGACAGTTATGACTGAGATAATTTATGGCAAACTTGTGTCATTCTAACCTTAAACTGTTAATAAATCCTGAGATACTGACACAGACACGGGCTTTGCAGCAGCAGAAAGATCGAGAATCATAGAAACCCGGGAATGAGTTACAGACTGGAATCTAATTGAGGGGTTCAGGGGGTTCATATATAGAATAATAGATACCCGGGAGTGAGTTACAGACTGGAGACTATTCGAAGGGTTTGTGGGGTTTATGTATAAAATTTTTGATACCCGGGAGTGAGTTACAGACCAGAATCTAATCGAGGGGTTCAGGGGGTTTATGAGTAGAATAATAGATACTTGGGAGTGAGCTACAGACTGGAATCATGAACCGTTGAAAATATCATTTCTCTTGTGATGTGCTGAACTGCAGGTTACAGAAGATGATTCATGGAATGTGCAGTGTGAGTTTTTAACCAGCTTTATCCCAAATATCAAATTGAATTTCTCATTGGAACGGTTTAATGTTTCCTTAGTTTTGACACAAATGGATCGGGACTCTTTGGACCCTCACTGTTTGCAGCATTTCACCATTTATAATGAAATGTGTTCCATCCTTATTAAACTGAGCAGCCACACATTTGCCTACCATGAAATCATTTTAACTATTTCACCCATTCACTTAAGGCGTTCATATCTCTTTTGAATTTGAAGTGCAGGTTACAGATTGGATTGCAACTTTCTGCTTTCTGAAACATTAACCAAGTTTCACAGAGTAAAACATTAAAACTGACATTCTGAAACAGGAGAGGGCCCCACAACTTCAATTCTGTGATTCTCTGGCATCTCATGATCTGTATCTTACAATATCTCTGCCCCCTTCATGTCTCTGAAGACTTGGAAAGTGATTCAGACATTGGGGAAACATTTCATAGTCTCGGGACATTTCCTCTGAAGCATTTCATTTTCTTGGGACATTTAAAGTAAACGATTCCTTCAAAGGACATCATTAAAATTCACTCTTTAATCATTCAAAACCTGTTGTCCATTCAGACTCCCTGGCCCCATATCCTATTGTTTCAAACGTAACTTACATTTCACAAAGTAGGAATTGGTGAATGCAAACACTTTCGTCACACATTTCCACAATACTAATGCTCACACAATTCAGGATTAAATTTTCAAGACAACATTCATCAACTGACAGATTTCCAGCTCCAAATGAATGCTTCAAGATACAGAAAGTGACACAGAAATGAAACCTCTGATTTATCTGAATCTGCACCCGTTATTGGAAAACGCAGGGTTAGTTAGGAAGTAAAGTTGTTATTAAAGTGTCCCCATCAAACACTTCCAGAACAGGTACAGCACGGGGGTCGATACAATATAATCCTCCCTCAACACTTGGGTTATGAGATTAAAAAGCCTCATTCACCTTTGAATTCGAGTTGAAATTAAAAAGTGTTCAAATTAAAAGTTCATCAGCTGGAGAAAAGGGTAAAGCTCCAAATATTTTTCAACATGCCTGGGTATAAAAAACATTATCCTGTGACATATCCTTTTCCCCATCTTTAAAATGGAGAGAGATCCCTTCTCCATCTTTACCACTGTTATCCACTCTCTTCATTTCCATTATTACCTTGAAGCGTTTGAACAAATCACCCCTCAACCTCAATCCAGTGTTTCAGAGAGAAGCTTTGACTACAATGTTCATCAAACACTCCCAACCCAATTACAGTATGGGGTTCGATACAGAGTCAAATTCAAAAAATTGTTTCATGGGTGACAGGGAGAGACAAGGTGAAGGTTTTGGGTAAGGGATGAAGTGGGGGATGTGGTGAAAATCTTTTTAAATCAGCGAGTGGTGATGACCTGGGACCCGTGGACAATGCGGTGTTTCGGGGATGAGTGTCTGATCAGTGTCTCAGTGTCTCCAAAGCTGTGTCTCTGTCACGTTGAAAGTACCAACGTCACATTCCTGAGGAGTCAACTCTGTCAGAAATGTCCCAGTGCGGTGGGGACATATTGTAGCCACTGTGAACAAACCTAAGATGCTGACTGGTGTTTGTGTAATTTATCTAGATTCTGAGAGAGAGGAAGAGAGAGAGAGAGACAGACCAAGCGAGTGAGATGAGAGAGACACAGATTGAGAGGGAGACCGAGAGACAGAGATTGAAGGAAGGATATTTATCATAGCACATGGGAAGACGAAGATTCCATTTCTCCCAACACCCTGTTTCCGACATTCAATGAGATCCTGGCTGATCTCTGATCTAACTCCATATCTCTTTACCCCTGTGTCTAACAAAAATCTATCAGCCTCAGATTGAAACATTAACAAGAGACTTTGTGTAAATTGCCTTTTGCAGAAGTTTGTTTCAAACTAAATCTTTGGCTACACTGTTCATCACACACTCCCAACCCAAATACAGGATGGGGTTCGATACAGAGTCAAATTCCATTTGCTATGAGCAAGAAATTTTTAATTGTAGATTTTGATTTTTAATTTTAGGCGTTCAGGACTGAAACTGTATGGCATCCCAGTGTGAGATTTAAATTCCTGTTTATTTCAATCTTTAGCTCAGGAATTCACATTAAAACATGCAGAGAATTGATATCTTCCTCATACAGTTGCCTGTTTGTTTCAGTGTTTGTATATTCTCTCTTTCTCTTGCGTTTTCACTTGTCTGAAGAAATTGAATTGTTGACATTGGATAATTATCCCTTTCTCAAGAAAATGTAAACTCCTGTGAAACTGCAACAGACACAATCTAATGCAGTGAACAAAATACTGCACCTTTATTCATCAATCCTATTTCCTATCTCTGTAGAAACTCCATTCCACTGACAGATTCTGAGCTCCAAATTCAATCTCAAAAACCACCACAGAAAAGTGACTGCTTATTTTAAACAGTGAAACTGAACTATTTGAAGTTAAGACTTAGTCACTGCATCCCAGAAATTTTGACTCAGTGGGATGAAAATTATCAGAATAACTTTGCAACATACAGGTAACCTGTAGTGATAGAAGGATACTTGTCTGTTCAAAAGGGATTCGATATGACGCCACACGAAGTTTGTTACTCAGGACAAGAGCTCATACATTCCCCTAATCTCCCCCCTCAGTTCCTCTCAGGATTTGATAATTTGATCAAGTCACCCCTGATGCTACTAAATTTCAGGGAATAAAACCCGAGTTTGTAAAATCTCACATTGCAATTTAACCCTTGGAATCCAGGTCTCATTCTGCAAAACTACGATGCACTCAAACTGTGTAAATTGTCCCTGGAGTGTCGGATTAACCCGGGTCACTCCCATACACCCAGGTCAGGCTCTAGACTCACCTGTCTCACTCGCTGAGACACTCCTGTATCACTTTCCTTATTGTTGTTGGAAGCCGCGTTGGGAGCAGGACAGGTAGATGGGATTAGGATGACTGCTCATGTGGAGGGTAAACACCAGGAATCTATCAGAGAATCAGCACAGAACAGGGAAAATCAAACAAGGAAACTCATGTTCAATTTGTGAGCCCTTATTTGTGGATTGTTTCTGTTTCTGGCGAGAATGATGCCAACAAACACTCCCAGAGATGATGCAGTATGGGGTAGATACAGAGTAAATCTCCCTCTATAATGTGCACATCAAACACTATCAGGACAGGTACAGCACGGCGTTAGATACAGAGTAAAGCTCCCTCAAAACTGTACGCATCAAACACTCTCAAGACAGGTACAGCACAGGGTTAGATACAGAGTAAATCTCCCTCTACACTGTCCCCATCAAACATTCCAAGGACAGGTACAGCACAGGACTAGATACAGAGTAAAGCTCCCTCTACACTGTCCACATCAAACACTCCCAGGACTGGTACAGCACGGGGTTAGATACAGAGTAAAGCTCCGTCTGCACTGTCCACATCAAACACTCCCAGGGCAGGTACAGCATGGGGTTAGATACATAATAAAGCTCCCTCTATACTGTACCCATCAAACAATCCCTGGACAGGTATAGCACGGGGTTAGATACAGAGTAAAGCTCCTTCTATACTGTCCCCATCAAATATTCCCAGGGCAGGGAGAGCACGGGGTTAGATACAGAGTACATCTTCCTCTATACTGTGCCCATCAAACACTCCCAGGGCAGGTACAACATGGGGTTACATACAGAGTACAGCTCCCTCTACACTGTCCCCAACAAACACTCCCAGGGCAGGTATTGCACGTGGATAGATACAGAGTAAAGGTCCCTCTATACTGTGCCCATCAAACACTCTCTGGACAGGTACAGCACGGGGTTAGATACAGAGTAAAGCTCCCTCTACACTGTCCCCATCAAACACTCTCTGGACAGGTACAGCACGGGGTTAAGTACAGCGTAAACTCCCTCTACACTGTCCCCATCAAACACTCCCAGGACAGGTACAGCACGGGGTTAGATACAGAGTAAAGCTCCCTCTACACTGTCCCCATAAAACACTCCCAGCGCAGGTACAGCACGGGTTTTGATAGAGAATAATGTTCCCTCCATACTGTCCCCATCAGGCACTCCCAGAGAGAAACAGAGACTGAGAAAAAATTTCGCAAGGGATCTCCATCCTCTCTCACCATCTCTCGCTCATCCAAAATTGGAGAGAGAATGGGAAAGAGAGACCATGGGGGGATAGTGGGTGGGATGGTGCAGAGAGATTTTGGTGTTTGGGAAAGACTGCGTTGGGTTGGCAGAGAGGATGTAGGTCGAGATGATGAGGGGAGAGAGAGTGCGTGTGATGGACAGAGATTGTGTTTGTGAGTGAGAGAGATGGAGTGTGTGCTTGGGAGAGTGTGTGTGTGAGAGAGATAGAGTGTGAGAGCGAATGTGTAAGAGGGAGCGTGTGAGAGATTGTGTGTGAGAGGGATTGTGTGTGAGAGGGATTGAGTGTGAGAGGGACTGTGTGTGAGAGGGATTGTGTGTGAGAGGGATTGAGTGTGAGAGGGATTGTGTGTGAGAGGGATTGCATGTTTGACGGTTTGTGTGTGAGAGTGATTGTGTGTGACAGGGATTGCGTGTGAGAGGGATTGTACATGAAAGGGATTGTGTGTGAGAGGGATTGCGTGTGAGAGGGATTGTATGTGAGAGGGATTGCGTGTGAGAGGGATTGGGTGTGAGAGGGATTGTGTGTGAGAGGGATTGTGTGTGAGAGGCATTGTGTGTGAGAGGGATTGTGTGTGAGAGGGATTGTGTGTGAGAGGTTTTGTGTGTGAGAGGGATTGTGTGTGAGAGGTATTGCGTGTGAGATGGATTGTGTGTGAGAGGGATTGAGTTTGAGAGGGATTGTGTGTGAGATGGATTGTGTGTGAGAGAGATTGTGTGTGAGAGGGATTGTGTGTGAGAGGGATTGTGTGTGAGAGGGATTGTGTGTGAGAGGTTTTGTGTGTGAGAGGGATTGTGTGTGAGAGGTATTGCGTGTGAGATGGATTGTGTGTGAGAGGGATTGAGTGTGAGAGGGATTGTGTGTGAGAGGGATTGTGTGTGAGAGGGATTGTGTGTGAGTTGGATTGTATTTGAGATGGATTGCATGTGAGAGGGACTGTATGTTAAAGATTGTGTGTTAGAGGGATTGTGTGTGAGAGGGATTGTGTGTGAGCAGACTGCAGGTTAAAGATTGTATGTGAGAGGCAATGGGTGGGAGAGGAATTTTGTGTGAGATTGTGTGGGAGTCTGTTTGTGAGATATTGCAGGAGTAAAATTGAGGGAGAGAGTGTGTGGGTTTGTGTATCAGAACTTATATCATTGTGAGAGTGTGTGCGCCTGTGTTTGAGAGAGAGAGGGAGAGGGAATGTGTGTGTATGTGTGTGTGTGTAGGGGGAGAGAGAGAATGTGTGTGTGTGTGTGTGTCTTTGTGAAAGAGAGATATATCTGTGAGTGTGAATGTGTGTGTGAGTGCGTGTGTGTGTGCCTGCATTTATGAGATAGTATGTATCTGCGCAAGTGTGTGTGTGTGTTTGTGTGTATTTGAGAGAGAGAGAATGTATATATGTATTTGTGTGTGAGAGAGAGCATGTTTGTGTGTGAGTTGGTGTGTGTGTGAGTGTGTGTGAGCGTGTGTGTGTGTGTTTGAGTGTATATGAGAGAGAATGTATATATGTGTTTGTGTGTGTGAGAGAGCTTGTATGTGTGTGAGTTGGTGTGTGTGTGTGTGTGTGTATGAGCGTGTGTGTGTGTGTGTGTATATATGAGATAGAAAGAATATATGTGTGTGTGAGAGAGTGTGTATTTGTGTGAGTTGGTATGTGTGAGTTTGTGTATCTGTGTGTGTTTGTCTGTGTGTATGAGAAAGAATATAACTGTGTGATGTATCTGCGAGAGAAATGTATGTGGTATGTGCTTTGTGTCAGAAAGAATATATGTGTGTGTGAATGTGTGTGTGAGGTTGTGCGTGTTTGTGTGTATGAGAAAGAATATATCTGCGAGTGTGTGTGTCAATTGGTGAGTTAGAGAATCAGTGTCTGTAAGAGAGAGGATGTATGTGCGGTTCAGAAAGCATCTGTGTGATTGTGACTATGTCTGTGTGAGCATGTGTATGAGAAAGAATATGTCTTTGTGAGTGTGTGTGAGAAAGAGTGGGCGTGTATGAGAAATAATATATCTGTGTAGTGTGAGTGTGAGAGAGAATGTGTGTGTGTGTGAAACAGAGAATATATGTGCGTGAGTGTGTCTGTGTGTGAGACGGTATGTGTGTGTGTCTGCATGTATGAGAAAGAATATATCTGTGCAATTGTGTGTTTGAGAGTGTTTGTGTCCAAATTGAAATGCAGGGAGATCGCTTCCACATCTTTAAAATGGAGGGAGATCCCTTTCCATCTTTAAAATGGAGGGAGGTGCTTTCTCCAACTTTAAAAAGGAGGAAGATCATTTCTCAATCTTAAAAATGGAGGTCGGTCCCTTTACCATCTTTAAAATGGAGGTGGATCCCTTCTCCATTTTCAAAATGGAGGAAGATCCTTTCTCGATCTTTAAAATGGAGGTAGATCCCTTCTCCGTCTTTAAAATGGAGGGATATTTCTGTGATAGAATCACAGAGATCGACAGTACAGAAAAAGGCCTTTCGGCCCATCAAGTCTGTGCCGATCGAACAAGAACCTAACAATTCTAATCCTATTTTCCAGCACGAGGCCCACAGCCTTATATGCCAAGGTATCGCAAGTGCACATCCAAATATTCTGAAATGTTATGAGGGTTTCTGCCTCTAACCCCCTTTCAGGCAGTGAGTTCCAGATTCCCACCAACCTCTGGGTGAAAAAATCCTTCCCCACTTCCCCTCTAAACCTCCTGCCCCCTGCCTTCAGTCTATGCTCCCTGGTTATTGTTCCCTCCACCAAGGGGAAACGTTCCTTCCTGTCTACCCTATCAATGCCCCTCATAATTTTATTCACCTCAATCATGTCCTTCCTCAATCTCCTCTGCTCCCGGGAAAATCATCCAAGTCTATCCAATCTCTGCTCATATGTCAAATTCTCCAGCCCAGGCAACATCCTGGGAAATCTCCTCTGCTCTCTCTCTAGAGCAATCACATCCTTCCTATAATGTGGATTCCAGAACTGCACACAATACTCTAGCTGTGGCCTAACCAGCGTTTTATACAGTTCCAGCATGACCTCCCTGCTCTTCTATTCTATGTCTCGGCTAATAAAGGAAAGTATCTCATATGCCTTCTTAACCACCTTATTTAGCTGTCCCGCTACCTTAAGGGACCAGTGGACATACACACCAAGGTCCCTCTAATGCCCATTAGATCCCAGGGTCCCACCATTCATCATGTATTCCTGTGCCTTGTTTGTCCAGCCCAAGTGCATCACCTCACACTTATCCGGATTAAAGTCCATTTGCCACTGACCAGCCTGTCTATATCCTCCTGTAATCTAAGGCTCTCCTCCGCACTATTTACCACCCCACCAATTATCATATCATCCACCAACTTGCTGATCAACCCTCCTACATTGAAGTCTAAATCGTTTATACATACCACACACAGCAAGGGACCCAACACCGATCCCTGTGGAACCCACTGGACACAGGAATCCAGACACAAAAACACCCCTTGATCATCACCCTCTGCTTCCTGCCTCTCAGCCAATTCTGGATCCAATGTGTAAAATTGCCTTTAATCCCATGGGCTCTTACCTTCATTTTCAGTCTCCCTTGTGGGACCTTATCAAAAGCCTTGCTGATGTCCCACTAGGCTACGTCTTCTCCATCTTTAAAATGGAGGGAGATCCACTCCCATCTGTAAAATGGAGGGAGATCCATTCCCTTCTTTAAAATGGAGGGAGATCCATTCCCATCTTTAAAATAGAGGGAAATCCATTGTCCAACTTGTGATGTGGAAGTGCTGGAACCTACAATGGAGGAAAGAGTGAAGCTTATTCGAGAATGAAAAGTTAACCTGTGTGTGTATCACTGAACGGTTACAACACAGAAGGAGGCCATTCAGCCCATCAACTACTTTCCACACTCTGCAAGGAACGTTCCACTGGTCTCACTCGTCCGCCCTTTCCCCGAAACCCTGAAAATATTTTCCCTTCATCTTCACACCCAAATTTTCTTCAAACGGGAGACTGGGGATGGTGGGGAGAGGAGGAGAGGGGGAGACTGATGGGGTAAGAGAGAGAGAGAGAGAGAGAGATAGAGTCGGAAAGGCAGAGAAACAGAGATGGGGAGAGAGACACAGAGTGAGTTAGAGATAGACAGACAAAACTCACCAAGAGAAATAGAGACAGGTCGAGAGAGAGAGAGACGGGCAGAGAGTGGCAGGGGAATGGAGTGAGAGAGACAGAGACAAGTGAGGCAAGAGAGAGAGAGACAGGCAAGAGAGAGACTGAGTGTGTCAGAGAGACAGTGGCAGAGCGAGGCAGAGAGAAAGTGACAGAGAGACATGGCGATGGGTAGAGAGACGGGGTGATAGAGAGAGGGTCAGAGAGTGACAGAGACAGAGAGAGGCAGAATCAGAGAGAGGGTGAGAGGCAGAGTGATGGGGGGAGAGAGAGAGGGATGCACATAGCCACAGTGAGATAGGGTGTGAGAGAAAGAGAGGGAGGGTGTGTGAGAGATAGAGAGAGGCGAATGAACGAAGGAGAAATGTATGGGTTGTGAGAGAGAGACAGACAGAGAGGGGAGTGAGTGTCGGAAATAGAGATGGGGTGAGGGACAGAATCAGAGAGACGAGTCGAGGGAAGGCAAAAGCGGTAGGGAGAGAGAGAGCAGACGAAATGGAGCGAGAACCATCCTCAATATTTAAAATGGAGGCAAATATCTTCTCCATCTTAAAAACGGATGGAGATCCCTCTAACATCATTAAAATGGAGGGAGATCCCTTCTATGTCATTGAAATGGAGGAAGATCTGTTCTTAAAACTTTAAAATTGACGGAGATCACTTCTCCATCTTAAAATGGAGGCAGATAGCTTCCCCTTCTTTAAATGGAGGGAGATCTGTTCCACATCTTGAAACTGGAGGGAGATCCCTTCTCCATCTTTCCAATGGAGAGAGATCCATTCCACATCGTTAAAATGGATGGAAATCCCTTCTCCATATTTCCAATGGAGGGAGAAACCTTCTCCATCTTCAAAATAGAGGTAGATCCCTTCTCCATCTTTAAAATGGAGGGAAGTCCCTTCTCCATCTTGAAAGTGGAGGGACATCCCTTCTCCATCTTTAAACTGGAGGGAGATCCCTTCTCCATATTAAAAATGGACGGAGATCTCTTCCCCATCTTTAAAATGGAGGCAGATCCCATCTCCATCTTCAAAATGGATGCAAATCCCTTCCCCATCAATAAAATGGAGGGTGATCCCTTCTCCATATTTAAAATGGAGGGAGATCCCTGTGCCTCTGTCACTTTGAAAGTATTAATGTCCCATTCCTGAGGAGTCAATTCTGTCATAAATGTCCCAGTGCTGTGGGGACATAAAATGGTCACTGTGAACAAACCTGAAATGGCTGCCTGGTGTTTGGGGATTTTTCTTACTGAATCTGAGAGAAAGAGAGAGAGAAAGCGAAGACGCAGAATGAGGGAATGTTAAAGAGAGAGACACAGAGTGAGAGGGGATGAAGAGGCAGACGATGAAAGATTGATATGGGTCATAGCTTTGGGACAGTTATGACTGAGATGACTTACGGCAGACTTGTGACATTCTAACCTTAAACTGTTAATAAATCCCGAGATACTGACACAGACACGGGCTTTGCAGCAGCAGAAAGAATGTGAATCATTCCATCCCAGGGGATTTTACTTCCAGATTCAGTTTTAGAAAATTCAGGATTCAAATGCACAACAGCAAAGTGTGGGACTGAAAGCTCGGATCCTTCAATATTCCAGGGAATACACAGGGAATTTATATCTCCATACCTGTGTCTCTGTCACGTTTAAAATACTAATGTTACATGAGAGAGGGGTCAACTCTGTCATAAATGTCCCAGTGCTGTGGGGACATAAAATGGCCTCTGTGAACAAACCTGAAATGGCTGCCTGGTGTTTGTAGACTAGATTCTCAGAGGAAGAGAGGCAGGGAGAGAAGACACAGATCGAGTGAATGAGAAATAGAGTCTCTCAGACTAAGTGGGTGACTGAGAGCCAGAGAGTGAATAAAGGATATTGGTCAAAGCACATGGAAAGACAAAGAGGCCATTTCACCCTCCAACCCTGTTTCCCCTAGAGTAATAGATACCCAGGAGTGAGTTACAAACTGGATCTAATCAAGGGGTCCAGGGGGTTTGTATATAGAAAAATAGATACCCAGGAGTGAGTGACAGACTGGAATCTAATCGAGAGGTTCAGGAGGTTTATATATAGAATAATAGATACCTGGGAGTGAGTTACAGACTGGAATCTAATCGAGGGGTTCAGGGGGTTTATTTATAGAATAATAGATACCCGGGAGTGAGTTACAGACTGGAATCTAATCTAGGAGTTCAGCGGGTTTACATATAGAATAATAGATACCCGGGAGTGAGTTACAGAGTGGAATCAAATTGAAGGGTTAAGCGGGTTTATATAAAGAAAAAGAGATACCCAGGAGTGAGTTACAGACTGGAATCTAATCGGAGGGTTTGGTGTGTTTATATATAGAATAATAGATACCCGGGAGTGAGTTACAGATTGGAATCTAATCGGAGGGTTTGGTGTGTTTATATATAGATAATAGATACCCGGGAGTGAATTACAGACTGGAATCTAATCGATGTGTTTGTGGGGTTTATATATAGAATAATAGATACCCGGGACTTAGTTACAGAATGGAATCTCATCGAGATGTTTGTGCGGTTTAAATATAGAATAAGAGATAGCTGGGAATGAGTTACCGACTGGAATCTAAATGAGGGTTTTGTGTGGTTTATATATAATATAATAGATACCTGGGAGTGAGTTACAGACTTAAATCTAAACGAGGTGTTCAGGTGGTTTATATATAGAATAACAGATACCTGCGGGTGAGTTACAGACTGGAATCTAATCGAGGGGTTCAGGGAGATTATGTATAGAATAATAGATACCCGGGAGTGAGTTACAGACTGGAATCTAATCGAGGTGTTCCGGGGGTTTATATATAGAATAATAGATACCTGGGAGTGAGTTACAGACTGGAATCTAACCGAGGGGTTCAGGTTCTTTATATATAGAATAATATATACCTGGGAGTGAGTTGCAGACTCAAATCTCATCAAGAGGTTTGTGGGGTTTATATATAGAATAATAGATACCTAGGAATGAGTTACAGACTGGAATCATTGACCGTTGAAAATATCATTTTTCTTGTGATGTGCTGAAGTGCAGGTTACAGAAGATGATTCAGGGAATGTGCAGTGTGAGTTTTTAACCAGCTTTCTCCCAAATATCAAATTGAATTTCTCATTGGAACTTTTTGATGTTTTCTTAGACAAGACACAAGTGGATCGGGACTCTTTGGACTGATTGCAGCTTTTCACCATTTATAATGAAATATGGTCCATCCTTATTAAACTGAGCAGCCACACATTTGCCTACAACGAAATCCATCTTGAACTATTTCACCCATTCACTTGAGGCGTTCATATCTCTTTTGAATTTGAAGTGCAGGTTACAGATTGGATTGCAACTTTTGCTTTCTGAAACATTAACCAAGTTTCACAGAGTAAAACATTAAAACTGACATTCTGAAACAGGAGAGGGCCCCACAACTTCAATTCTGTGATTCTCTGGCATCTCATGATCTGTATCTTACAATATCTCTGCCCCCTTCATGTCTCTGAAGACTTGGAAAGTGATTCAGACATTGGGGAACCATTTCATTGTCTCGGGACATTTCCTCTGAAGCATTTCATTGTCTTGGGACATTTAAAGTAAATGATTCCTTCAAAGGACATCATTAAAATTCACTCTTTAATCATCCAAAACCTGTTGTCCATTCAGACTCTCTGGCCCTACACCCTATTGTTTCAAAGGTAACTTACATTTCACAATGTAGGAATGTGTGAATGCAAACACTTACTTCACACATTTCCACAATAATAAGGCCTCACACAATTCAGGATGAAATTTTCAAGGCAACATTCATCAACTGACAGATTTCCAACTCCAAATGAAAGCTTCAAGACACAGAAATGAAACCTCTGATTTATCTGAATCTGCACCTGTTATTGGAAAACGCAGGGTTAGTTAGGAAGTAAAGTTGTTATTAAAGTGTCCCCATCAAACACTTCCAGAACAGGTACAGCACGGGGGTCGATACAATATAATCCTCCCTCAACACTTGGGTTATGAGATTAAAAAGCCTCATTCACCTTTGAATTCGAGTTGAAATTAAAAAGTGTTCAAATTAAAAGTTCATCAGCTGGAGAAAAGGGTAAAGTTCCAAATACTTTTCAACATGCCTGGATATAAAAAACATTATCCTGTCACATATCCTTTTCCCCATCTTTAAAATGGAGAGAGATCCCATCTCCATCTTTACCACTGTTATCCACTCTCTTCATTTCCATTATTATCTTGAAGCGTTTGAACAAATCACCCCTCAACCTCAATCCAGTGTTTAAGAGAGAAGCTTTGACTACAATGTTCATCAAACACTCCCAACCCAATTACAGTATGGGGTTCGATACAGAGTCAAATTCAAAAAATTGTTTCATGGGTGACAGGGGGAGAGACAGAGTGAAGGTTTTGGGAAAGGGATGAAGGGGGGATGTGGTGAAAATCTTTTTAAATCAGCGAGTGGTGATGACCTGGAACCCGTGGACAATGCGGTGTTTCGGGGATGAGTGTTTGATCAGTGTCTCAGTGTCTCCATAGCTGTGTCTCTGTCACGTTGAAAGTACCAACGTCACATTCCTGAGGAGTCAACTCTGTCAGAAATGTCCCAGTGCGGTGGGGACATATTGTGGCCACTGTGAACAAATCTAAAAGGCTGACTGGTGTTTGTGTAATTTATATAGATTCTGAGAGAGAGGAAGAGAGATAGAGAGAGAGAGAGACAAACCGAGTGAGAAGAGAGAGACACAGATCGAGAGGGAGACCGAGAGACAGATTGAGGGAAGGACATTTCTCATAGCACATGGGAAGAGGAAGATTCCATTTCTCCCCACACTCAATCCCAGAGATGATGAAGCAGGGGCAAGATGCAGAGTAAATCTCCCTCTGTACTGTGCACATCAAACACACCCAGGGCAGGTAGAGCACGGGGTTAGATACAGAGTAAAGCTCCCTCTTTTCTGTCCCCATCAAACACTCTCAGGACAGGTACAGCACGCGGTTAGATACAGAGTAAAGCTACCTCTTTACCGTCCCCATTAAACACTCCCAGGGCAGGTACAGCATGGGGTTAGATACAGAGTTAACCTCCCTCTATACTGTCCCCATTAAACACTCCCAGGGCAGGTACAGCATGGGGTTAGATACAGAGTTAACCTCCCTCTATACTGTCCCCATTAAACACTCCCAGGGCAGGTACAGCATGGGGTTAGATACAGAGTTAACCTCCCCCTATACTGTCCCCATCAAATATTCCCAGGACAGGTACAGCACGGGGTTAGATACAGAGTAAAGCTCCCTCTACACCGTCCCCATCAAACACGCCCAGGACAAGTACAGCACGGGGCTAGATACAGAGTAAAGCTCCCTCTACACTGCCCCCATCAAACACTCCCAGGACAGGTGCAGCACAGGGTGCGATATAGAATAAAGCTCCCTCTATACTGTCCCCATCAAACACTCCCTGAGCAAAATAGAGGCTGAGAAATGGGTTGAGAAGGGATTTCCATCCTCTCTGACTATCTCTCTCTCATCCAAAATTGGAGAGAGCACGGGAAAGAGAGAGCATGGGGGTTGGTGGGAGGAATGGTGCACAGAGAGAGTTTGGGGTTTAGGAGAGAATGATTTGGGGGGTAAGCAGAGATGGTGTGGGCCGTGTTGATGAGGGGAGAGAGAGTGTGTGTGAGGGACAATGTTTGTATGTGTGAGAGATATGGTGTGTGTGCTTGTGAGAGTGTGTGTGGGAGAGATAGAGAGTGAGAGCGAGTGTGTGCGAGATTGTGTGTGACAGATTGTGTATGAGAGGGATTGTGTGTGAGAGGGATTGTGTGTGTGAGGGATTGTGTGTGACAGGTTGTGTATGAGAGTGATTGTTTGTGAGAGGGATTGTGTGTGAGAGGGATTGTGTGTGAGAGGGATTGTGTGTGAGAGGGATTGTGTGTGATAGGGATTGTGTGTGAGAGGGATTGTGTGTGAGATGGATTGCGTATGAGAGGGATTGTGTGTGAGACGGATTGTGTGTGTGAGGAATTGTGTGTGAGAGGAATTGCATGTGTGAGAGATTGTGTATGAGAGGGATTGCGTGTGTGAGTGATTGCATGTAATAGGGATTGCGTGTGAGAGTCATTTTGTGTGGGAGCAATTGTTGTGAGAGGGGTTGCGTGAGAAAGGGATTGCATGTGAGATCAAGAGTGAGAGGGATTGTGTGTGAGAGCGATTGCATGTGAGAGGGATTGTGTGTGAGAGGGATTCTGTGTGAGAGGGATTGTGTGTGAGAGGGGTTGCGTGTGAGAGGGATTGCATGTGATTTTAAGCGTGAGAGGGATTGTGTGTGAGATGGATTGCATGTGAGAGGGATTGTGTGTGAGAGGGACTGTAGGTTAAAGATTGTGTGTGATTGGGATTGCGTGTGAGAGGGATTGTGTGTGAGAGGGATTGTGTGTGAGAGGGATTGCGTGTGAGAGGGATTGTGTGTGAGAGGGATTATGTGTGAGAGGGACTGAATGTTAAAGATTGTGTGTGAGAGGGAACGGGTGTGAGAGGAATTGTCTGTAAGATTGTGTGGGAGACTGTGTATGAGAGATTGCAGGAGTAAATTTGAGAGATGGAGAGTGTGTTTGTGTCTCAGAACATATGTGTTTGTGAGAGTGTGTGCACCTGTTTGTGAGAGAGGGAGGGACAGATGCGTGTGTATGTGCGTTTGTGTAAGGGGGTGAGAGAGAATGTGTGTGTGTGTGAAAGAGAGAAATATCTGTAAGTGTGAATGTGTGTGGGAGGGTATGTTTGTGTTTTTATGTGTGTGTGCCTGCATGTATGAGAAAGTATATATCTGTGCAAGCGTGTGCCGGTGTTTGTGTGTATATGAGAGAGAATGTATATATGTGTGTGTGTGTGAGAGAGTGTGAATGTGTGTGAGTTGGTGTGTATGTGTGTGTGTGTGTGTGTGTGTTTGTGTGTGCGTATGAGAAAGAATATATCTGTTTGCGTGTGAGAGAAAATGTATGTGGTATGTACATTGTGTGTGAGTAAGAATATATGTTTGTGTGAATGTGTGTGTGAGGTTGTGTGTGTTTGTGTGGACGAGAAAGAATGTATCTGTGAGTGTATGTGTGAATGGGTGAGATAGAGAATCAGTGACTGTAAGAGAGAGGATGTGTGTGTGTTTGAAAATGCATCTGTGTGATTGTGACTATGTCTGTGTGAGCATGTGTATGAGAAAGAATATGTCTTTGTGACTGCGTGTATGTGAGAGTGTGTGTATGAGAAATAATATATCTGGCGTCATCGTGAGAGAGAATGTGTGTGTGTGTGTGTGTGTGTGTTTGGGTGTGTGAAATAGAGAATATATATGTGTGTGTGTCTGTGTGTGAGAGGTTATGTGTGTATGTCTGCGTGTATGAGAAAGAATATATCTGTGCAATTGTGTGTTTGAGAGTGTTTGTGTCCAAACTGAAATGTAGGGAGATCCCTTCCACATCTTTAAAATGGAGGGAGATCCCTTCCACATCTTTAAAATGTATGGAGATCCCTTCTATCTATTTAAAATGGAGGGCAACCCCTTCTACGACTTAAACTGGAGGGAGGTCACTTTTCCCTCCTTAAAATGTTGGGAGATCCGTTTTCAGTTTTTAAAATGTTGGGAGATCCTTTCTCCATCTTTAAAATGGAGGGAGATCTTATCTCAATCTTTAAAATGGAGGGAGATCTTATCTCAATCTTTAAAATGGAGGGAGATCCATTCTATGTCATTGAAATGGAGGAAGATCACTTTGCCAACTTTAAAAAGGAGGGAGAACCTTTCTCGATCTTTAAAAAGGAGGTAGATCCCATCTCCATCTTTAAAATCGAGGGATATCTCTGTCATAGAGTCACAGAGGTCGACAGCACAGAAAGAGGCCTTTCCGCCCATCAACTCTGTGCTGATCGAACAAGAACCTGACAATTCTAATCCTATTTTCCAGCACTAGGCCCACAGCCTTATATGCCAAGGTATCGCAAGTGCACATCCAAATATTCTGAAATGTTATGAGGGTTTCTGCCTCTAACCCCCTTTCAGGCAGTGACTTCCAGATTCCTACCACCCTCTGGGTGAAAACATCCTTCCCCACTTCCCCTCTGAACCTCCTGCCCACTGCCTTCAATCTATGCTCCCTGGTTATTGTTCCCTCCACCAAGGGGAAACGTTCCTTCCTGTCTACCCTATCAATGCACTTCATAATTTTATTCACCTCAGTCATGTCCTTCCTCAATCTCCTCTGCTCCCGGGAAAATAATCCAAATCTATCTATTCTCTCCTCATATGTCAAATTCTCCAGCCCAGGCAACATCCTGGTAAATCTCCTCTGCTCTCTCTCTAGAGCAATCACATCCTTCCTATAATGTGGATTCCAGAACTGCACACAATACTCTAGCTGTGGCCTAACCAGCGTTTTATACAGTTCCAGCATGACCTCCCTGCTCTTCTATTCTATGTCTCGGCTAATAAAGGAAAGTATCTCATATGCCTTCTTAACCACCTTATTTACCTGTCCCGCTACCTTAAGGGACCAGTGGACATACACACCAAGGTCCCTCTAATGCCCATTAGATCCGAGGGTCCCACCATTCATCATGTATTCCTGTGCCTTGTTTGTCCAGCCCAAGTGCATCACCTCACACTTATCCGGATTAAATTCCATTTGCCACTGACCAGCCCGTCTATATCCTCCTGTAATCTAAGGCTCTCCTCCTCACTATTTACCACCCCACCAATTACCGTATCATCCACAAACATGCTGATCAACCCTCCTACATTGAAGTCTAAATCATTTATACACACCACACACAGCAAGGGACCCAACCCCGATCCCTGTGGAACCCACTGGACACAGGAATCCAGACACAAAAACACCCCTTGACCATCACCCTCTGCGTCCTGCCTCTCAGCCAATTCTGGATCCAATGTGTAAAATTGTCTTGGATCCCATGGGCTCTTACCTTCACTTTCAGTCTCCCTTGTGGGACCTTAAAAAAAGCCTTGCTGATGTCCCACTAGGCTACGTCTTCTCCATCTTTAAAATGGAGGGAGATCCATTCCCATCTATAAAATGGAGAGTGATCCATTCCCATCTTTAAAATAGAGGGAGATCCATTCCCATCTATAAAATGGAGAGTGATCCATTCCATTCTATAAAATGGAGAGTGATCCATTCCCATATTTAAAATGGAGGGAGATGCATTCCCATTTTTAAAATACACGGAGATCCCTTCCCCATGGTTGGTGTGAGAGGGAGAGAGGGTGGGGGTGAGAGGGAGAGAGGGTGGGGGTGAGAGGGAGAGAGGGTTTGGGTGAGAGGGAGAGAGGGTTGGGGTGAGAAGGAGAGAGGGTTGGGATGTGAGGTTGAGATGGTTGGGTGAGAGGGAGAGAGGGTTGGGTTGATAGAGAGAGAGGGTTGGAGTATTAGGGCGAGAGGGTTGGGATGTTAGGGAGAGAGGGTTGGGGTGTTAGGGAGAGAATGTTGGGGAGAGAGGGAGAAAGGGTTGGGGTGAGAGGGTGAAAGGGTTGGGGTGAGAGGGTGAGAGGGTGGGGCTGTGAGGGAGAGAGGGTTGGTATGTTAGGGAGAGAGGGTTGGGCTGTGAGGGAGAGAGGGTTGGGGTGTTAGGGAGAGAGGGTTGGGGTGAGAGGGTTGGGGTGCGATGGAGAGAGGGTTGGGGTGTTAGTGAGAGAGGGTTGGGGTGAGATGGAGAGAGGGTTGGGGTGTTAGGGAGAGAGGGTTGGGGTGTTAGGTAGAGTAGGTTTGGGTGAGAGGGAGAGAGGGTTGGGGTGTTAGGGAGCACCTTTTTTAGCACCTTTCCAGCCCACAACCGCTACCATCTAGAAGGACAAGGGCAGCAGGTAATGTGAACACCAGCACCTGGATGCCTACATCCCACGAATGAACTGTAAAAGGAGATATTTCTCATGATCAATCCATCTCTCACACCCTGTCATCCTGCCCAGTTCCTCCCTTGCTTGTGACATTCATCCATCATTTCTTCTGTTTGCGGTAGCTCCAGAAGGATCAATGTCTAATCGGCTTGAAGCGGGAAGACATTCAGTGTACAGGTGTGGACCATCCGGAACCGTGAAAGAGATGGAGAGGGTCACCGAGCAGCTGTGATCCCATCTCCGTGTGTTTTACAAACTCGCTCGATGGCGGCTCTGCTTTAACTTCAGCATCTTTAACACAATGAACCTGTCAGCAAAGTGATCATCTACAGCGTGACATGTGTGATTCTGTTACCCGTATTGATTCAGCTCCACACTGCAAGGGTGGGGGAGTTATTCAGCATTTGCTTTGTTTAATAGAGAATGATTTCCCTCTTTCAAATTAGTGACCGCTGGTCAGGCTGAAGCCAGACTGTCCCTTCCAGCTCCGGCCTGTTCCAGGAATGAAGTGATCTCCTGTTTAATGAAGGTGTTCGATTTAAGATCTCCCAATGTGTACAGGTGCTATAACCTCATGGAGTTGTCAACACTGAGAACGGGCACAGGGACAACAGAAAGACCCTTGCTGAAGGTCAGCCTCTGGGAGGATATCATGTTTTTACTCAATGTTTCTATATAATGGGGGAATAATTGGGTGCTGAGATTCGCAGAATGAAAAATAGATTCAGAATTCACGATTGTATTAGATATTAGAGTAATTGTTTGTCACAATAGCTGTGTTAGACCTGCTGTATAAACATATATTGATGCTGGTGTGATATGAAGAAAATGTGAGGGTAGCAGCTGAATTAACTGAATTAACTGATAACAGGTGGATTGATTGACATATTCCTGACAGAGAATTAAATTCCTGAGGAAGTGAGAAGCGAGAATGTTTTTTTTTACATTTTCACTGACGATCATCAATAGAAATGTTGTGAAATGATCCATTGACACTGCAGGGTAAACCTGTCAAACTGCACATGTCAGCAATCAAGGCTTCCATTGATGGACAATCAGACAAGGAAATCTCTCCGTTAGAAAGGCATCAATAAAGGGGCAGAATGCAAGGAGCATTCCAGTTGCAAGGATTTCAGTGGGTGAATACTGAGCTTACAACTGGAACACGCTGGAGTCTCTGATAATCCGCTCTGATGGTAAATCTGATTATTTTTATACTTTGTGTGTAATTGTTATTATTTGAATTTTGTGCCCAATAAATTCCTCAACGCGTTTCGCTGGTTTGACGTTAAAGTGTCCCAATGCCGCCCGCTGTTGGCTCTCTGATAATCTCTGAAGGTAAATCTGATTCTTTTAATACTTGGTGTAAATTGTTACTATTTCAATTTTGTGCTGAATAAACTCTTCAACGCTTAACCTGAACGGTTCGAAACGCTCCAGTTTCCAGGAATGGCTGTATCATCAAAACATTTTTACGTCCCTTTCATTTAAGGGCCGCTCACTGAGTGGTGAGGGTCAGCATCAGACAGGCTGGGAGTGTGAGTGTTTCGTTGGTTCCAAAATCCCACCTCGCAAGATCGCATCCTCTTCTCAAACCCGTTTTGCTGGTATGAGATTAAAGTGAGCCAATGCCACCCTCTGCTGGCTGTTCATCGCCACTACAGGCACTGCTCTTTGCCAGTCTCAGAGAAGTTCAGTTACTGCGTCTCTGCCTTTGGGAACAGATTGATCAAGAGTGCATAATGAACAATACTGTCAGGGATTGGAGTTTGCGGCAAGGTGCTGAGTGCCCTCGGCTACTGCATTCAAACTTATAACACCTGATCTTCTACATGAACTCCTTCCTCATTCCTATTGGAGATATTGGCTGGAGAATGGTATTTGGGGATTATTTCAGATTGCTATGTGCACATTCGGTACTGTTATCAAACTCTAATCCCAATCAGAATGGAAGGAGAAAAACTTTGCTGTACATTGTAATTCCTCTGCAATACATTTGCAATATTTAACCCAACGTGTTGGATCTTGCCATTTTTTTAACATTTCCAAGATAATTTTCTCAATTTCTCTTAGCTCCTTTATCGATAGAAAATATATTGAAAACACGAAAAGTGTGTGGGACATGATTTATTGTTACATTTAATTATATAAGTACCCCATCCATCCACATTCCTCGTATATCTCACTCTTCCCCTGTGAACCTGCAGTATCAGAAAACTCGCCCAGACTCCCAGGCATGGTTACCCCCCTCCTGTTCTTATTTTCCTGCAGGAAAAGGGTGACATTTAACCCGACCCCTCCCCCTTTTACATCTAGTCTCCAATGTATGAGGTCCCAAGAGGGAGAGAGCTGACACCAGGAATGGGATTAGGCAGTGGCCGATCCAGGAACCATGAAGTCGGGTATTATCTTGGCTCTGCCCCCAAAGAGATAGGGCCCTCCCCAAACTGTTACCAGAGATCGAGTCTCTGCTCGCCCGTCTGCCAACAGAGTGAGAGGAAATGCCCAGTTTTGCTGACCACAGCAACAGGTCCTGCCTCTCACTGGCACCATAGCGAAGGCCCCAGCCTCACTGTCCCTAGAGCAGCAGAGCCCTGCCCGCTCTCTAATCATAGTCACAGTATCCACCATCCGCTCTGTCACCTGAGCGATAGGCGACAACCCACTTTGTCACAAGACGGACAGTCCCTGCCCCTCCACATTTTACAATGGGGACAGGACTGGCCCCCACTTTGTCACAACAGAGGCAGCTCATCTGCCCGCTGGAAGAGAGAAATCAATGTGGTAAAATACTGGAAAATCTCAGTGATTCAATTCTTCAAATCCGCGAAAACATCGGAGAATAAGAGTAAAGGGATACTTCAGCACATTCTTCAACTGCTCCCTGAACTTAGTCTGGGTCACGGCGTAAATCCCAGTGTTTGTGCAGCAACTCAGCAGCTGCAGCATGAAGCCCAATTCCTGCACATAGTCACCCATCCATACAGAATAAGGCACCATATAATAAATCCGTCTCCATATAGAATACACCATTAACACCGCCCACAAGAGAATGAAATTGGCCGAGATAACAAACAGTAAAATGATGGATTTCCTCCGACTCTCCATCTCTGGGTCTCTGGGCCTCTTCCCACTGCTGTGAGCCTGGAGTCTCCTGCGGGCTCTGCTGCTCATTAAAATGTGTCTGACGGTGAGAACATTGAGCAGCAGAATCAGGACAAATGAGACACAAGGAGTAAGAATGTGATGGAGAATTTCGATGACTACCCAGACCGGAGATATCTCAACTTCAAATATTATGCCGCAAAACCATGGGTTGTTCCTCAGCAAATACCAATCTGATAACATAAAATACCAGAAAATATTCTTTAAGAAGCTCAGCACAGTCACTGATCCGAGAACCACAGTCGCCGTTTTCTCAGTGCAATACTTACTTCTTAACTTCTGGCAACAAATGGCCACAAACCATTCAATGGTGAAAGAGACGGTGAACCAGACAGAACAGTCAGTGGCTGCATACAGCAGGACAGCATGGATATTACACACATGCATAGCCCACAGGAAATTAAAATATTCCCAATAAACAATTGGAATGTGACTCAATATCAGGTCGAAAATAATGACCAGTAGATCCGCTGCTGCCATGGACACCAGGTAGCGAGTGACACAATCGGAGAGACCACAATTTCTCCGAATTAAGACCGCAGCCGTCAATAGGTTTGCTGTATGGAACAGTAAAAACAGTGGAATTATACAACATGCTCAAATTTAATAAAATATATATGTTTGGCTGAAGGTGCTGAACTGTTCCATTATGTTGCTGCATCAAGTGATGCATTTAAACTGCTGTAGATACACTAATAAACGGAAATGTCTGTTATACGGAGGAAGTTAGAAGAGAATGTATTTGGAATGAATTGTGGAAATCGTTGATTATCATAATCTTTTGTCTCATCATTCCTGAAGTGGTTGAAACATTTAGCAATCACAAGACACTTCAAATTTTGTTGGAGGAGAGTAATGCAGTCAAACATGATTTATAGAAATAATAACGATATAGAGTAAGACTTACCAGGGACGCCAATAATAGCAAGGATTGGATCGTAACGCGCCTGAATAAGCTGGAACGCCCACTGGACTCGGCGTTCTAATGATCTACCCTCCATAGTAACATCAGAAGTAATGGTGTTCGCTGATAATTGCACACTGCTCAGCACTATTCATGGCTCCTCAGATACTGAAGCAGTCCATGCTCACCGTCTCAAATGCACAAGTCAGGAGTGTGGTGGAAAACTCCCCAGTTTCCTGGATGAGTTCAGTTCCAAAAACACTCAAAGCGCTTGCCATTTGCATCCACAAATAGTCACTCTCTCCCACACTGACGCTCAGTGGCAGCAGTGTGTACCAACTATAAGATGCACTGCAGGAATTCACCGAGATTCTATAGGCTGCATTTTCAAGACTCCACGACCGCTACCATCTAGAAGGACAGCAGCAGCAGACACATCAGTAGACCTTCATGTTTGCGTTCCATCCAACTGCAGCTCCCCAGACCTCCATGTCACAGACCACCCTCACCTGTGAATATATTCCCGTTCCTTCAATGTCGTTGGGTCACAATCATGAAAACCCATTGCTACCAGCACTTTGGGTGTATCTACACCGCATGGAATGCACTAGTTCAAGAAGGCAGCTCACCCCCACCTTCACCAGTGCAATTTGGGGCGGGCAAAAAATGCTGGCCATGTTAGCGAAGCCTAGATGTCATTAATGATTTAACAGATAAAGTTATATAGCAAGGTGACTGATAAAATTAAACATGATAGCTGAATAAAGATAACTTCCGTGAATCCTACTAGGATCAAACAAGAAACAATTAGTGATAAAAATGCTATTGGAAGTAGTGCTGTTTTTTAGAGTTAATAAATTAATACAGAGGCTCAACTGCAGAGTAAATGACAATAATAGTGATCTAGTTAAACATGATTTATTGAATTAATAATTGCACAGCGGGACATACCAGGCACTCCAACAATAGCCAGGATGGGATAGTAAATGTGTTGTATAATGTAAAGCACGAACCGAATCCGATGATCTAAGGTTAACCACCAATCATCTGTGGAAAGCTGGACAATCCAAAAGGATAAATCCCTCGCAATTGTTGTAAAATTCCAGTTTATTGTCCTCAGATTCGGATCTATTTTTGTTACAACGCCATCTATTTGTCTCAGATTCAGATACATTGTTGGAGCTTTGCAACCTATTGTTCTCGGATTGTGATCTCTCCTCTCCGTCTCGCTGGAGGTGCTGATCACAGTTAGTGACGGAGGTGATGTTCCCACTGACACTGTGTGACAACATGTTGAAATGAGCCTCTTATAAATAGAAGCGGGAACCTTCTAATGCAACAATTACTATCCTTGGAGGCTGACATTAATTACAGGCACTGAGCACAAAGGTTCACTTAACCCCTTTCAAACCAAAACATTTTATAGCACAATAAAGTTTATGTTTTTCCCCAGCCAGAATGGGATGTATGAGGGTCACTTTGGGAAGGAATGATGGGAATAGCAGAGGCACTGACCATAATACATCAATCCTGCTTGGTCATGGCAGTAGCACCAGAGGATTGGAGGGTTTGTCTGTTCTATACCGTTTATCAAAGGAGAGAGGGATATACACTGGACCTATGAAACTGTTCAGGCATGTTAGATTCTACTTGTGAAAAGATGCCTTTATCAATACAGACTGCAGCACAGATAAGTTAATGAGAAATCATGTCTAATGAATCTGATCGGATCATTTGTTGAAGCAAAGGGAAGTTCTGATGAAGATAACGCTGCTGAATTGTCTACACTGAATTTTCAAAGCTCTGTGGTCTAATTTCCTTTCATAAATTTTAAACAAAACTTATGCACTGGATTGATCGGTATGGTTTTTATCATATATTCTAATATATTCAAAATATCCATATTCCAATATGGGCTACAGCCCCTTGCTGATCACCCTTCCATATCTCCTCGGTGACATCATTGACCCTGTCACCAGGGGGGCAACACACCGCCCTAGAGACACATCTCGGCCAGGGAAAGGCCTGCGTTCCCATAAATAATGAATTCCTGAACACTAAACCTCTTCCTTACCTCTTGCTTCCCATCACCCGTACAGCCGAGCCCCTCGTGATGCCACAAACCTGGCTCTGGCTGCAGTCCTCTGAGGAACCTGCTCCATCACCAGCTTGCTAGACTGTGTTCTGGAGAATGCTTTACATCAGTATGGGCATCAGCTCTTTTACCTGGAAGTTCAATCAGATCAAAACTCATGAAACATGGATTATCCTTCCTACTACTTTCCATTTCCGGAGGACCACTAGAGCAGCTTTGTTTTTTAGGCTGGTAGATTCATCAATTTGAATGGAAATTTTACCTTCGATGACATTGGTAGCTGGAAAATTCTCTTCCTCATGTGAGTGGCCATGAATTCAAAAAATGTGTGCCTCACTGTAGTGGGAATGCACCCCAGTTCCTGTCCCAAATCCACACTCACTTTGACGTTCCAACAAGTCAGAGGGGTCAGAGTAAGTCCTGTTGCTTGAACCAAGTAGGATGCTGGGGGAACCCTGCACAAGCCACTTTTTGATGAGAGGCATTCAAGTTGTCACAATCATTTTCCCAAGAGTGGTTGCCTCTGTATTGTCAGCGGCTTGTTGAACAGTGTTGTGTGTTTCAACAATTTGACTTCTACATTCTTGTCTCAAAGTTTTAATCGTGGAATCTGGCTGGATCCATTATGTGTCGTTTGGGGAAAAAAATCATTCATTCGAAAGTCCCGATTGCTTAGTCATGAAATATGATCTGCTACTAATAGTATCAGTTACACTATTTTGTTCCAAGGCCATTGTGTTACTGTTAGGCAGTTACAAAGATATGTGTAGTTTATCCAGCAATTACCTGTACAGCAGACACTTGGATTTGCAGATTATGAAAATTTCCGTGTTCTGATACGGACGTTTATGGGACCATTGCACAGGCTAACCACAAGGCTGTTCTCATTTCAGCCTGAATGTCAGCTGCCTAAAGAGGTGTGTAAATGTCGTGAGGATAACCTGCTTATAGCATCAGAAGCAACCAGGCCCGAACAATCTTGGGAAATGACCGTCCTAAGAAGAGACAGATGGACATGAAACGTTGACCATGTCTTTCCTTCCACAGGGGCTGACAGGCCCGCTAAATCTTTCCAGCAGCTTTTGCTTGTGTGAGAAATGTCCGATTGCCCCACCCAGTGGACATCTTTGAGAACCGGGCTTCACACCTGCGAGAGAGCCTCTGAGATGTGTGGAACAAGCCATGCATGACGCGATCTACGTGAAACGGTGAAATCGACTAGATTATCTCACCTTTAATTACAGAATATTCTGATGAGGTTATAGTGCGGCCGTCAAAAACCTGAAAGAATTTTACAGTCAGGACTTCAGTTGCAAGAGTGTAAATTATCAGGCGGTAATGACGTGAGACGTTGCTGAGAGGAACAGGAGATTCTTGTTGAAACTGGGCTTTTATGCGTGACTCTCTAGGTCTAGCAAAGAGACTGCATGTAACTTTGCTTTTCTCTTCGACCTCAAATTTTTATCTCCTCAAGGGAAGTGTTCACATACCATAAGGGATGTACAAGTTCAGGAAAGGCACGGAAGAAGGGGAAGGGTGATGGATGAGTCGCTTTTGATCTAAGTTTTTACTTTTCCAATTTTTTGAAGGTAATGGAAATTGGCGGGCCTTCAAATGTCCTTTGTTCTCTGAGTTTGCTGGGTAAGAGCTCACCTAAATGCATTGCGCTCATGCCAGTTTGTTCTCTGTCCATCAGGACTTACTTAGTCTTCAACAGCCCCGGGCTCAGGCGAGCAGGAGCTGTGATCCTGCCTGGAACTTGTTGCCGTCAGTTGGCCCTGGATCCTCAATTGTGGGAGGGTTGTGAAGTCAGTCGGCCTGATCGAATATCACAAAGTCTGGTTTGATTTGTGCCCAAGCATGTTGTTTTATTAAACTGCCCTGGATACACATGGGGATGTGTTATATTGGGTAAACGCTGTGACGTCTAGAGGATGGAAGGGGTAATGGCCTGTATCCACAGGTGATTTCGAGAAACTGAACTGGCCAGAAAATTTGCTCCTGGTATATACTTGCGGAGGTGCCCTCTGTCCGAATTGCTGAATCGGTGTTCTTTCGGTCGATCACCATGGGGAAATGAAAACCCATTTGCGACTCAAAGGAGTGATCACGGTATCCACTGCACGCAGTTCGAGCAAGGACTTGTCTCCTCGTCGGGGAATTAACCCCCGGTCTCCCGCGTGACAGGGGGGATATTCACCACTACACTAACGGGGAGAGGCTGGCTACTCTATTCCACAGGAGATAGTGAGATCCCCATTTACCCTGGGATTTCCAGCTTGAAGCAGCAGTTACCCAGTTTCCCTGCACAATTCAGACATTTACCTTGTATCGGATTAAACCCGATGCATCATCCTTCTTGAAAATCGTTCCACCGCATCAGTTTTGACCGTTATCCAGAAGAAAAGATGTTTCTGCGTCAGCTTTTTACCTCATTTTGTCACTCGCAATGTCTCGCAAAGAATTCGCTTCAGACACCAATCTCCTGCAGCCAAGCTCCGCGCTCCATTTCCATAATCCACACAATACCAGTTAGGGAGCCGGTTTCAAAGCATCACATGTAACTGGGAAAAATAAGATTTTGTCTTAATTTCCGTTCAGAAACGTTAGCAAAGTTGTCAGAAGCAACATTTCCGAATCACGGGCTGCAACACTCTGGAAAGTAAATCCTTCTTGTTCCCTCTTCAGGGTCCATGTAGGAAACGTGGGGGGTGGTGGGGGGGGGGGGGTCATGCAAGATGAAAATAAAATGCTGGAATTCTCATAGTCAGCTTTCAGCACAGAAGTAAAACAAGGCGCTCGATCGCTATTTTTCCGTAATCCGTTTATTTCAGTTTGTGCTCTGTCCATCAGAGCCTTACTTAAGGCTTTAACAGCATCGGGCTCAGGCGAGCTGGAGCGGTGACCCTGACTGGAACTTGTTACCGTCATTTAGCCCCAGGTCCTCAATTGTGGCCCGGTTGTCCAGTCAGGCGGCCTGGTCGCTTATCACAAAGTCTGCTGTGAAATTTCATTTTTAATCCAATTTGGCCCCTATTCAGAGATAAACGGTTAGAGCAGCAGTTGGATCCATGGAGGAAGAGTGGCGCCATGCAAATGAAAATAAAGGTTTGAATGTTCATGGTCAGCTTTCAGCACAGAAACAGAACAAGGCGCTCGATCGCAGGGCTGGAAATCACATATTTCTTGAGGCCTGTAGTTGCAGAAGAGAGAACAAGCAGCGGGCGATGTGTTCAGGGAAGCAGAGGCTGCATGAGGAAAGCGTGTTTTGATACAGACGTTTATGGGACCATTGCATAGGTTAACCACAAGGCTGTTCTCATTTCAGACAGAATGATAACTGCCTAAAGAGGTGTGTAAATGCGGTAAGGATAGCCTGCTCACAGCATCAGAAGCTAACAGGCCCGAGCAATGTTGGGAAATGCCCTTTCTGAACAACAATCCAATGGATTTGAAACCTTGACCATGTCTATTTCACCACAGAGGCTGTGAGAGCCGCTGTGCTCTTCCAGCAATATTTGTTTTTGTGAAAAATGTCCGATTGTCTCAGCCAGTGGACATCTTTGACACTTGGGCTTCTCATTTGGGACAGAACCTGTTAGTTGTGTGGAACAAGCCATTCGTGCTACATGTGAAGCTGTATTCGAATATGTTATCTCACCTTTCAGCACAGTATATTCTGAAGAGGTTATGGAGCGGCCTTCAAAATCCCGACACAATGTTGGAGTCAAAACTTTCGTTGCAGAAAGCTGAGTTATCAGGCGGTAATGATTTGAGGCGTTGCTGAGAGAAATAGGGGATTCTTGGTGAAACTTTGTTTTCACGCTAAACTATCTTGACCTAGCTGCATGTGTGTTTGGTTTTCCCTTCGATCAGAATTGTTAAGTCCTCAAGGGAAGTGGTCACATACCCTAAGGAATGTAGAAGCTGAAGGATGGGGTGGAAAAAGGGGAAGTGCAATTGAATGAGTAGCGTCTGATATCAGTTTTTACTTTTCCTATTTGTTGCGCTGAATAGAATTTTGTGTTCCTTCAAATGTTCTTAATTTTTATCCATTTGCCAGTTTGGAGCTCACCATAACACATTGCATTCATTTCATTTGGCGCCTGTCCGGCATAGCCTTACTGAAGTCTTGAACAGCATCGGGTGCAGGCGACCAGGAGCTGCGATCCTGCCTGGAACTTGCCGTCAGTCAGCCCTGGATCCTGAATTGTGGCCGGGTTGTGAAGTAATTCGGCCTGATCGGTTATTACAAATTCTGCTATGAGTTGTACCGGTTTCGTTTCTAAAGCACGTTGTTTCATTAAAGTTCCCTGGATACACATGGGGATGCTTTATATTGGGTAAACGCAGCGATGTCCAGAGGATGGAAGGGGGAAAGAGCCGTTACCCACAGGTGATGTCGATAAGCTGACCTGTACAGAAACTTTGCTCCGGGTATATATTTGGGGAGGTGCCATCTCTCTGAATTGCTGAGTCGATGTCATGTCGGTCGATCACCATCCGGAAAACATAACCCATTTGCGAATCAAAAGTGTGATCACGGTCTCCATCGCGCACAGTTCGAGCAAGGACTTGTCTCCCCGTCGGGGAATTGATCCCTGGTCTCCTGCGTGGTAGGTGGGGATACTCACCACTATACTACCGAGGAGAGGCCTGCTTTTATTGTCCACGGGATACAGCGAGATTCCAATTTGCTCTGGGATTTCCAGTTTGAAGCAGCAGTTACCCAGCTTGCCTTCAGAATGTAGAAATTTATCTTCCATCCTATTAAACCTGATGCATCATCCTTCTTGAAAATCATTCGACTGCATCACTTTTGCCGTTATCGAGAAGAGAAGATTCTTCCTCGTCGGCTATTTGCCTCATTTGTTACTTGCAAAATCTGGCAAAGAAAATGCAAGGATTTCAAGTCGTCCATCTGATATAGACCCCGAACTCCTGCACTCTATTTGCATAATCTACGCAGCACCAGTCAGGGAGCCGGATTCAAAACATCACATGTAACCTGAAAGTGAAAGTGAAGATTATTTATTCATTTCCACTCAGGAACATAAGCAAACATGTCAGAAGCAACATTTCCAAATCACGGGCTGGCGCACCCTGGAATGTAAATGCTTCTTGGTCCCTCTTTAGAGACCGGCTCAGGGCAGCAGCAGGATCCATGTAGGGAAGCGGCACCGGGCAAAATGCAAAACAAAATACTCTTAAATGCTCATGGTCAGCCTTCACCCTGAAATAAATCAAAGCACTGGATCAGAGGCTTAAATTCACGAATATCTCAAAACTTGGAGTTGCAGAAGTGAGGACAAAGGGGGGCGATGAGTTCTGGAAGCAAGAGGTTGTTTTGCCAATGCCCTGACTCCAGTCCGTCTCCCAATGCCTTTATTTTGTTTGCAGGCCCTTAAGGCTGTGCGAATTTCATCTAATATCCTTTAACTGCCGATGTGTTTGGAGATTTTAAGCACCGCATTCCCTTTCAATAATCTCTTTCTCCACTCCTACATTCTCCTGGAACAGTCCCCCTTTTGGCCCTTAGTTTATACCAAGGGAGCCAAAGATAGTCCTGCTGTCCTCCCTCTTTAAGTACCGCCACCCATTGATTCTGGCCAGGTGTCAAGCTTTGGCACGTAAAAAGTAACGGTCGGACCATCTGCATTACCTGGACCTTTACTTTAAGTCTCTGCCTTGCCACACTCCTTCTCCATCTGTTAGAGGCCCCGCAATAAAAACTTTTATGTAACTTCCATTTGCGATGAATCACGTATTTTAGGTACATAATCAATAGCGGCTGAAATATAACTTAGGCATGGGAGATAATCCGAATCCAGGAGAGTATTTGTCCATTTGACTCCTAATTCCATAGGTCCTCCCACCATGTGAAAGAATCTATTTGCTCGTTTTCCTCCTTTAAGTCTCTAACCTGTTGCTGTAGTGGATAGCAATCTCTGTATATCTGCTGCGCCTGTCTCCGAATTGTGGTTATGTACTCGGGTAATAGGTTAATTCATGGGACAGCTGGATCAAATACTGTGTCAGGTTATCCTTAATGCTTTCCAGGACCTGAATAGGAGCCGTTCCTCTCTTGTATATTTTGAGCAGTTCCACTTTCCCTACTCTTGCCAGCGTCTGTGGGTAGAGGCAAACTGAATGATTATGGATGGGGCAGATCCGATTGTTCCCATATTGGATCTTCTGTTGCCACGTGGTAATACATTATCTCCCATTGCCCGTCTATGCAACATGCTCGCTTCTTTTGCAGACCAGATAGTTTTCATTGTACAGTTTGTTGCTGCTCTAAATCGGCGCTTAGCTTCATCTGTCCCACATTTAACTATAGTAATACTCGTGGATACTACTGCGGTGGCCTATATCCTTCACTCTTCTAATGTGGTGCTCACTATATTCCATCTATATCTACTGCATATGGTGGAATGTCATGATGCCTAAAATAGCAGTCCCCCTGTAATAATGCAATATTTTATTCTCTATTAAATGCCCTGCTTGGTGTTGACACAGGTATGACGAGTATTAATATGACAGTGCCTATTAGAAATAAAAACAAAGAAAACTGCGGATGCTGGAAATCCAAAACAAAAACAGAATTACCTGGAAAAACTCAGCAGGTCTGGCAGCATCGGCGGAGAAGAAAAGAGTTGACGTTTCGAGTCCTCATGACCCTTCGACAGAACTTGATTTCGAGTCCAAGAAAGAGTTGAAATATAAGCTGGTTTAAGGTGTGTGTGTGGGGGGCGGAGAGATAGAGAGATAGAGAGGTGGTTGTGTGGACAAACAAGCAGTGATAGAAGCAGATCATCAAAAGATGTCAGCAACAATGGTAGAATAGAACACATAGGTGTTAAAGTTAAAGTTGGTGATATTATCTAAACGAATGTGCTAATTAAGAATGGATGGTAGGGCACTCAAGGTAGAGCTCTAGTGGGGGTGGAGGGAGCATAAAAGATTTTAAAATATTTAAAAATAATGGAAATAGGTGGGAAAAGAAAAATTTATATAATTTATTGGGAAAAAAAGGGGGGGAAACAGAAAGGGGGTGGGGATGGGGAAGGGAGCTCACGACCTAAAGTTGTTGAATTCAATATTCAGACCGGAAGGCTGTAAGGTGCCTAGTCGCAAGATGAGGTGTTGTTCCTCCAGTTTGCGTTGGGCTTCACTGGAACAATGCAGCAAGCCAAGGACAGACATGTGGGCAAGAGAGCAGGGTGGAGTGTTAAAATGGCAAGCGACAGGGAGGTTTGGGTCATTCTTGCGGACAGACCGCAGGTGTTCTGCAAAGCGGTCGCCCAGTTTACGTTTGGCCTCTCCAGTGTAGAGGAGACCACATTGGGAGCAACGAATGCAGTAGACTAAGTTGGGGGAAATGCAAGTGAAATGCTGCTTCACTTGTAAGGAGTGTTTGGGCCCTTGGACGGTGAGGAGAGAGGAAGTGAAGGGGCAGGTGTTGCATCTTTTGCGTGGGCATGGGGTGGTGCCATAGGAGGGGGTTGAGGAGTAGGGGGTGATGGAGGAGTGGACCAGGGTGTCCCAGAGGGAGCGATCTCTATGGAATGCCGATAAGGGGGGTGAAGGGAAGATGTGTTTGGTGGTGGCATCATGCTGGAGTTGGCGGAAATGGCGGAGGATGATCCTTTGAATGCGGAGGCTGGTGGGGTGATAAGTGAGGACAAGGGGGATCCTATCATGTTTCTGGGAGGGAGGAGAAGGCGTGAGGGCGGATGCGCGGGAGATGGGCCGGACACGGTTGAGGGCCCTGTCAACGACCGTGGGTGGAAAACCTCGGTTAAGGAAGAAGGAGGACATGTCGGAGGAAACGTTTTTGAAGGTAGCATCATCGGAACAGATGCGACGAAGGCGAAGGAACTGGGAGAATGGGATGGAGTCCTTACAGGAAGCGGGGTGTGAGGAGCTTTAGTCGAGGTAATCGAGGCCTAATAGAATATTGCTTTCCTCCATTCGTTCAATTGCGTTCTACATACGCTTGTTAAAACTTTGAGCTGGCAACCGGTCAAGTCATGATCCTTGTGTCATGAAAGGTTAAATAATTGTTCACTAGTTACCCATAAAGGAAATACCCCTTCATCAATCGGTGTTATAATCTCTCGGTATTGTTCCAGTGCCCAGGATCCATGTGCTTTGGAAAGATCATTTCTGCTTACTTCGTCTGAATTATTTTCCCCGATGTTAATCAGTTTGTTGATCAACCCCGCATTAACTTCGAGCACTGTAGCCAGGTTTTGCATTAACTGTGTCATGTCCTGGTCTCTATATAATTTGGTGTTATGAGCCCACTGTCCCCGTTAAGATTTCCTTAACCTTGGAGCTCAAGGTCCGCTCCTTCTGGCCAAAGGATGTCAAGTTCTGAATCAACCATTGAAACGCCCACAACCAGATCTGTGGACAGATTTACATGGGCTCTCGTTATCCGCGATACAGCTTGATCAATTCTGAAGTATATTTAACTCCGTGTAATGCGTCCATTTACTGCCCCTTCTCATATCTACAAGTGCCCATGCATCACCTGTCAAAATTACTTCGTAAGGTCTAGGCCTATTCGCTCCGGGCTCACCTTGACCATCACATTATTACCCAAATGGTCCATTGTTGCTCACTGGATTTGTCTACTTCAATATTGCTTAATCACCTGTCGGTCTCTAACATCCTTCCTTAACTCATGCAGTTGCTGACTTAATTTCCTCACAGAATCATGCATCATTCCTTTTAGTGTCCTACAGCTCCCAATCCTCTTACGATTCCTTCGGGTAACTGCGTTGCTCTCCTTATCATTATTTCAAATGGGGTGAACATGGCGGTCCTGCTTGGTTAGCCATCAGGCGCATTATTATATTAATTTTCTGTCTATCTCTTGAATTGCTTTTGTGATGAATGATTTTTAAAGTTCAGTTCATCCTTTCCAACATCCCTGAGCACTGTCGTAGGTAGGGGATTTATATTTCTATTTAAAATTTTACATTTATTTAATGATTCTCCGTGTGAAATGCTTTCCCTAACCTGAATCCATCTGGATAAGAACCCTCCACTCCTTCCAGTCTAATATCTCCTGCCGTTGTCCCACGTTGGACCTCAATTCCCTAAACTGCCGATATAACCCTACAATGCACCTTCGTATCCTATGTTTAAATGGCTCAGTATCTTCAGTTCCAGTGACGGTTCTAAGTGGGAGCTGCTTAGCTCTGTCTGTCATCATAGTGTTAACCGTGTCGTCTTACTTTTTGTAGCTCGCAGGCACGTCAATACAATCACTAATTCATCTATTTAGCGTTTTTACAGGTTTCCCTTTAGTTATATCCACATTGTGGTAAATTGTAGTTAAGTATTATTGCTCCTGGCATTTCAATTCCTGAACTACAGATTCCACATAGTTTTATCTCTAAGTTCTTTTTTTCCCCTGACCATGATCATCATAAGATTCTTTTGAGGTCAGTTTCTCTATTGTCTTGATTGTTTATAATGTTTCCTTACAATTCAGGCTTTATTAACTATTTCGTATCAATGAAGTTCGCTGCCTTCTGATCTTTTCTTATCTCCCTGTGCAGTTCCAATGTCTCAGTTGCTGTCCAGATTATCAAATAGAGTTCCCTTAAAACATTGTGTATATTGTGTCCTCTTTCCCTAACTCTTTCTCCTACTTGCCTCATAACATTTTACACATACAACAGACTACAATCTTATCGTATTCAGATGTGTGAAGAGAATTTAAAATCCAGTAAAGTATTATGATAACAGTTTTAAAACAGAAATGAGGCATTGACATGTTTGGCTTACTTATCGTCTTCGCAAGCAACATTTTGTTGTCCGCAAAGTTAAGCATAAATTGTGCCTAGCCTGTTTCTTTTAGAATTATCACAGATTCATTACCTCAACCAGAAACTGGATTTATGCCAAACTTGGTCAAGGTCTTGAGCTTGTCTTCATATTTTGGGGATTGCCTTAAAAATACAAAAGTCTGCAGCATTTCCATCAGTAACAATTGTTGTCAAACCTTTTAAAATTAAATTACTCTTTTGAGAAAGTATCAGGAACCAAACCTCAAATTTCAAACTTTATAAGAAAGGTAATTTATACTATCAAAATTAAAACGACCCCTTTGGATGTGTAATGATTTATATCCTGAGTGGAATTCCCATCTGTTTATCGACACGTTCTTTATCTATGGATAGCATCCTCGGTATTCAAAGTAACCTGTTAAATTACATTGCACTTTACATCTCAAAATTGTCCAAAATACAAATTACAGTGTTGATGAAATGCAGATTTCCTTTAATATTTAATTCATCCCTTCAAAAGAAACCCATTTTTGTTCATTGGACGCACTTAGGCTTTGTGTTTATGGCTTTCGGTTTCCCTAGAATCGTTTTGAATTTCAGGTAATCTTTCTTTTTCCCTTATAATTTCAGAATACCAGCTCGTGTGCAATCCCAATCAACTTGGAAGCTGGTGATACTAGTCTGCAAGGGGGTGGTACAATTGTTGGTTTATCTAACCCTGTTTACCTTTATGTGACCTTCAAATTGAAATATTTCTTTGCCAGAAATCTCAATTCAAACCTCAGTGACAAACTTTTCATTGTTTCAGCAAAATATTCCGTTAATCTAACAGGGGGATTTCAACGCTAAAGTGCTGAACTACACACACAGATAACAACTTATGGAAGAAATCACATTCAAGCTCACATACAAATGCTTCGTGCCCACAAACAAACATATGTTCAGTGGTAAGTATTTATTTTCCTGTATCCTTAACTTGACTTTTAACTCTACATTCTAAACGAAATTTCAAATAGCAGTGGGGGAAATAAAGGAATCTTGAAGGCTCCATCTTTAGGGAAAACCAAACTGAGGAAAGCTCACATTTCCCCTGCTCCTGCCTGTCAGCGCTTATTCACTCCCTAGGGCTACACCCTTTTACCCCTTTCTCTCTCTTTCTCTCTTCAGCACAAGCGGCTCTTGTACTTAGATAAATTCTACAAGGTCAGAATAACCATCGCCCCTTTCTTTGCCTTATCATTTAATTCTACGCACCACTGATTTTGTTCCCCAATGGTTCCCTGAGGATTCCAGCCCACTTTCTGCATTTATGTGATTAATATTGAATGTTGTTCCGCTATGTACCTCGTAATGGAGTCCGCGGTTCCCCTGTCGAGTTCCATTGCACCATTCTGTTTAGCTGACAGCCTTCTGTTCATATATCCCCGTCTGTCTTGGCATGTTAGGTTCCCGCGGCCCTAATAATTTAGTTATTTCAGGTATTAGTGGTCTAATGTTTTATCTGGCATCTGGCCTGCGTGGCTTTGGCTAAGGTTGTTTCTCAAACTCTAAACCGCATGCACGGCTCTGCCTACTATCGGCCCCTTCTATCTCATGTCCTGAGTCGTCCTTCCGATTATTTTGAAACTTGACCGCACCATTCTCGGGCAGGCTTACTGCACTAACTATTGGTGGTAAATGAAACAGACTCGCCCACTTTGCAGAGCCGCCCCGACAATCGGATCTGAGTATCAGGCCGACTATGCCAAACTGTGTTTACTTTGACAAAAGGACCACAAGGGACTCAGGTAAAGGTCACCATCGTTTATTCGAGCAATTGCAAGGAATGAACCATCTCAAAGTAGCTTGAGTTCGCTCTCTGATAAATTACAAGTGTTCAACATATTTATACATTATTAATCACGTTCAAGAACAGTTTCCAGATTCCGATCTCATCTACATATAGGTTGACGTTAAGCATACATCTCTGGTAAATGGTACATGCATCGGATGTCCCTATTTTTTCACCCAGGCAGAAACCTTGACTCCTATCTAACATAAGTATTACCTATCTACAGTGTTCGAATTCTATCAAGACACTTTTCAACATGTGTTTTCTGACCATCAGTACCCCTCAGCTCAGGTGACGTCGTATCTGCTAGAGCTCCATATAGTATCTAATGCTTGAGTCCGCAACCACAATCAGCTACTATTATGAAGGTACGGTTTATTTTAAATAAAAAAAATATTCTATGCATCTCAAGTGCAGAAGGTCTTATCTGTTCCTTCTCACTGTTTCGATTTCTCGGTTGTATTTTACTCATCTCCATACCTCTGTGCTTCTCCTTTCTCAATTCTTCCAGTGGATATTCTGAATTGTGACTGAGGTGACTATGAAGGAGAAGGGGACTTCTCCAGCTCTCTGTCACCAACATTCCATGGATAGTGTTCAGAGCTCTCAGGCTTTGCCAGGTTATCTTTTGCTACACTCTTGTCTTCTAATTCTTGAACGTAAGCTCCACCTTCTGGTTCACAACAAGGTTGAGCTTCATCCATTTTCCGTAAGAATTAGAGGCATCTCCTGCATTGTAGTCGTTTGTAGTCTGCAAATTTCAGGCACTGAAATAATTACGGAACATTTAATCAAATAGGCTCTTTACTTCCTCCAACCGAAGGAGCTAACAAGGTCCAAGATGCTAATACGGGACTTGAAACTATTGCAGATTCTACGATTATGTCGAGGCTGAAACCTAGAGAGCCGATGACACAAGTGTGTTACTGAAATAATACAGACATGGAAACTGATCAGGACCATGCACTTAATACAGATCCAGAAACTTATAGAGCCACTGAATCACTTACAAGCCCTGAATCTAATACAGCTACTTAAACTAGCACAGGCACTTAAACATAAACACAGTTAAAATAATATATTCCATGTTAAGAATAGAGATAGTTTAAGTATATTATATTTGAATTTGTGGAAGTTACGATGCGTTTTAGCATTACAGTTTAATTTTGATATGTATTTCTCTATCTGTGTGTTTTAAGAGAGGACAAACGGAACGTTTGGTTACATTTTTAAATGTTGCTTGCATTTCAAACCAAGAGTATATTTCTGCTCTTACGTAAAGGTAAAGACAGAAGATTAGACAAAAAATGGTTTTGCGGAGCAAGAAGGAGCCAGCTAGGCAGGTTCCTCCCACAGACATACACACAGTAATAATGAAACAGGAGTTTTAAGTTCACTTGGAGCCAGTACCCCAGAGAGACTGGGCACCGGGAGAGGGAGCTGCGGATTCCCCAGGAGGACAAAATGTATCAAGCAAAAGTAAAACTCCGAAAGCCGGAAGAGTGAATGTCTAAAAGTCCAAAGGAGAACTTATAGCTAAAGGAACTTGTAGAACCACAGAAAAGGTCCTGTTAATCGGAGGTATTAGTGAGGGGCAGAGTGAAAGGCTCCAATATTTAGATTAAAAGTGAGAGAAGTTTGTAAAAAGCAACAAGGTTCAAAGAGACAAATGAAGGTCTGTAAATATTTGCTATGAGCATGTGAATCAGTGGTGTACTGTTAAAGTTAAGCGTCTGAGAGAGAGTGCTTGGAAGACAGCTTGGATGCATGTGGTGAAAAAGGGAAGAGAAACATCAGAAGTGTGGTTCTAAACCGTGGAGCTGACCCCTTGTGGAAGGTGTCTGCGAGAATATGTCAATTTGGGAGAAGATTCCAATGCGAGTTATTGGAGAATGAAAATGGGAAACCCTCGTCAAAAGGACAGAATTCAGTGGGATTAGTTGGCTCACAATGTAACAGTTGTATGGAGCGAAATGAAGGGAGAACCATAGCATCTGGTAGAGATAACATCTGTCAAATGAGGACAGAGTGTGGTTTGTCTGACCTTACATTTACATGGACTGAGTACTCACCGTGGAAAATAAAGCATAAGATGGCTTTTCTAACTTATGTTATCCTTATAAATCTATCGTTATCTTAAAGGTATAAGTGTGTGAGGAAATGAGTAGTGTAATGTGGTAGATATTTTCTTGCTGAATACATGTTTCATTAATTTGTTAAATGATGTTCAGCTGGCTACCGTGACTCTATTCAGAAGATAAACTCCACATATCTAAACAACAATAAATTACAATCGATCAAGCTGGGCATCAGACGGCGATCACGCTTTACCAGGGGAAACCTTGGCAAGGGACCATAAAACACGCTGATATGAATACCAAGTATGTACCGAAATCAGAAGATGAACGTAAAACACACTCTGATCCCAGTATATCTTCTGAAAGCTAAAACACGAACCCTGAGCCCGAAACAGATCCCGAAATTATTGTCGTCTCTGAAACAAACACAGAGCTTCAGAAAAGTCCATATATCACCTCGATCCCCCGTTAAACTCATGCAATCCCTGTCCCCGGGCAAATTGCATATTGCCCCGAAATTTACCCTGTAAACAAAAACCTCCTCTGTCCCTGAGGTAGATCAACATCCTCCCCAGTGCACAGCGTATAACAACCCCTCTCCTGGTGTAGCTGTTACATTTACCCATGTTCCTTTATATCTAGTTTATCACCCTCCCCTGCACTGCCTACGAAATGAATCGCTCCTCCATGCTGCTCTGGTGACCTGGCCTATTCCCCACTGGAACAGGGTATGGCGTATATCTCTCCCCTCGTGTACCTTGTGTATCACACTGCTCCATTCCTACAGCTGGTATATCTTTCCCTTTCCAAGATTCAGCTGCAATATCGACACGGCCCACCCAACTTTGCTGTCTCCCAGTCTGCCTGGATATCACCTCCTGCCCCCGCCTATCTGGTCCACATCTAACGATGAGTCTACCTCTCCAATCCATCTTCCAGCCCCGGTGAACTGGGTATACACCCCCACCGATAGTGAAGCATACATTCTCACTGGGAACATGGACACAATCCCACCCAGTAATGTTGGGAAACCTCCCCCTACCCGCGAAGAACTGTGATATCAACACTCCGCCCATATCCCTGTGCCATCAGCAGCTGCCTGCTCGTGTTGCGGTTGGTCTCCTTTCCTGGTTACTTTGGGTACCATAGTGGCAGGGACAACTTATAACCACGTGGCCTAGAGGGGCTCTTCCACTCTGCTTCAAAACGTGAGCACACAACCCATATCCACAACCACTCTCTCAATGCAGCAACAGGCCCCGCCCAACACTGACATCACAATGGCAGTGTCCGACCCCGCCCTGACAAAGGTAGAACAGGCTCCGCCCCCTTCTCAAAATGAGGCTACACACCCCGCCCCATTCTGAGAATGCTGCAACAATCCCCAACCCCTCCCTGAGAATTGAGATAAAGGCCCCGCCCCTGCTCTGACCATGGAGAGAGAGACCCCGCCCCCGCTCTGACCTTTGAGCAACAGACCTCGCCCCCGCTCTGACCATAGGGCAACAGGCCCCGCCCCGGCTCTGACAACCCAGCAGCAGGCTCTGTCCCTGCTCTAACAATGAGGTAACAGGCCCCGCCCCCGCTCTGACAAACCAGCAGCAGGCTTTGTCCCTGCTCTAACAATGAGGTAACAGGCCCCGCCCCCGCTCTGACAATCCAGCAGCAGGCTCTGTCCCCGCTCTAACAATGAGGTAACAGGCCCCGCCCCCGCTCTGGCAATCCAGCAGCAGGCTCTGTCCCTGCTCTAACAATGAGGTAACAGGCCCCGCCCCCGCTCTGACAATCCAGCAGCAGGATCTGTCCCTGCTCTAACAATGAGGTAACAGGCCCCGCCCCCGCTCTGACAATCCAGCAGCAGGCTCTGTCCCTGCTCTAACAATGAGGTAACAGGCCCCGCCCCCCGCTCTGGCAATCCAGCAGCAGGCTCTGTCCCTGCTCTAACAATGAGGTAACAGGCCCCGCCTCCGCTCTGACAATCCAGCAGCAGGCTGTGTCCCTGCTCTAACAATGAGGTAACAGGCCCCGCCCCCGCTCTGACAATCCTGCAGCAGGCTCTGTCCCTGCTCTAACAATGAGTTAACAGGCCCCGCCCCCGTTCTGACAATCCAGCAGCAGGCTCTGTCCCTGCTCTAACAATGAGGTTACAGGCCCCGCCCCCTCTGACAAGACAGCATCAGGCCTCGCCTGTAATTTCAGGGATACATGCCCACCCTCTGCTGGCAGCTCAGCGCCACTACTGCTCTTTGTCAGACTCAGAGATGTTCAGTCACTGCATGTCTGCATCAGGAAAGAGATTGATGAAGTGTGAATATTGAACAATACAGTAAGGGATTGAAGTTTGCAGCAGGGTGCACAGTTCACTCGGGTGGGGCTTTCACTCTTCTGCCAACTTACCATGTACATGAACTCCTCCTCAATCCTCATTGGAGATATTGGCTGGAGATGGTAGTTTATTAATATTCCAGATTGCAATTTGTACATTCGCTACAGGTATTAGACTCTAATCCCATTCAGAATGGGAGTAGATAAACTTTGCTGTACTCTCTAATTCCTCTGCAATATCTTGTCAATGCTGAAACCGACACATTGCATCTTGATAAAACTTTCTATTTGTTTCCAAGTTCGTTTTCTCAATTCCTCACACTGATTATTTGGCTGTAGAAAATATATTGAAAACACAAACGATACATTGGAGAGAATTTCCTGTTACATTTATTTTTATAATAAACACCCAGAGATGCAGCTGTTCACACACCTCATTCCACTATCATCCTGCTATGTCTCACTCTGTCCCAGTAAAATTCAGTAGAAGCAATTTTGCGCAGTCTACCTGGTATGAATTTCCCCTTCCTTTTCTTATTTCTCTGCAGGCCGGTGGTGGCACTGCCCATACTCCCCCACGCCCATTCCAACCAGGCTCCAATTTGTGAACGTCGAAGAGGGAGGCAGCGGATGCCAGGATTGGGATTAGGCCATGACCATGATGACAGTGGTTAGCTTGGCTCTGTCCTCATAGAGAGAGCGCCCTCCTCACTCTGTTTGCAGAGTCAGAGACTCCGCTCCCCCCACCCCCTCTGCCTTACAGAGCCAGAGGGAATGCCCCCCTCTGCGCACCACAGCGACAGGCGCTGCCCCTCACTGACACCAGAGGCCAGGCTCCATTCCCTCTACGGTTCCATTGCAATGCCACGAGCCTCATTGTCCCCATGGCCTCAGTGCCCTCCCTGTTCTCTAACCATGGTCACAGGATCCACCATCCCCTCTGTCACCAGGGCGATAGATAACAGCCCACTCTGCAGTGAAAGGGACACGCCCTTGCCCCTACATTTTACAATAAGGACAGGGCTGATCCCCACTCTGTCACAACAGAGGCAGCTCACTGACCCACTGGAAGAGAGATAACAAATGGAAGAAAAGTAGAAACTCACACTGATTAATTTCTTCAAATCAGCGAAAGCATTGAAGAATTAGAGTAAAGGGATATTTCAGCACATTCTTCAACTGCTCCCTGAACTTAGTCTGGGTCACGGCATAAATCCCAGTATTTGTGCAGCAGCTCAGGAGCTGCAGCATGAAGCCCAATTCCCGCACATAGTTACCCATCCATACAGAATAAGACACCATATAATACATCCGTCTTCATACAGAATAAACCATTAACATCGCACACAACAGAATGAAATTGGCCGAGATAACAAACAGTAAAATGATGGATTTCCTCCGACTCTCCATCTCTGGGTCTCTGGGCCTCTCCCCACTGCTGTGAGCCCGGAGTCTCCTGCGGGCTCTGCTGCTCATTAAAATGTGTCTGATGGTGAGAAGATTGAGCAGCAGAATCAGGACAAATGGGACACAGGGGGTAAGGATGTGATGGAGGAACTCGATGATTATCCAGACCGGATTATTCTGAACTTTGAATGTTATAAAACAAAACCAGGGTCTGTTCATCAGTGTATACAAACCTGATATCATAAAGTACCAGAAAATATTCTTTAAGAAGCTCAGCACAGTCACTGATCCTAGAACCACAGCCGCCGTTTTCTCAGTGCAATATTTAATTTTTAGCTTCTGGCAACAAATGGCCACAAACCGATCAAATGTGAAAGTGACGGTGAACCAGACAGAACAGTCAGTGACTGCATAAAGCAGTACAGCATGGATATTACACACACGCACGTCCCACAGGAAATTAAAATTTTCCTTATAAACAATTGGAATGTGTCTCAATACCAGGTCCAGAATAATGACCAGTAGATCCGCTGCTGCCATGTTCACCAGGTAGCGAGTGACACAGTTGGAGAGACCACAATTTCCCTGAGTTAAGATCACAATTGTTATTACGTTCACTGTAAGGAACAGAGAAAACAATAGAATTATGCATCAAGCTTAAAGGCAAAAAACCATCTGCTTGGCTGAAGGTACTGAATTGATCCATCATATTGTGGCATCCAGTGATTAATTGAAATTACTTTACATGCGACAACAAACTGGAATGTCTGTGATATGGTGGAAGAAAGCAGATTGTAAAAAGGATTAGATATGATACTGACATTTCTGAACAAGTTGTTAATCATTAAACTGTCGCCACTACTCATTTGAACTAGTTTAGACAAATTTGGAACCTCGAAACAACTCTAGTTTTGGTGAAGGAGATTAATGCAGTTAAACATCGCTTATAGAATTGATCGTTGGACACAATGAGACTGACAAGGGACGCCAATAATAAAGAGGATCGAATAGTAAAATGGCAGAATAAGCTGGATTGCCCAATAGATCCGGGAATTTAATGGCATCCAATTATAACATGTGGAGAGCTCATAAAGTGCTTCCGATAAACTCCTGTTTATTGGTGTAATATTCCAATATGTTGTTCCCAGCTTCTGATCCATTGTTGTAACTTTCCAATCCATTGTTCTCAGATTCTGAGATCGCCTCTCCCTCTCTTTGTCTTTGCAATTATTCTTGCACCAAACAAAAGTGGTAAAGTTTACCCTGGTCCAGCTGAGCTGTCTGAAGGTTTTAGAGGGATGGAATATTGTACATAGAGGGATGTAAAGTAGATAAATTTTGGAGCTGTTCAACAATAAGTTCGGCAGATATAGGCAAATTATTGAAGACGTTAGATAAAGCTTTTTAATGCATTAAAACAATAATTCGTCTATATTGATAAAGAGAGTGAGAGTTTACAAAAATAAGAAACTCAGACAAAGGATGCATCATCACTAAGCCTCGGTGAGGATTGGTAAGTATACTGCCTAATTCTGTGGAGCCCATTTCAGGGAGAGTATTATAGTCTTGGACGAGGCGCAGAGGATTTTTAATGGAATTGGAACAGGGCTGAGTGATTTGAACTGCGTGTGGGGGATGGAGAAGCTGGGGTTATTCTCCTTCGAGCAGTTCAGGGAAAGGGGAGTTTTAATAGAGTCATTTAGAATAGCGATTGGTTTTGATAGGGTAAATAACAGGGAACTGGTGATCCGGGAAAATGGGCCAGTGACAGGCCGACAGAGTTTTAAAGTGATTGACAAAAAAGCAGAAAAGGAATGATGAATTGCTGTTTCAAAAATATCTGCAATATCCTGTATGAAACTAATAGAGATCCTGAAACTAATACAGATAATGAAAAAAAATACAGATCCTGAAAATAATACAGAACCTGAAAATAATACAGATCCTGAAACTAATACAGATACTGGAAATAATACAGATCCTGAAACCATATAGATCTTTAATTTAATACAGACGCAGATCCTTAAACTAATACAGATCCTGAAAATAATACAGATCTTTAAATCAACACAGATCTTTAATTTGATACAGATGTTTAAATTAATACAGATGTTTAAATTCATACAGATCCTGAAGCTAATACAAATGTTTAAATTAATATAGATCCTTAAAGTAATGCAGAATTTAGAACTGATACAGACACCTAAACTGATATTGAAGCTAAAAATGGACTGAAAATAATGCAGACCCTGAAATTAATAGAAATCCGTCAATTAACAGAGGTGTGTGACTGTGTGTCTGTGCCCCTGTGTGTCTGTGTCTGTGTCTGCTTGTGAATGATTTGTGTCTGTTTGTGTGTGCGCCTCTGTGTATGTGTGTGTGTGTGTGGGGTTGTGTGTGGCTGTGTATGTGCCTGTGAGTGTGTGTCTATGTGTCTGTGTATGTGACTGCCTGTGTGTGTGTCCTGTGTGTGCTTCTGTATGTGTCTGTGTATTTCGGGGGTCTCTCAATATCGGCCTCTGCCCAATGCTTACCATTTCTGATCCTGTGGTTTCCAACTGGGGTGTGTTTGCTGCGTGAAGGTGGTGAAATATTCACGGTGTAACTCGTGGAGGTAACCTAGAGATGATGTAATGCTTTTACAGGCCAGCATTTGGCTTTGTTACAACCAAATTCCTCTGTATTGATTCTCCTGAGGATTGTTATAACATCAAAGGGTAACTGAAGGGCAGAATGGAAGGTTACGCTGGAGCAATATCCAGCATGAAGTTTCACAGGACCTTTTCTATACATTTTATCGCTGGTCCATTGGTTGTTCAGGAGAGCGCCAGTGGGAATGGTGGGGCGGGGACCATTTGCCCTCTCACCTTTTCTCCCCGCTCCAATGGCTGAGTGTCACGTGCGGGGCCGGCGGGAGTCCTGCTCTAACCGACTCCAGCTTACCCTGGCCAAGGGAGTCAGGGCACGCCCCTTTCCATTGTTCCTTCATCAAAGGGACAAGGTCACTGCCCCATCCAGTGTGCTGCTTCCGGGCACGGCCCTCTCTGTTATGCCGTCATCATGGGGACCAGACCCAAACCTCTGTCCATTGTGCCATCACAAGGCACACACCTCTGCATTATGCCAGCATCATTGGGACCATGTCCTTCCCCCTTTCCATTGTGCAGTCAATGGACACACCCTTCCTATTAATCCGTCGTCATGGTAATGAGGAGCCGCCTCACTGTCCATTTTGCCATCGCATTTCTCACCCCTCCCATTATGCGGTCATCACCTGGACCAGTCCGGCCGCCGTCTTAGTGCAGAGGGGTCAGTTTATCACTGTTCCACCAGCCTGGCAGCTGAAGGATCAACCTGCTGGTGATGGATGAAATTAGAGGTGATCGGTCAGTTTATTGGGACACAGTAACAGATTCTATGATAACACAGACACACATAGAAGGGAAAAGCGGGATCGATCTCAGTCATCAACAATGTGATGGAAGGTGTGACAGGCAGTGACAGCAGGCGCCACTTACACAGTCTAACCTGTGCACCGAGGATCAGCTAAGGCCATTGGTTGGCAGCCCTCATTACAGACATGGGCATTACAGGGGAATATGCTCAGTTGGACATATAACTTTCTCATGCCGGCCCTTCACTTAAGTCCTCGTTTGACCCTCTGTTGGCCAACAGTCCGGCGAAAGGAAAGTGCTTTAGGTTGTTTGAGGCTAAGTAGGTGAGCTCCAAAACACCCTCCGGGTGGTGACCTACTCCCAGCCATCTTCAACTACTGCAGCAATGAATTCCCCTTCATCATAAGGACAGGCGCCGGATAGTTCACCGATCATTATAACTTGCACAGCACTATTCGTCACTCCTGGAAAACTGAAGTGGAATGTCTCCACACAGAGCACCGCAGAGGCAACATTCAGGCTGATGCTGATCAGCGGCAACAATATTGGCAGCACACAAGTAGCAGGCAAGGCCTATTTGCAGCACAGGAGGATAAAATAATGCTGAGTGAAGGGACTTAAATACTTGTAAGTGTAATGCAGCGAACGTTAGCTGCTTGAATAATTACTGAATACAGCGTCTTAGCAGCAACAACAGTAAGAACGAAGAGAGGAGACACTCAATGACAGGAACGCGAATAAAATAATACCTGTCTGACCGAAACAATGCTGGGTGCAGAGACTTACCAGGAACTGCAAGAGCAGCGAGCACTGGATAGTAAATTTTTTGAAGTTCATAGAGGAGCTATTCAATCCTCAGATCCAGTGAATAATCCGAGTGCATTGTGAGCCTCTCTGCAGAGCTCCTGGTCGATGTTAGAGCCGGTGCTGATGTTCGCACTGACTGAGTGCAATGACTCTTTGGAATGTTTCTCCCCATTAATATCAATGAGAACCCTTCTGGTTACAGAGTGAGTGTGTATCCAGGGGGACTGATGCTAATTACCTGAGCAAAGGGATTAGCTTCACCCTGGTCAACACTCCCTTATTATTTTCCACAACTCACAACTTATTTTTAACTGGGAGTGAAATTAATATCCCCAAATCTCAGAGCACAATTCCCAATATTCAAAGGCAGCGATGGTGTGTATTACAGATGTGGTCTTCACTGCAGAGACAGTTACAGATGCAGAGAGACAATAAAACACTAATAAGGTGACAGAGCACCTCAGAGACAAAAAGCTCACTCAGCGCCCAGAACCTGAATCAGTCCCAATAAACTGACCAATCACCTCTAATTTCATCCATCACCAGCAGGTTGATCCTTCAGCTGCCAGGCTGGTGGAACAGTGATAAACTGACCCCTCTGCACTAAGATGGCGGCTCAGTTTCTGTAACATTAACCGCCCTCATTAAACTGGTGCAGCCTATAGGAGCTAAACCAGCCGGAATGGAGTGAAGCAGATTCACAGAGAATCCATAGGATATTGAATAGGGAACGAGGCGGTTCACCATATCCAGGGAATTCTACTGCTTAGGTTGCAATCGAGAATCCTGACATTCCTCATCTCAATCTAACATCTCATTCCCTTCCCCACACACACTTTCTACATTGTCAGGGGTCGGGGTAGTAAAGGGTGGGGCTCAGGTTGTGTTGGTGATGGGATTGACCGGGGTGGAGGTAAGCTGAGGGTCTAAGGCTATTGTGTGTTTCGGAGCAGAAAGGCTGAGTAGAGTGTGAGGGGTGAGCCCGAGGGATGTGGGAATCAAGTTGAGACGCAGGTTCGAGGGAGCAGTGGTCACACTGTTTCAGGACAACCAAGGCCAGCTTAGAGGTCACAGGTTATATGAGGGTTACGGGACAGGATGGGTCACGGCTGGACAGAGGGTCGGATTTAGGCAAAGTGTCAGGGTTTAGAATTGATGTCATTGTTTACGCGGGGTTTCAGGGGTTCGGCAGAGGGTGAGGGGTTAGTCAGAGGGTCAGGGGTTCGGCCGATTGCCAATGGTTAGGTGAAGGGTCAGTGGTTAGGCAGAGGGTCAGGGGGAATCAGGGTGACAATGCATCAACGGTCAGAGGTCCAATCGGGTCAAGTGAACAGAGTGGGAAACTTGAAGTGACAGGTTATATGAGATTCAGGGGATAAACTGTCAGATTGAATTAGGAGAGTGGTTATGGGTCAGATTGTTTGATTTGAATGGCGTGGGGTGCTTACGGGTCATACTTTTGGCTTGAGGGTGGTTCTGTGGTTATGGGACAGAGTGTTTGATGTGAATGTTTTGGGGTGGTTATTTGTCAGGTTGTTTGATGTGAATGCCGTGGGTTTGTTATGGGTCACATTTTTCTTAAGTTGAATGTGGTGGGCTGGTTATGGGTTAGAGTTTTTCGATTTGTATTTGCTGGGTGGTTATGTGTCAGGTTATTGATTTGAATCTGATGGGCTGGTTATGGGTCAGGTTGTTTGATTTGAATGCAATTGGGTAGTTATGGGTCAGTTTGTTTGGTTTGAAAGGTATGAGGTAACTATGGGTCAGGTTGCTTTATTTGAATGGATTGGAATGGTTTTGTGACAGATTGTTTGATTTGAATGGGTTGGTGAGTTTATGGGCCATATCGTTTGACATGAATAAGTTGGGGTAGTTTTTGGTCAGTTTGTTTGATTTGAAAGGGATGGGCTTGTTATGGTCAGGTTGCTTAATATGAATGGGGTGTGGTAGATATTGGTCAGGTTGTTTGATATGAATAGGTTGAGGTGGTTAATTGTTAGGATTATTGATTAGAATTGGGTGGGGAGGTTATGTGCCTGATTGTTTAATTTGAATGTTTTGAGGTGGTTATGAGTTAGATTTTTTTTTTATTTGAATGGGTTGGGGTAATTATGTGTCATGTTGTTTGAATTGAATCGGGTGGGGTGGTTATGGGTCATGTTGTTTGATTTGAATGGGGTGGGGTGGTAATGGGTCAGGTTGTTTGATTTGAATGGGGGGGTGGTTATGGGTCAGGTTGTTAGATTTGAATGGGGTGGGGTGGTTATGTGCCAGGTTGTTTGATTTGAATGGGGTGGGGTGGTTATGTGTCAGGTTGTTTTAATTGAATCGGGTGGCGTGGTTATGGGTCAGGTAGTGTGATTTGAATGGGTTCGGGTGGTTATGGGTAAGGTTTTTTGCTTTGAATGTTTTGGGGTTGTTAAGCGTCAGATCGTTTGATTTAAATGTCGTGGGGTGGTAATGGGGCAGGAGCTTTGATTTGAATGTGTTGGGGTGTATATGGTTCAGAATGTTTGATTTGAACTCGCTGGGGCATCTGGTTGTTTGATTTGAGTGTGGTGTGGTGATTGTCGACATAATTTTTGATTTTAAAGTTGTGAGGTTGTTATGTGACAGGTTGTTTGATTTGAACAGGGTTGAGTGGTTAAAAGCTAGCCTGTTTGAGTTGAACTGGGAGTGTTGCTTACGGGTCAAGTTGTTTCATTTGAATAGGGTGTGGTATTTATGATACAGATTGAATCATTTGAATGGCTTGGGTTGGTTAAAGATTGGTTTCTTTGATTTGAATTTGGTTGGGTGTTAATGCGGCAGGATGTTTGATTTGAATGGGGTGGGGGCGGGGGCTATGGATCAGGCTGTTTGAATTGGACGGGTGGGTTTGTTTTTGATCAAGTTGTTTGATTTGATTGGAGTGGGGTGGTTCTGGGTCATGTTGTTTCATTTGATTGTGGTTGGGTGATTTTGTGTTCGGATCATTGATTTGAAAGGGTTGGGGTAATTATTGGTCAGTTTGTTTGATTTGAAAGGGGTGGCGTGGATATGGGAGGGATTGTTTCATTTGATAAGATTGCTGTGGTTATTTTCCGTGTTGTTTGTTTGAAATGGGGTGAGGTTATTATTGGTCAGGTTGGTTGATCTGAATGGAGTGAGTTGATTAGGTGTCTGTTCAATTTGAATGTTTTGGTGTGGTTAAGAGTTAGATTCATTTGATTTGAATGGGCTGGTACTGTGAGGCAACAGGTTGTTATATTTGAATGGGGTGGGGTCGTTGTGGGTCAGGTTGTTTGTTTGGAATTGGGTGGTCTGGTTATGGGTCTGATTTTTGATTTGAAAGTGGTGGGATGGATGTGGTTCAGAATGATTTGAATGCGGTGGGGTTTTTATGGGTCAAGATGTTTCATTTGACTGGGGTAGGGTGGTTATGGACAGATTCTTTGATTTTAAAATGGTGGGGTGGTTAAGGAAAAGGTTGTATGATTTGAACAGGGTTGGGTTATTAAGGGTCTGGTTGTTTGAGCTGAACGTGCTGTGTTGGATATGGGTCAGGTTCCTTGGTTTGAATGGGGTGTTTTCGTTATGGATCAAGTTGTTTGATTTGAATGGAATGTGGTATCTCTGGCTCGGTTTGTTTCATTTGAAGGGATTGGGTTGGTTAAAGTTTAGATTCTTTGTTTTGAATGTCGTGGGGTGGTAATGGGGCAGGATGTTTGATTTGAATGTGGTGGAGTGACTATGGATCCGGTTGTTTGATTTTGATCTGTGTATTTTGGATATTAAACAGGTTGTCTGATATGAATGGGGTGCTTTGGGTGAAGATCAGGCTGTTTGACTTGAATGGAGTGGGGTGGTTATGGGTCAGCATGTTTTATTTGAATCGGTGGGGTGGTTAGGGGTCAGATTGCTCGATTTGAATGGCTTGTGGCGCATACGGGCCAGGTTGTTTGATTTGAATGGGCTAGGGAATTTATGGTCAGATTGTTTGATGTGAATGCTGTGGGGTGGTTATGGTTTAGGTTTTGGGATTTTAGTGGGTGGGGTGGTTATGGTCAGGTTGTTTGATTTGAATGTCATTGTGTGGATATGGGTCGGGTTGTTAGATTTGAATGTGGTGGGGTTGTTATGGGTCAGGTTGTTTTGTTTGAATGGGTTGGAGTGGTTATGTGTCAGTGTGTTTGGCTTGAATGGGGTGAGCTGGTTATGGGTAAGATTGTTTGATTTGAGCGGGATGGGGTAGATCTGGATAGGTTTTTGATTTGAATGTCGTGTGGTGGTTCTGGATCAGGTTGTTTGGTTTGAATCGGGTGGGGTGGTTATGGGTCAGGTTGTTTGCTTTGAATGTGATGGTGTGGATATGGGTCACGTTGTTAGATTTGAATGTGATGCGGTTGTTATGGGTCAGGTTGTTTTGCTTGAATGGGATGAGGTGGTAAGGGTTAGGTTGTTTGATTTGAGCGGAATGGGGTGGATATGAGTCAGGTTTTTGATTTGAATGTGGTGTGGTGATTATTGATCAGGTTGCTTGGTTTGAAAGTGTTGGGGTGGTTATTGGTCAGGTTGTTTGGTTTGAATGGGGTGGGGTGGTTATCGTTCAGATTATTTGGCTTCAACGTGGTGTGTGGTCATGGATCAGATTGTTTTGAATGAGGTGGGGCGGTTATGGGACACTTAGTTTGATGTGAATGCGTTGGGGTGGTTATGGGTCATATTTTTCAGTTGGATTTCGTGGACTAGTTATGAGTTAGATTTTATTGTTTTGAATTGCTGGAGTGGTTACGGGTCAGATTGTTTGATCTGAATATCATGGAGTTGTTATGGGTCAGTTTGGTGATCTGAAAAAAATGGTTTGGGCTGGGTTTTGGTCAGGACGTTTGATTTGACTTGGGTGGGGAGTTTATGTGCTTAGATGATTGATTTGAATGGGGTGGTTTGCTTATGGATCTGGTTAGTTGAATTGAATGGGGTGGGGTGATAAAAAGTCAGGTGTTAGCTTTCAGTGGGGTAGTGTGGTTTGGCTTCAAGTTGTTTTCATTGAATGTTTTGGGGTGGTTAAGCGTCAAGTTATTTCATTTGAATGTGGTGAGGTGGTTATGGGTCAGTTTGCTTGGTTTGAATGGGAAGGGGTGGATATGAGAGAGACTGCTTGATTTGATAGGGGTGGGGTGTTTATTTTTCAGGTAGTTCGATTTGAATGGGGTGGGGTAAGTATTGGTCAGGTTGTTTGATTTCAATGGCATAGAGTGATTATTTATCTGATTGTTTAATTTGAATGTTTTGGTGTCTGATGGATAGAGAGAGTGCAGCTTTAGGGAGAGAGCAAGACTGGGGTTTAGACAGAGTGGTGTTCTAGGGAAAGAGTGGGTCTAGAAGGTAGAGAGAACAGAGCATTTAGGAGTGAGTGGGTCTGGGAAGCAGAGAGAGTGGAGCTGTATAGAAAGAGCGGGCCTGGGGTGGGGTTCCAGAGTGTGGAGCTGCAGGGAGAGAAAGGTTCTGGCGCATACAGAAAGTATAGCTTTAGGGAGAGAGCGGGTCTGGGGTTAGAGAGATTGGAGACTTCGAGAGAGAGCGGGTCTGGGGGTTAGAGAGATTGGAGACTTAGGGAGAGAGCGGGTCTGTGGGGTTGAGTGATTGGAGACTTAGGGAGAGAGCGGGTCTGGGGGTTAGACAGATCGGAGACTTAGGGAGAGAGAGAGTCTGGGGGGGTGGAGTGATTGGAGACTTAGGGAGAGAGCGGGTGTGGGGTGTAGAGAGCTAGGAGATGTAGGGATAGAGTTGGTCTGAGGGGTGCAGAGAGATTGGAGCCATAGGCAGAGAGCAGGTCTGGGGGTGTAGAGAGAGTGGCCCTGTAGGGAGAGATCGGGTCTGGGGGGTGGGGTGCAGAGACAGTTGAGCCATAGGGAGAGAGTGGGCCTGGGGTGTAGCGTGAGTGGAGCCGTAGGGAGAGGGCAAGATGGGGGGTTAGAGAGAGTGCAGCTGTAGGCAGAGAACGGGTCTGGGTTGTAGAGTGACTGTAGCCCGAGGGAGAGAGCAGGTCTGGGCGGTTCAGTGAATGGAGCTGTAGGGAGAGAGTTGGTCTCGGGTGTAGAGAGAGTGGAGCTTCAGGGGGAGAACAGGACTGGGGTTTAGACAGAGTAGTATTGTATGGAAAGAGCGGGTCTAAAAGGTAGAGAGAACAGAGCATTTAGGAGAGACCGGGTCTGGGGGACCGGAGAGAGTGGAGCTGTAGAGAAAGAGTGGGTCTGGGGTGGGGTTAGAGAGAGTGGAGCTGCAGGGAGTGAGTGGTTCTGGCGTGTACAGAAAGTATAGCTTCAGGGTGAGAGCTGGTCTGGGGGTAGACAGATTGGAGACTTCAGGAGAGAGCGAGTCTTTGGGGTAGAGAGTTTGGAGAATTAGGGAGAGAGCGGGTCTGGAGGTTAGAGAGATTGGAGCCTTAGGGAGAGGGAGGGTGTGGGGCTAGAGAGATTAGAGACTTAGGGAGAGAGCAGGTGTGGGGGTAGACAGATTGGAGACTTAAGGGGAGAGAGGGCCTGGAGGGTGTAGAGAGAGTGGAGACACAGTGAGAAAGCAGTTTGGGGGGTTCAATGATTGGAGACTTAGGGAGAGAGCGGATCTGGGGGTAGAGAGATTGGAGACTTAGGGATGGAGCGGGTCTGGGGGGTAGAGAGAGTGGAGATGAAGGAAGAGAGCGGGTCTGGGGTGTAGAGTGAGTGTGGCCATAGGGAGAGGGCAGGTCTGGATGTGTAGATAGAGTGCCGCCTTAGGGAGAGAATGGGTCTGCGTTGTAGAGAGACTGTAGAATGGGAGAGAGAGCGGGTCTGAGGGGTAGAGATAATGGAGCTTTATGGAGAGAGCGGGTCTGGGGTGTGGAGAGAGTGGAGCCGTAGGGATAGAGCGGTTCTGGGGGGTTGAGTGAGGGGAAGCTGTAGGGAGTGAGTGGGTCTGCGATGTAGAGACAGTGGAGCTGTAGGTAGAGAGCGGGTCTGGGGGATAGAGAGAGTGGAGACATAGGGAGAGAGTGGGTCTGGGTTGTAGGGAGATTGGAGATGTAGGGAGAGAGCAGGTCAATAGGGTGTAGAGAGATTAGAGCCAAAGGGAGAGAGCTGGTCTGGGAGGTGTAGCGAGAGTGGAGCCGTAGAGAGAGAGCGGGTCTGGGGTGTTGGAGAGAGTGGAGCTTTAGTGAGAGAGCGGTTCTTGGGTGTAGAGGGAGTAGAGCCGTAGGGAGAGAGCAGGTCTGGTGGGGTAGAGAGAGTGCAGCTGTAGGGAGAGAGTGGGTCTGGGTTTTAGACAGAGTGGTGTTGTAGGGAAAGAGCGGGTATATCAGGTAGAGAGAACAGAGCATTTAGGAGAGAGCGAGACTGGGGGAGCAGAGAGAGTGGAGCTGTAGAGAAAGAGCGGGTCTGGGGTCTGGTTAGAGAGAGTGGAGCTGCAGGGAGAGAGAGGTTCTGGTGCATACAGAAAGTACTGCTTTAGGGAGAGAGCAGGTCTGGGGGGTAGGGAGATTGGAGACTTCGGCAGAGAGCGATTCTGTGGGTTAGAGAGATTGGAGACTTAGGGAGAGAGTGGGTGTGGGGGTAGACAGATTGGAGACTTAGGGAGAGAGAGAGTCTGGAGGGTGTAGAGAGAGTGGAAACACAGGGAGAGAGCAGGTCTGGGGGTTGAGTGATTGGAGTCTTAGGGAGAGAGTGGGTCTGGGGTGTAGAGAGATTGGAGACTTAGGGACAGAGACGGTCTGGAGGGTAGAGAGATTGGAGATGTAGGGACAGAGCGGGTCGGGGGTGTGTAGAGAGATTGGAGCCATTGGGAGAGAGCAGGCCCAGGGGGTGTATCGAGAGTGGAGCCATAGGGAGAGAGCGGTCTGGGGGTGGGGGGGAGTGATGAGAGAGTGCAACTGTAGGGAGAGAGCGGCTCTTTTGTGTAGAGAGAGTGGAGCCATAGGGAGCGAGCAGGACTGGTGTCGGGGGGGGGGGTGGTCGGGTGGGGGAGTAGAGAATGTGCAGTTGTAGGAAGAGAGCGGCTCTGGGGTGTAGAGAAAATGGAGCTGCAGGGAGAGAGCGGGTCTGGGGTGTAGAGAGTGTGGAGCTGTAGGGAGAGAGCGGGTCTGGGGATTTGATTCAGTGGAGCTGTAGGGAGAGTGCGGCTCTGGGGTGTATCGAGAGTGGAGTTTTAGGGAGAGATCAGGACTTGGGTTTAGAGTGGTGTTGTAGGGAAAGATCGGGTCTAGAAAATAGAGTGAACAGAGCATTTAGGAGAGAGCGGGTCTGGGGGAGCAGGGAGTGGAGTTATAGAGAAAGAACGGTTCTGGGGTGGGGTTAGAGCGATTGGAGCTGCAGGGAGAGAGAGATTCTGGCGCGTACAGAAATTATAGCTTCAGGGAGAGAGAGCAGGTCTGGGGCGTAGAGAGATTGGCGACCTAGGGGGAGAGAGGGCCTAGGAAGTAGAGAGATTGGAGACTTAGGGAGAGAGCTGGTCTGGGCCTTAGAGAGATTGGAGACTTAGGGAGAGAGCGGATCTGGGGGTTAGAGAGATTGGAGATTTAGGAAGAGAGAGGGTCTGGGGAGTAGAGAGATTCGAGACTTAGGGAGAGTGTGGGTGTGGGGGGGGGGGGGGCGTAGACAGATTGGAGATTTAAGTAGAAAGAGGGTCTGGAGGGTGTTGAGAGAGTGGAGACACAGGGAGAGAGCGGTCATGGGGGGTTGAGTGATTGGAGACTTAGGGATAGAGAGGGTCTGGGGGGTAGAGAGAGTGGAGCTGTAAGGAGAGATTGGGTCTGGGGAGGTAGAGAGAGTTTAGCTGTAGGGAGAGAGCCGGTCTGGGTGTAAAGAGAGTGGAGCAGTAGGGAGATGGCAGGTCTGGGGGGGTAGAGAGAGTGCAGCTGTAGGGAGAGAGCGGGTCTGGTTTGTAGAGAGTGTGCAGCCAGAGGGAGAGAGCGCGTCTGGGGGGGCAGAGAGAATGCAGCTGTACGGGGAGAGCTGGTTCGGGGTGTAGAGAGAGTGGAGCCGTAGGGAGAGAGCGGGTCTGGAGGGTTGAGTGAGTGTAGCTGTAGGGCGTGAGTGGGTCTTCGGTGTAGAGAGGGTGGAGCTGTAGCTAGAGAGTGGGGCTTGGCGGTAGAGACAGTGGAGTCTTAGGGGGAAAGCGGGTCTGGGAGGTGCGGAGAGATTGGAGCCATAGGGAGAGAGCCAATCTGGGGGGTGTAGAGAGAGTGGAGCCGCAGGGAGAGAGCGGGTCTGGGGGGTAGAGAGAATGGAGCTGTATGGAGAGAGTGGGTCTGGGGTGTAGAGAGACTGGAACCATAGGAGGTGATCGGGTCTTGGGTGTGGAAAGACTGGATCTGTAGGGAGAGAGCGGGTCTGGGGTGCATAGAGAGTGGAGCTGTATGTAGAAAGTGGTTCTGGGGTGGGGGGGGGGGGGTAGAGAGAGTAGAGTGTTAGGGAGAGAGCAGGACTGGGTTTAGAGACAGTGAAGCTGTAGGGAGAGCGGGTCTGGGGTGTAGTTAGAGTGGATCTGTAGAGATAGCGAGTCTGGGGTGGTGAGACGGTGGAGCTGTAGGGAGAGAGAGGTTCTGGGGGCTAGTGAGAGTAGAGTGGTAGGAAGAGAGCAGGCCTGGGTTTAGAGAGAGCGGAGTTGTTGAGAGAGATCAGGTCTGAGGTGTAAAGGCAGAGGAGCTGCAGCAGAGAGCTGGTCTGGGGGGATAGGGAGAGTAGAGCTGCAGGGAGAGAGCGGCCCTGTAGTGGGGGGGGTGGGTGTAGAGAAAATCGAGGGGTACGGAAAGAACAGGCCTGGGTTTAGAGAGAATGGAGCTGTAGAGAGAGATAAGGTCTGAGGAGTAAAGAGAGTGCAGCATTAGGTGGAGAGCGGGCCTGAGAAATCTTATTGAAAGGGGTTTTGAATGAAAGCAGGATGCAGAAATATGAGAAATCGCCAGCCAGCTCCTTACTGGAATCTTGACAAATACAGGAGAGAGAGAGGTTTTTTTTCTACCCTCTTTGCAGGCTGGTTCCTGAACTGCCTGCACTGTTACCACACACAACCCTCTCACCTCGTCAGGAGTTAATTCAAATTCCCGACAGTCCAGGGCTCCTTTCCAGAACCATCCTGTTCTTTTATGGCACACAATTTTCCAAGATAGCAAGATTGTAGAAATTCCACATTCTATTCCAGCGAACTTGCCTTTAAACAGTAGCCATGATCGTTTCTGAAGCAGCAGTCACATTTTAAAGCGACAGTCCAAGAAAAAAGAAAGCAACCAGCAGAGGGTTGATCATACACACAAACAGTAAACAAGTATTTATGCTAACACACATACGCAAATGATAATCATTTGGGTATGTACAAACATAAACAAAAACAATAAAAAAGCGGTTATGTCCACACATGCACACAAAGAGTATACAAGTGCCTATGGGCACAGATAGACACAAACAAACGCTATCCAATTAGTTCCTCCACTGATCTTTCCAATTATCCCTGAAAACCACAGCCACTGTGCCCCGGTGGTGGAGGGAGTGAATGTTCCTGGATCGGGTGCCAGTCAAGTGGGGCTGCTTTGTCTTGGATGGTGTCCTGCTTCCTGATAATGTATGAACTGCACTCACTCTGGAAGTGGTTTCCCACCCATATTCAAATGAAACCTGTTTATCCCTTCTCACTCTATCAAAACACATCCCGATTCCAATGTCTCTTTTGTAACTTCCTTTTACCTGATATTATGATACTATTAAAAAAAAAAACAGTCCCAGTTTCGTCAATGCCCCACGTGGCTGGAGTCCCTCATCCTTATAACCATGCTTGGAAATATCATCAACAGCCTCACCAGGGCCCTGCCCTGCTTCGTAAGATAACAAATCCAGAATTAGACACAGTACTCCAGCCGAGGCCGAACCAGTGAGTTATAACATGTTAGTGTGAAGTTCCTCCTCAGGAGAAATATCTTACTTTTCCTTTCAACAGCACACCCTTGTCCAGATAATTTGCATGTGTACCAATCTGTTAAAGAAGAGACTTTGTAATTGTCCCAGATTCCTTCCTCACGTCCTTCTATTTGTGATACACTCCACTTGCTTTCATGAGCGCATTTCCCACAAAACTCAATATGCTTGAGACCGTCCAGGACAAAACAACCCCATGTAATTGGCAGCAAATCCACAAATATTCACCCCCTGCACCACCAGCAGACAGTAACAGCAGTGTGTACCATCTAGAACAAGCACTTGCGGAACTCATCAAGTCTCCTTAAACAGCATCTTCCTAACAGACGAGAGCTTACATCTAGAAGGACAAGGACAGCAGATACATGGGAACATCACAACCCGGAAGTTCTCCTCCAAGTGATTCACCATTCTGACTTGGACATAGATCAGCATTCCATACTTTTCGCTGGGTAAAAATCCTGCAACTCCTTCCCTAAAGCACTGTTGTTGCACTCAAATCATATGTCGAGCAGCGGTTCAAGAAGGCAGCTCAACACCACTTTCTCAAGGGGCAGTTATGGATGGACAATAAATGCTGGGCCAGCCCGTGAATGATTTTTTAAAAAAAACTTATCATTTTTTCTCTGTTCTCTGTCACCAGGTCAATGTCGCATCCACTCTGGCACTGCCTCTATACCCCATGGGTTTCCGTTTCCATTAAATGTCTAACTAATGACGTCTGATCGCTCGCCTTTGGTAATAAGATCTAAATAACAAGGAATGGACGATCATCAGCACTTTCAGCTACTGCGGAAGTGGCCACGATCCAATTCATCAGACATGTTTGCTTTGCTGTTAAGATTCCCATGTCCCCTGTATTCTATGGACTGATACATTGTTAACAGAACGGCCACTATTTTTGCCCTACATCATGGCCTGTAGAAATTGAGCCAACAGCGTCATTCGACTGCCTGGCTGCAGTTAGAGTGTTTGTTCTATTTTCAAAGCAGGGTGGAACATTTACAAGCTTCAAGTTATCGGGCGTCACTCCCGTATACAAGGAAGAATGAAAGATTATGATCAGTGCCTCCGCTAAGACCACCTCACTTCACTCAGCAAAACTCGTGCATCTCTGTTCTGACACGACAGCGCAGGAATGAAATGGGTTAACTGAACCTGTTTGTTCCGTGCCTGTAATTAATGTCAGTCTCCATGGAATTCAACTATGCCTCTGAAACGTGGCCCTCTTCTATTTATAAGCAGCGCCTTTCAAAGCGTTATCCCACAGTAATATCGGGAGCATTCCATCCACAACAAGCCGGGATCTTCGGCTTAAAAGGGAGGCAGAGGGTAGGACAGAACCTGAGAACAATAGATTGGAATGTTACAACAATGGATCAGAACCTGAGCAGTATAAATTGGAATGTTACAACAATGGATCAGAACCTGAGATGTTTAAATTGGAATGTTACAACAATGGATCAGGACGTTGGAAGAATACATTGGAAGGTTGCAACATTCAGCAGGCTCTTCACCACGGCGCTTAACTTACTTTCTGCAGAAGATCATTGGGTAATATTAAATTGGCGCATTTTATGGGCTCTTTTCGTTATTCAAGGAGTTTACTATCCCATTCTCGCTATTCTCGGTGTACCTGGTAAGTCTTCACATTCAGACATTAACTTGTGAAACATGTTTAACTTCATGACAGTGGTTGTCGTCTAAATTCTGGTGAGACAAAAGTTATTGTGTGAAGTTCTGATCACAAACTCCATTCCTGATCCACAGACCATACACCTCCTATCTGCTCATTTCTATGGATGTGAGTCATGGCTGAACTTGAGGGCTCAGCTGTCCCTCCCTTCTCTGAATTGTCAAGGGGTTTGTCAGGCTTCTCCTCCGGCGGGGAGAATTGAATTGAGGCACAGACAAACTGCCAGCCCACTTTCCCATTTCAGACCCACAGGTGAGCAGATCTGCGCCACAATTTAGTCTCCTCAGTTTCTTCCCTAGACTGATTTTGGCCAACAGCCCCCAACAGACAAGAATGCAAGGCTCACTCCCTTTCCATTTTCCATGTCCCTACCTCCACGGCACCCACTGCCCCGGCACTGTCTCATCCCTGCTTGAGCACAGCATCCATGGCAAGCTGGAGTTGGGGTATGGGGTAGGGTGCAGTTGGGAAAAGCAGCTTCTCTATTCTGTCCATGTATCCTACATTACTGGATACACTCTGGTAAATATCGCCTATATTCCCTCCCAAACCTTTATATCTTTCTGAAAGTGTGGCGCCCGATGTTTGAAACAACATACAGGGCGGGACCAAAATACGGCTTTATGTAGGTTTATTATACCACCATACCTTGTGTTCACTCTGCCTCTATTAACACTGTGGTGGATCACATAAGCTCTATTCAGAGCGTTCTTATCCTGTCATGAGATTTGTGCACAAACAGCCCAGGTCTCTCTGTCCTTGCACTGCCTCTGATTTGGACAATTGAGTTTCTATTGATTACATTATACTGGATTGTATCCTCTCCAATATTCTACCATCCCTAACTCTCTTCCTTGCTTTTAAAACATTAAAATGTAACTGTATTCCAGCACTGTTTTAATGGGTTCAATATCTTCTTCTTGAGCTCGGTGTAGTATTTGGTCCGATATTGTTCCAGTCAAATGCCTAGAAATGTTCGGTTATACTAAAGGTGCTGAATTAATGTAAGTTGTTTTTTTTATTGCTTATCAAATTCTCCACATATCAGGCAGAAACTGCAGCAAGGAAGCAAATGCGATGCTTCAGATCGGTGAGCCTTGATAATGGAGGGGTTTTGGACGAATCAGAAACAGCCCTACCTCGGAATTTGAAGTCCCACGTTTGATGTCCACTTCCAAAACTGTTGGACACAGGAGAACCCTGTCAGGAACCCAGGCAACCCAGATTGTTTGTTACCAGGACCAGGGCGAATAAATTAGAAGGACAGTGGAAGGGGGATTAAACAGCTGGATGAAAAATTCCTGTCCAATCCAAAACTCAATGTTTAGGCTCCAGAATTGTGACAACTCAGTTACACCTGGGATGGTACGAAGGAGGAGAAGGTCGCTTAGATCTGATTGAGTGTAGGGGTCAACAGTTTTTAAGCCATGTAGGGAAAGGAAAACAGAATTTGCAATAGATTAAATTCAAATATTTCAGTAACAACGTTTTTTCGCTTAAATCTCTCCAGCCTTCCATATCATCTCCGGCTTTCCCTTGTCCGTTCAGGCTGCATCATATTCACACAGCTCAGGAAAGAAGAGCACAATTCAACATTTCAGGACTTGCTAAATCAAACTGGTCACATTTCTCCCCAGCTAATTTCAATCCTTATCTTTCTTCCACACAGTTAATTTATTGTCAATTGTCATCCTGTCTCGGGGAAACTGCGGTCTATCCAAATGTGTCTCTCGCTACCTGTTGGCCATGTCAGCGGCGGATCTACTGGTCATTATCCTTGACCTGATATTGAGACACATTCCGATCGTTTTTGAGGAGCAGTTTCGTTTCCTGAATTCTATCCCTGTGTGTAATATCCATGCCGTCTTCCTATATGCTGCCACTGATTGTTCCGTCTGGTTCACTGTCACTTTCACCTTTGATCGATTTGTGGCTATATGTCACCAGAATCTGAAAAGTAAATATTGTACTGAGAAAACGGCGGCTATTGTTCTGGGAACAGTGACTGTGCTGAGTTGCTTGAAGAATATTATCTGGTACTTTATGCTCACAGGTCGGTATTTTCTCATGAACGCGCCCTGGTTTTGCAGTGTATCATTTGCTGTTCAGCTCTCTATGGTCTGGATAACTATAGAATTTCTCCATCACATTCTAACCCCCTTTGTCCCATTTTTCTTGATTCTGCTGCTCAATGTTCTCACCGTCAGACACATTTTAGTCAGCAGCAGAGCCCGCAGGAGACTCCGGGCTCACAGTAGTGGGGAGGGTCCCAGAGACCCAGAGATGGAGAGTCGAAGGAAATCCATCATTTTACTGTTTGTTATCTCGGCCAATTTCATCCTGTTGTGGGCATTGTTAATATTGTTTTCTATATGGAGCCGGATATCGTTCTTGAGGAATATGCCTGTTGACCTAGATTATATTGTGATGGAATTGGGATTCATGTTGCAGCTCCTGAGCTGCTGCACAAACACTGGGATTTACGCTGTGACCCAGACTAAGTTCAGGCAGCAGCTGAAGAATCTGCTGAAATATCCCTTTACACCAATTCTTCAATCCATTGAATGACTTTAACACGGACTGGCTGAGAATGACGTTTAGTTTTCCATTTAATTCTATGTTTCCTTTGGTGGAGGGGTTGTTTCTGTGCCGACAGCAGGCAAAAAGGGAAGGGTGGTGCTATTGTGGTTATGGCGAAAGAGCAAATGGACAGAGTCTGTTCAACATGATGTTGTTTTCCAGCCTTGCACAGAGGCCCATACTGACTGGAGCATAGAGAGGAAGTGTTGTGTCGTCAGTGATCCCGCCCACTCCTGGTTTCCATAGCAGCCAGGGCATCAACAACAAGTAGGGTGGTGGCTATCACTGGCCGGGGAGGGATAAGACGGATGCATGGGTTTGGCGGTATTCCAGGCACACCAGGGCAGGAGAGAGGAAGAATGTAACACTTGGTGCATGAGATGTGGTGGTGTAGCGACGTGATATAACAAGTATAGATTGCGAGGAATGGTGATATAACGGGCTTTTATCTCAGTACTGACCCTCTAAATGTGCAGCAGTACCTCAGTATCGACATATGACATTGATCAGAACCCTGATTCTGCGACAATGTCTCTCCCCCACTCACCCTCCCACAGTGCTGGCATTCACTCAAAGATGCTTCTTTTACAGTGCAGTGCTCCCTCAGTACTGACCGTCCGAAAATGCAGCACTTCCTGAATATTGAACTTTCAACAGTGCAGCAATCACTCACTACTGACCCTCTGATAGTGAATACTCCCTCAACACTGAGCCTCCAGCAGTGCAGCACTCCCTCATTACTGACCATTTGACAGTAGAGCACTCTCCTAATACTGACCCTCCAACAGTGCAGCACTACCTCGCTACTGACCATCTGATGGTGCAGCACTCCCTCAGAGGTACCCCGATAACACTTCCTCAGTATTGACCCTCTGGCAGTTCAGCACTCCCTCAGTATTAACTTGAAGACAATGCAGCACTCCATCAGTACTCCCCTTCTGACAGTACTGCATTCGCCCTGTACTAACCTTCCAGAAGTGCAACAATCCCTCAGCATTTTCCATCTGATAGTACAGCACTCCCGCAATACTGACCCCCCAGCAATCCAACAATCCCTCAGTACTGACCATCTGATTATGCAGCGCTTCCTCAGTGCTCCCCTCGCGGACTTTGCATCGCTCCCTCAGTACTCATCCTCTGCCAGTTCAGCACGCTCTCAGTACCGACCACCCAAAATGCATTCTTTCAGCAATGAACCTCTGACAGTGTGGTGCACCCTCAGACTGACCCTCCGATAGTACATCACTCCTCTGTGCTGACCCTCTGACAGTGCAGCACTCCTTCTACACTGACCCTTTGACAGCACAGCTTTTCATCAGTACGGCCTCTCGCATAGATCAGAACTCCATCAGAACTGACCGTCTCACAGTGCAGCACTCAAAAAATGCTGACGCCCCAACACTGCAGATTCCCTTCTTTACTGCCCCGCCTTTACATCAGCTCTCACTGTCTATGACCCCCTTATCAGTGCATCAATGTCTAAATACTGACCCTCCCACAGTGCAGCAATACCTCAATACTGAACCACTGGCAGTGCAGCACCAGCTCAATACACACACTTCGAGAGTGCAGCACTGCCTCAGTACTGACTATCCGATAGTGTGCCACTCCCGCAGCACTGAGCCTCCAACAGGGTAGCTCTCCATCTTTCCTAACCCACCGACTGTGCAGCACTCTCTAATTCTCCACCTTCCAATAGTTCATATTCTCCAACCACTCAGCCTACAGCCTTTGATGGAAGATAGAAATAGTGAGGTTGAATATGATTCGAACATTTTACTTTAGAATTGAATCAGCGGTCACTCTTTGTTAAGGTGTAGAAAAAGGATAAAAGCTTCACACAGGATACTTTTCACATTCAGGTACATCAAAGTACCATTGGAACATGTCCTCATGTTGTGACAATTCACTGAAATTTCAAAAGCCCTTTTCGCAATCCAGTTACAGATATGGGCAATCTCCAGGAAAAAAAAATCATCAGAATATGTTAATTCTGTCTATGTGATAAAGTTTCAACATTTAGCAAAAGCATAATAAAACGATAGTAACATTAAAAAAATAAGTTAGTGTGCACTTTGGAGTTATTGATGTTTTAACAAAGAATCCTGATAACCTGGTCATGTATATCACTAAGTTCTAGTGGACTATATTCATTTCGAAGTGAACATGATCAGAAAGCTTTCTGAAGGGCCGTTGCCGCGGGGATATAGCCTTTCAATAATCTAATTGGAAATACATATATATATATATATATTATGTATATATATATATTATAAGAACATTCTGTGAAAAGTTTATAAAGTGGATTAGAATAATACAGATGATGTGACTACTGAAACAAGGTAAACTGGTTGTAAGCGTTGTTATTAGAACATATTACAAACATTTATTGAACATAAAAGCTCTCACAGTGACCATAGAGTGAGACCGTCCACAACAATTAAACCATTATGAAAAGCAGTGAATAATAGAACCTTAAGATAAAAGAGCTTATTCAAAGAAGCAACACTACGGTTGCTAAGGACGATGTAATTCAATCAAAATTGACAGATAGATAGGAAATCATACCACTGAAAACCAGCAGTGTTGAAATTCTGCTTCTCACTAGAGCTGTCTGCGTGGCTGCTCATTTCAAACTTCATTGCGCTGACCATTATCAGCTCACTCTTCTTGTTCCTTAAGGTAACAATTTGCTTTAAAGCTTGATGCACGATTATAAGATATTTCTGACTGTAGCATTGAATAGTTTTATGTTCTGGATTCTATATTAGAATTAAGATTATGCTTTCCATCTTTGTATATCTTTAACATTCCATGTACTGAACTATTTAAAGTGTTTTGCAAGTTCTGGCTCTTGAATAAATGTTTAAATAAGATAGGAAACAGAATGCCTCACGCAGTATTCTGTACACGACTTCACAGAGCTCAACACTGCACGTTCCTGACGAGGGAAATAATTTTTATAACGAGAGCCACGGACCATTATAATATCCATGCATTTGTACCATAGCTGAGCATTATATTGTTTTCAAAGAATAATCTTGATGAAGAGTACGATCGCTGTTGGAATCCTTCACTGAGGGTGTGGTGGATCATTTCTTCAGTCACCAAGCAGGAGTATGTGAGAGGTGGATATTTTAAACTCAGGTGAAGATAATTTTCAGACAAGAGGTCGTGATCTGGAACAACCCCTTAAGCATGAAGGTTGTAATCCACATAAGGCAATGCGTGATTGCAGCGCTCACTCAGCAATGACCATTTGACAGTGCACTGCCCCCTCAGTATAGAGTCACTGACAGTGAGTCACTCCCTCAGTACTGACACTCGGTTTGTGCAGCACTCCCTCATTACTGACCCTCTGACAGTCCCCCGCCCCCCTCAATTAGCACTCACCCCCTCCTCCACGTTTTTACACAATAAGGTAGTCGTGTATTCAACGGACTGACATGTTCTCACTGTTAAAGTTCTGGACACCTGAAACAATAAGAGAATCACAGAATCGCAGAATTGCGACTGAGCAGAAAGAGGCCATTGGCCCATCGTGTCTAAACCTGCCGCCCGAATGAGCATCATGGCTCAGTGCCATCCTCCTGACTTTTCACTGTCACTCTTCATATGTTGTCCATATAAATAATCATGTAATGGCCTCTTGAATGCCAATATTGAACCTGAACCCACCAAACTTCCAGTCTTTTGGACTTTTGGAGCTAAATTAGTTCAAGCGTGATGAATTAGCACTGAGGCTCTGTAACGTCCATATGTTTCTTCATATCAGTGAAATATATTCAATTTAAGGTTGTGTAAACTGAAGGTCTATTTGAAAAGATACCAGAAGATGCCAGGTCACCGTTGAGATGGTTGGAGTTTTGGGAGATTCTCTGGTTTAAATTGATCTGCCAGTTTGCTGAGATTGTTTAGCTGCATCTGGGACAGGCACGGTGAGGCAATCCCCAACCAGATTGTGCCACAAGTATATTCTTCCTTTAATGTGGGGGCCTGACAGCACCAAATGGCACAGGCGCCTCTTTCCTGAATGCTGCTATGACTCCAAAAATATATTTTTTAACAATCTTATCAAGGTGCATGTTCACTTCACAGGCCTGAAAGGTGGACAGGTACTGTTTCTGGAACGTTAGGTGTTGAGGTCGTGTATGTGCTGGCATTAATTTTCCCAAATTCGCTAGATTCTGGAAAGGTCCCATCAGACCTGAAATCAATACATTTAACCCTTCTATTCAAGAAGGGAGAGAGCAGAAATCAGGGAATGATAGGGAAGTTACCTTGATGCCTGTCATGGGGAAGGTGTTAGAATTGATCGTCAACCAGGTTCTCGCTGGCCACTTCGAAAAACTAAAGTTAACAGGCGAGAGTCAGCATGGTTTTATGCAAGAGGACTCATGGTGAACCGATTTATTTGATGCTGCAACTTGCACCATGGATAAAGGGGAACCTGTAGATCTGCTGTGCTTGGGTTTTCAGAAGGCATTTGATAAGCTGCCACATGAAAGGTGTTTGCTGAAAACATAAGCTCAGCATATCGGGGGGTCACACAGTAACATGAACAGAACATTGACTGGCTAGAACATTGGGAGGGGTAGAGCATGAGGCTCTTTTACCAGAACATGGGCGGGACATGTTGATCCACTGTGAGAGCGGGAGCGAGGCCTGTTGTTCCATTCTCACAGCTGGCGCGGGTCCCTTTGATGCATTGCCAGAGCGGAGGCGGGGCCTATTGCACCTATGCCAGAGCCTGATGGGGCCTGTTGCTCTATTGGTAGATCTGAGGTGAGGCCTGCTGCTTCCTGATCGGAGTGGAGGCGGGGGCTGTGGCTGCATTATCAGAGGGGAGGTGTGGCCTGCTGCTTCCTGGTCGGAGTGGAGGAGGGGCCTGTTGCTCTATTGGTAGATCTGAGGTGCGTCCTTATGCTTCCTGGTCGGAGTGGAGGAGGGGCCTGTTGCTCCATTGTCAGAGCGGAGGTGTGGCCTGATGCTTGCTGGTCGGAGTGGAGGAGGGGCCTGTTGCTCTATCGTCAGATCGGACGTGTCACCTGCTGCTTCCTGGTCGGAGTGGAGGAGGGGCCTGTTGCTCCATTGTCAGAGCGGTGGTGTGTCCTGCTGATTCCTGATCGGATTGGAGGACGTGCTTGCTGCTCCATTGTCAGAGCCGTGGTGTGGCCTGCTGCTTCCTGGTCGGAGTGGAGGAGGGGCCTGTTGCTCCATTGTCAGAGCGGAGGTGTGGCCTGCTGCTTCCTGGTTGGAGTGGAGGAGGGGCCTTTTGCTCCATTGTCAGAGCGGAGGTGTGGCCTGCTGCTTGCTGGTCGGAGTGGAGGAGGGGCCTGTTGCTCTATCGTCAGATCGGACGTGTCGCCTGTTGCTTCCTGGTCGGAGTGGAGGAGGGGCCTGTTGCTCCATTGTCAGAGCGGTGGTGTGTCCTGCTGATTCCTGATTGGAGTGGAGGAGGGGCTTGCTGCTCCATTGTCAGAGCGGTGGTGTGGCCTGATGCTTCCTGGTCGGAGTGGAGGAGGGGCCTGTTGCTCCATTGTCAGAGCGGAGGTGTGGCCTGATGCTTGCTGGTCGGAGTGGAGGAGGGGCCTGTTGCTCTATCGTCAGATCGGACGTGTCACCTGCTGCTTCCTGGTCGGAGTGGAGGAGGGGCCTGTTGCTCCATTGTCAGAGCGGTGGTGTGTCCTGCTGATTCCTGATCGGATTGGAGGAGGTGCTTGCTGCTCCATTGTCAGAGCCGTGGTGTGGCCTGCTGCTTCCTGGTCGGAGTGGAGGAGGGGCCTGTTGCTCCATTGTCAGAGCGGAGGTGTGGCCTGCTGCTTCCTGGTTGGAGTGGAGGAGGGGCCTTTTGCTCCATTGTCAGAGCGGAGGTGTGGCCTGCTGCTTGCTGGTCGGAGTGGAGGAGGGGCCTGTTGCTCTATCGTCAGATCGGACGTGTCGCCTGTTGCTTCCTGGTCGGAGTGGAGGAGGGGCCTGTTGCTCCATTGTCAGAGCGGTGGTGTGTCCTGCTGATTCCTGATTGGAGTGGAGGAGGGGCTTGCTGCTCCATTGTCAGAGCGGTGGTGTGGCCTGCTGCTTCCTGGTCGGAGAGGAGGAGGGGCCTGTTGCTCCATTGTCAGAGTGGAGGTGTGGCCTGCTGCTTCCTGGTCGGAGTGGAGGAGGGGCCTGTTGCTCCATTGTCAGAGCGGAGGTGTGGCCTGCTGCTTTCTGGTCGGAGTGGAGGAGGGGCCTGTTGCTCCATTGTCAGAGGGGAGGTGTGGCCTGCTGCTTCCTGGTCGGAGTGGAGGAGAGACCTGTTGCTGCATTGTCAGAGCGGAGGTGTGGCCTGCTGCTCCCTGGTCGGAGTGGAGGTGGGGCCTGTTGCTCCATTGTCAGTTTGGAGGTGTGTTCTGCTGCTTCATGGTCGGAGTGGAGGAGGGACCTGTTGCTCCATTGTCAGAGTGGAGGTGTGGCCTGCTGCTTCCTGGTCGGAGTGGAGGAGGGGCCTGTTGCTCCATTTTTGCGCCTGTAGCAGGACCTATTGTTTCAGAGTCAGAAGAGAAGTGGGGCATGATGCGCCATTGCTCCATGCAGGCGGGGCATTTTGCTCTAGTTTGGAAGCAGAGGCAGGGCCTGTTCCTATATTTTTCATAAACTCACAATCTTCCCCCTCCCTGTGAAACACAGTGATGCTCTCGCCCCCTCTCATTGACAAGCACTCACACGCTCTTCCTCTCTCTGTCTCGCACACACTTACCCTCACCCCACTCTCTGCGACACACACTCATACTCTCCCACCCTCTATGTCACTCACAGTCGCATCACCCCTTCCCTTTTTCATAGACATTCACGCTCTCGCCCACTCTCAATGACAAGCCCTCGCACGCATGCACCCTCCCCTCTCACTGTCACACACACTCACACTATCCAACCCTCTCTGTCACACCTACTCACACTTTCCCCCTCTCTGTCATGCATACTCACAATCACTTCCTCTCTCCGTCACACACACTCACACTCTATAACCTCCCTGTGATAAAAAAATGACACTCTCCCCCTCCCTCTACCATACACAAACACACTCTCCCCCTCACTATAATGCACACCTACACTCTATCCCCTCCCTCTGATACACAATCACAATCTCGTCCTCTCTATATGACAAGCACTTACAGTCTCTCCCTTTCTCTGTCACACACACTCACACTCTCCCCTTCACTCTCGCCCCCTCTTTGTGAAAAGCACTCATACTCTGTCCCTTTGTTTGTCGCACACACGCACAAACTCTCTCTTACATGCTGACATACTCTCCGTCTCTCTGTCACACACAGGCAGGCTCGCACACGCTCCCTCGCACAAGTGAACACTCTCTCTCTATCTGTCAAACACACGCGCACTATCCGCTCTTCTCTGTCACACACATTCACACTATCTCGCTCTGTCTGTTTCTCACACTCACACTATCCGCTTCTCTCTGCCACACACACTTATACTCCCCCTCTGTGTGACATACACACACACTCTCCTCCTCTCTCTATGACAAGCACTCACATTCTCTCCCTCTGTCAAACACACGCTCACCCTCTCTCTCTCAAATGCATTCACACTCTCTGACACTCTGTAACACACAAACACACTCCCCCACTTATACACTCACTCTGACTCCTGCAGTCACGGACACTCACATCCTCTGCATCTCCGTCAGAAACACTCACACTTAGTCCCTCTCTCATACACACACATTCACGTGGTCTCTCTGACACAATCATTCACACTCTCTCTCTCTTTCTGTAACACACACTCAGGCTCTCCTCCTCTCTCTTTGACAACCACTCACACTTTATCCATCTGTCACAAACAGTCACAATATCTACCTCCCTCCATCACAAAAAATCACAGCCTCTCCCTCTCTCTGTCACAATAAAATCACACTTTCTCCCTCTGTCTGTCACACAGTCACTGTCTCTCCCTCTCTCTGTTACACACACTCACACCCACTCCCTCTCTGTGACAAGAACTCACAGTCTCTCCCTATGTCACAAACATTCACACTCTCTCCCTCTCTCTGTCACACATACTCTGACTCCCCTCTCTCTCTGCTATACACACTCATGGTCTCTCCCTCTGGCATGTATATTTACACTCTCTCCGTCATACACACTCAGCCTCTCCCCCTCTCTGTGCGACGTGCACTCACAGTATCTATCTCTGTCACATTCATTCACTCTCTCTCTCTGTCACAACTCCACTATTTGCCAATGTTCCACATCTCAGTTCTTTCTTTTACACTACTCCGTCCCTCTAAAACTCTCACATGTCCCAGCTGGACCACGTAAATGGACGACTTCAGTTGGATGCAAGAAGAATTGGATTGACAGGTTTAACAGAACCTGTTTGTTCAGTGGCTGGAATTAATGTCAGTCTCCATGGACCCTTCCCGAAACTCTTAAGGAGGGTGACTCCTCAAAATGTTAGCTCATCGTGTCAGCGGCATCTTCAGCCCATATTAAGAGGGATCTGCAGATCCAAGAGAGGAAGAGACTATATCATGGGGACAGTGAAAGCTGGTGGTTTTGCGTTTTTGGGAGAGGGGGAATGTGGCGCATCGCTCTGGAATCAGTGAGAGGCAGGGCCTGTCGCAATGGATGCAGAGTGTGACATTCCCCCCTGGCTCGGATGGCAGAGGGTGTAGTGGAGACTTTGAATCTGGTAACAGCGTGAGGACAGAGCAAAGCTAGCACCTGCGTTCATGGTCACTGGACGGGCCTCGACCTAATCCAAATCCTGGTTTCAGCTTTTTCCCTCTAGTGCCCTTATAATTGGAGCCTAGATGTGGAGGGCGGTAGACTGGCATGGTTAAATGCCAACTCCTTCCTGCAGGGAAATAAGAACAGGAAGAGGGAAAACGTACCAGGTAAACTGGGGTGAGCTTGCTCCTGCTACACATTCACCTGGGCAGATAAAGATATAAAAGAAAGATGGAGGGATGGGGGTTGTGAGCACTGTGGGTTTCCCATATAAAGAACTCTGACAAACAATTCTCTATGTTGCATGTGCTTTCAAATTATTTGTTTCCATTTGGAAAGAATCAGTGTGAGAAACTTGGAAAATTTTATTTGAAACGTATGGAAACTTTTAGCAAGATGCATTGTGTGGGGTTATGCATTGATATTGTATTGAAGCGAAATTACAGAATGGAGCAAAATTTACCTACCCCCATTCTGAATGGGATTAGACAATGATAAATGTACCTAATGTGCACATAGCAGTCTGAAATAATCCCCAACAAACATCCCCAGCCAGTATCGCCAATGAGGAATGAGGAAGGAGTTCATATCCAGGGTCAGGTGGTGAAAGAGTGAATGCACCACCAAGTGAACTGTGCACCCTGCTGTAAACTTCAATCCCTTACAATATTATTCAATATTCACAGTTAGTCAATCTGTTTCCAGATGCACCCATGCAGTAAGTGAACTTCTCTGAGACTGGCAGAGAGCAGCGCCTGTAGTGGCGCTGAGTGGCCAGCAGAGGGGGGGAGTTGTATCACTTTAATCTCAAGACTGTAAACGGAATGAGAAGAGGCTTTTACCCTGGGAGCTGGGAATGTGGAATCAACTCAGCACTCACACAGGCAGGGTGTGGTGGGAAGGGAGAGAGAAGAAACAGAGAGTGTGAAACAGAGATATAGAGAGAGTTAGTTAGAGAGAGTCATCAAGGGGGAAATTGCAACAGAGAGATACAAGGGCAGTGGCAAAGTGAGAGAGCGGCAGAGAGAGACGGATAGAGAAATATACATTGCACAAGGTATTGACAAAGGGAGGGCGTGAGGCAGGCAGAATCAAATGGAAAGAGAGAGAGAGAAAGAAAAATGATTAAGAGAGCAAGAGAGAGTGAAAGAGAATCACAGTGACTGAGCGTCACAGAGGCTGAGAGAGACAAACGGAGTTGAGAGAGAAATAATGGGAGACAGCCAGAGAGAAAGATTAAGAGGCAGAGAGACATCTGCAGGCTGCCAGAGGCAGAGATAGCAGGAGCGCGGGAGATAGAGTGAGAGAGATAGAGCAACAGAACAGGATAGGCAGAGCGAGGAGTGAGCAAGGGAGAGGTAGAAGGAGAGTGAGAGGATGAGAATGAGAGGCAGAGCGGGATGGAGGCTGGGAAATAGAGGGCGACTCAGAGTGAAGCAGAGAGTGAGACAGCGAGACAGGCCCAGGCAAAGGCAGAGACAACAAAGGGGATGCAAAGAAAGGAAGAGAGGCAGGGATAGAAATAGATTGAAAGAGAGGGACAGAGATAGCTACAGACAGGGAGAGCAGGAAAGTCACTGAAAAAATCAGGGACAGACCTCACGGGAGAGGGAAAGAAAGGGAGATAGAGAGTCAGGGAGAGGGAAAGAGAGAGTTAGAGATGGAAAAATAATAAGCACGAGAGACAGACAGATAAAGAGAGGGGGTTGGAGAGGAAGGGGAGGCAGGGGCAGAGAGAGACTGATGAAATGAGACAGAGACAAAGCGAGAGACTTTGATCGGGCGTTATACAGAAAGAGTAAGACAGAGAATGAGAGGGGCGGCCAAAGAAATGGAGGCCGAGAGAGTCAGCGAGAGAGAGAGAATGTGAGGGAGGGAGAGATAGAGAGGGAGAAATGAAAAGGAAGACTGAGGCAGACATATTGACAGAGGGAGCCAGAGGCTGACGGATAGGCCGACAGTGATTGAGGGAGACAGATAGAAAGAGACAAGAAAACAGACATAGAGAGATAGACAGCACACACACGGAGTGGCAGAGACAGAGATAGAGAGAGAGCTAAAGAGAGACAGAGATGCAGAGACGGTCAGAGAGATACAGAGAGAAAGGCATCGAGGGTGAGATGGTGACAGATAGGGAAAGAGAGAGGGAGAGAGTGAGAGAACTAGAGATGTAAAGGACGTTCTTTTTCTTGGACTGCCGCTTTAAAACTGGACTGCGGCTTTAAAAACCAGCATGGCTACTGTTTAAAGGCTAATTCAGTGCAATGGAATGAAGAATTTCCACAAACTTACTATCGTGGGAAATAGCGTGTCATAAAAGAAGAGGATTGTTCTGGAAAGGAGCCCTCGATAACAGTTCTGTTGAAGGGTCATGAGGACTCGAAATTTCCACTGAATTCCTCCCCATCAATGATGCCAGAGCGCCTGAGTTTTTCCAGGTATTTCTGTTTCTGTTTTTGTTCTGGATTTCCAGCCTCCGCAGTTCTTTGCTTTTATCCCTGGACTAATGGGAATTGCCTGACTCTAACATTTGAATTATCTTCTGACCAGGTGACAGGGTTTTGTGCGGTAACAGTGCAGGCAGTTCAGATCCTAGCCTGCAAAGAGGGGAGATGTAGAACTTCTCTCTCCTGTGTTTTTTTTAAGATTGCAGTATGCAGCTAGCTGGCTATTTCTCACAATTTGTAACCTGCTTTCTCTGAAAACCTTTGTAAAAAAGCAAAGGGGGGGCGGGGGTAATCACCAGTAGAGACTTGAAAAGCAAGGTTTTCAACCAGTGAGCAGCAGAGGGAAGATGCTGAGTGACCAGATCGTGTCATTAACAAAAAACACGCAAGGAATTTGGATGACCTCAATCAAAAGCAACCCATTTAAGGCTGTACTCCCGGTTGGTGTTATTGAACAGCTTTACCTCACCCCTTAAATTCCATTCTTTTAATTTCGTGTGTGTGTCTGTGCGTGTGTTTGTGCCTTTTGTGTGTATGAGCGTGTGTTTGTGTGTGTGTTTGTGTGTGTGTTCGTGTGTGTGTGCCTGTGTGTTTGTGTGTTTGTGTATGTGTGTGTGTGTCTGTGTGTGTGTCTGTGTTTGTGTTTGTGTGTGTGTGTGGTGTGTGTGTGTGTCTGTGTGTGCCTGTTTGTGTGTGTGTGTGTGTGTGTGTGTGGTGTGTGTGTGTGTCTGTGTGTTTGTGTGTTTGTGTGTGTGTGTGTGTCTGTGTGTGTGTCTGTGTTTGTGTCTGTGTGTGTGTGTGTGTGTGTGTGTGTACAGGGGTTTAAGAAGGGGTGGAGTTTGAGTTATTGAGTTAGAAGTTGTCAATTCACATTTGTTTCTTTTGCAAATTGTTAAAAGCAGTTTTTTTCAATAAATAATTCTTTACTTCTTGGTTTACAAACCTGGTGCTGGTATTCCTTTAATCTAGATTAAACAGTAAAACAGAATTGGGGCAATGTGGTCGTTTTGCCAAACTTTTCACAATATTCAAGGCTCTGGGAAAAGTGGGACTTCATAATACAGAACACTATCCCCATTGATCGTGACAGCAGACAGAGATAGAGATACAGGCAGAGGGAGAGGAAGGGAGAGACAGAGAAAGACATATAGAGGGAGACAGAGAGACAGAGGGGAAGGCCGAGAAAGGGAAGGTAGGAAAGAAAGACAGAGGGAGGAGGAGCCATGAACATAAACAGATTTAGAGGCAGACATATCTGGGGAGTGTGTGTGAGAAAGAGAGCGAGAGAGAGAGACCGAAAGAGAGAGAGAGAGAGAGAGTGACGAATAGGCTACAAGGATAGATATCCATAGTGTGAGATAGAGTGACTTCGAGAGGGAGAGGGACCTTCAGAGCAACAGAGCGAGAAGCAGTGAGAGCAAGAGAGAGAGAGAGAGTGAGAGTGAGTGAGAGTGGGGAAGGGAGAGGGAGAGGGAATGTGTGAGACGCAACGAGAGATTGAGAGGGAGGCAGAGATATAGTTCGTGAGAGAGATGTTCTTACACACAGAGAGTGTGAGGGAAAAGGTTAGAAGGGGAGAGAGAAAGACAGGGAATGAGGGGCAGAGAGGCAGAACATTACTGCACCACAGAATGAAGGAGAGCAACTTAGAAATGGAGAGGTTCTGATTGAAAGATCAAGAGAGAAGGCCTGAAAGAAGAATAGGGAGAGAGACAGACACAGAAGTGACACAAAGGTTAAGAGAGAGAAAGTTGCAAGCAGGAGAGAAAGAGGAAGAGAGAGGGAGTGAAGTAAATTAAGGGAGAGAGGGATATTGAGAGAGAGCGAGGAGTATTGAGAGAAAGAGAGAGAGTGACAGACAGAGAGGTGTGGGAGACAGGGAGAAATAGGCAGAGAGAGAGAGAGAGATAAGTAGCGAAACAGAGATTGCTATACACAGGGAGAGACCGGGGGGAGAGAGAGACAGAGTAAGGGAAAGAGGCAAAGAGAGACATAAGGCGAGGGAGAAAGAGGGAGTGAGAAAGGGAGAGATAGAAAGTAACAGAGAAAGAGATGGGGAGAGGTGCAGAGATAAAGAGAGTGAAGCGTCCTGATGGGGATAACTGGGGAGATTGTAGGGGAACCAAGACACAGTGTCTCGGGTGTTGGTGTCAGTCACAAGTTGAGGTACAGTGAGGTTGTGAGGTTACGTTAGATAGTCTGAAAAACATTACTCCTCTTCTCATCCTGCCTACTGCGATACTTACACAGGGAGAACGGTGTTGGAAATTTAACCATGCCAAAAATCTTCCACACCAGGTCCACTTCCACAACCAGGGCCGTGGGAGCCGTTTATAACGTTAACACCATGAAGATGAGGGGACTGTGCTCTGAGGAGAGGTAGAGTAGCATGGCATAATATTCCCCAGAAGTTAGCGTGATGATATACGCACTGAAACATATAACCTTTTTTCCTGAGTTGGACACTGCAGATGTTCCTTAGGAAAGACATTTTCAAGATACCATGACGGTCAAAAGCTTTCAGTTCTGGCACCATCATCCTGATTCTTTCTTCTTGTTCCCCAGTATTGCTATATCCCTTGTATTTCATGGTTACTTGACCTTTTTAAAAATATTTATTGATGTGATTTTCATGGCGCTTGCAAAACCAGCATTTGTTGCACATCCCAAATTGCCCTTGAGCTGAGTGCTTTGTTAGACTGTTTTAGTGACCAGTTAAGAGTCAGCAACATTACTGTGGACTTGGAGTCACTTGTAGGTCCGATAAGGACAGCAGATTTCCTTCTCTGGAGGTCATTTCTGAACAACATGGGTTTTCCAGTCCTGACAACATGCTTGTAAATCTCCTCTGTTCCCTCTCTAGTGTTACAGCCTTTCTGTAATGATGTGACCAGAAATGCGTATCGACTCATCAAGCAATTCACTCGATGCCCCTTCTTAACCAGATATTTTAACAGGCGTGATACCTTCAGCGAACTGCGGACATTCACCTCAATGCCCGTCACTTCCTCAACACCTCCCATTATGCTACTATTTGCCTTGTAAACCTTTCCGTTGTTTGACCTCCCGAAGACTTCACCTCAAATTTCACTGGCTTTGATTGTATTCGTCACTTTTCTGCGTCTCTGCCCAGTCCATTGATATCTTCTCCCAGTCTACAAAAATCCTCTCCACTATCTACCACGCTGCCGGTGTACATTTTTTGTGATATCTGCAATTTTCTTGATCACACACACCTGCATTTATGCCCATATCATTATTATATACCACAATATTGGAGGGGAGCTCAAATTGAGACTTGTGTAATTCCAGAGTAAACAACCCTCTGGCGTCAAAAATGACCATAAACCATGATGCTTTGTTTCATGCTGTTGGGCCTACATAATGTATCCGGCTTGCCCCATCCCCTGGATCTTCAGGGATTTTTGTTTTCACCAGCCTGATTTTCGTGACCTTTTCAAAATCCTTGAATAAATTCATCTAGATCACACCAAATGCGCAATGACAGTTTGCCGTAAGTTGATATGTCTATAAATATTTTCACTGAAGTGGCTTCAGATGTTATCGAACTCCAGAGTTCCATCAAACAATGATCACCTCTCTAATCTCACACTGAACTTGTGCCTGTTTTCACACTCCTGTCATTGTTGGTGGAAGCTGTGCAATACCGACCTCGCTCTTATTGAAACCCGAATCATTTCCTCCCTCTGACCAGAGGAATATCCAAACGTCAGGAGTGGGTGCAATTGTACCACATAAATCACAGGATGGAAAAACAGGTTTGAAGAACAAAGGCTTTGACATTTTTAAAAATAATTCACCCCAAAGTAAAACATCACCCAAAGCACACAGAGGGGCTGCTACAACACAGCTGATGGTAAATGCTGACTTGTTAAAATCCGAAAGGGAACATTAAACAACTGCCACACTTTGTTTTGAGGTTTGTAAAAATTTGAGATGCTTACCTGTAAAAAAGTAACAATAATACCACGAAGCATTCAAGGTTTTTATAAAGCTAAATTAAACATTTATTACCAATATTAATGATTTCAAATGCACATTGTCACACTGAACACAGAGACCACACTGAACACAGAGCCCACACTGAACACAGAACCCACACTGAACACAGAGCCCACACTGAACGCAGAGCCCACACTGAACACAGAGCTCACTCTGAACACAAGGTCCACACTGAATATAGAGCTCACTCTGAACTCAGAGTTCACACTGAACACAGAGCTCACTCTGAACACAGAGCTCACACTGAACGCAGAGCCCACACTGAACACAGAGCCCACACTGAACACAGAGCCCACACTGAACACAGAGCTCACACTGAACACAGAGCCCACACTGAATACAGAGCCCACACTGAACACTGATCCCACACTGAACACAGAGCCCACACTGAATACAGAGCTCACACTGAACACAGAGGCCACACTGAACACAGAGCTCACACTGAACAGAGAGCCCACACTGAACACAGAGCTCACACTGAACACAGAGCTCACACTGAACACAGAGCCCACACTGAACACAGAGCTCACACTGAACACAGAGCCCACACTGAACACAGAGCTCACACTGAACACAGAGCCCACTCTGAACACAGAGGCCACACTGAACACAGAGCTCACACTGAACAGAGAGCCCACACTGAACCCAGAGCTCACACTGAACACAGAGCTCACACTGAACACAGAGCCCACACTGAACACAGAGCTCACACTGAACACAGAGCTCACACTGAATACAGAGCCCACACTGAACACAGAGCTCACACTGAACACAGAGCCTACACTGAACAGAGAGCCCACACTGAACACAGAGCCCACACTGAACACAGAGCACACACTGAACACACAGACCACATTGAGCACAGAGCCCACATTTAAAAAAGTGTCCTCACAAAATATCCTTAGTTAGCACCTTTCCAGCCCACAACCGCTACCATCTAGAAGTACAAGGGCAGCAGGTAATGGGAACACCACCACCTGGAACCCCACATCCCACGAATGAACTGTACAGGGAGATACTTCTCATGATCAATCCATCTCTCACACACCCAGTCATCCTGCCCAATCCCTCCCTTGCTTGTGACATTCATCCATCATTTCTTCTGTTTGCGGCAGCTCCAGAAGTATCAATGTCTAATCGGCTTGAAGCAGGAGGACATTCAGTGTACAGGTGTGGACCGTCCGGAACGGTGAAAGAGATGGAGAGGGTCACCGAGCAGCTGTGATCCCATCTCCGTGTGTTTTACAAACTCGCTCGATGGCGGCTCTGCTTTAACTTCAGCTTCTTTAACACAATGAACCTGTCAGCAAAGTGATCATCTACAGCTAGACATGTGTGATTCTGTTACCCCTATTGATTCAGCTCCACACTGCAAGGGTGAGGGAGTTATTCAGCATTTGCTTTGTTAAATAGAGAATGATTTCCCTCTTTTAAATTGGTGACAGCTGGTCAGGCTGAAGCCAGACTGACACTTCCAGCTCCGGCCTGTTCCAGGAATGAAGTGATCTCCTGTTTAATGAAGGTGTTCGATTAAAGATCACCCACTGTGTACAGGTCCTAAAGCCTCATGGAGCTGTCAACACTGAGAACGGGCACAGGGACAACAGAAAGACCCTTGCTGAAGGTCAGCCTCTGGGAGGATATCATGTTTTTACTCAATGTTTCTATAGAATGGGGGAATAATTGGGTGCTGAGATTCGCAGAATCAAAAATAGATTCCGAATTCACGCTTGTATTAGATATTAGAGTAATTGTTTGTCACAATAGCTGTGTTAGACCTGCTGTATAAACATATATTGTTGTTGGTGTGATAGGAAGAAAATGTGAGGGTAGCAGCTGAATTCACTGAATTAACTGATAACAGGTGGATTGATTGACACATTCCTGACAGAGAATTTAATTCCTGAGGAAGCGAAAAGCGAGAATGTTTTTTTTTACATTTTCACTGATGAGCATCAATAGAAATGCTGTGAAATGATCCATTGACCCTTCAGGGTAAACCTGTCAAACTGCACAGGTCAGCAAGCAGGGCTTCCATTGATGGACAATCAGACAAGGAAATCTCTCCGTTAGAAAGGCATCAATAAAAGGGCAGAATGCAAGGAGCATTCCACTTGCAAGGGTTTCAGTGGGTGAATACTGAGCTTACAACTGGAACACGCTGGAGTCTCTGATAATCCGATCTGATGTTAAATCTGATTCTTTTTATACTTTGTGTGTAATTGTTATTATTTGAATTTTGTGCCCAATAAATTGCTCAACGCGTTTCGCTGGTTTGACGTTAAAGTGACCCAATGCCGCCCGCTGCTGGCTCTCTGATAATATCTGAAGGTAAATCTGATTCTTTTAATACTTGGTGTAAATTGTTACTATTTCAACTTTGTGCTGAATAAACTCTTCAACGCTTAACCTGAACGGTTCGAAGCGCTCCAGTTTCCAGGAATGGCTGTATCATCAAAACATTTTTACGTCCCTTTCATTTAAGGGCCGCTCACTGAGTGGTGAGGGTCAGCATCAGACAGGCTGGGAGTGTGAGTGTTTCGTTGGTTCCAAAATCCCACCTCGCAAGATCGCATCCTCTTCCCAAACCCGTTTCGCTGTTTTGAGATTAAAGTGAGCCAATGCCACCCTCTGCTGGCTGTTCTCCACCACTACAGGCACTGCTCTTTGCCAGTCTCAGAGAAGTTCAGTTACTGCGTCTCTGCCTTTGGGAACAGATTGATCAAGAGTGCATAATGAACAATACTGTCAGGGATTGGAGTTTGCGGCAAGGTGCTGAGTGCCCTCGGCTACTGCATTCAAACTTATAACACCTGATCTTCTACATGAACTCCTTCCTCATTCCTATTGGAGATATAGGCTGGAGAATGGTATTTGGGGATTATTTCAGATTGCTATTTGCACATTCGGTACTGTTATCAAACTCTAATCCCAATCAGAATGGAAGGAGAAAAACTTTGCTGTACATTGTAATTCCTCTGCAATACATTTGCAATGTTTAACCCAACGTGTTGGATCTTGCCATTTTTTTAACATTTCCAAGATAATTTTCTCAATTTCTCTTAGCTCCTTTATCGATAGAAAATATATTGAAAACACGAAAAGTGTGTGGGACATGATTTATTGTTACATTTAATTATATAAGAAACACATCCATCCACATTCCTCGTATATCTCACTCTTCCCCAGTGAACCTGTAGTATCAGAAAACTCGCCCAGACTCCCAGGCATGGTTACCCCCCTCCTCTTCTTATTTTCCTGCAGGAAAAGGGTGACATTTAACCCGACCCCTCCCCCTTTTACATCTAGTCTCCAATGTATGAGGTCCCAAGAGGGAGAGAGCTGACACCAGCAATGGGATTAGGCAGTGGCCGATCCAGGAACCATGAAGTCGGGTATTATCTTGGCTCTGCCCCCAAAGAGATAGGGCCCTCCCCAAACTGTTACAAGAGATCGAGTCTCCGCTCGCCCGTCTGCCAACAGAGTGAGAGGAAATGCCCAGTTTTGCTGACCACAGCAACAGGTCCTGCCTCTCACTGGCACCATAGCGAAGGCCCCAGCCTCACTGTCCCTAGAGCAGCAGAGCCCTGCCCGCTCTCTAATCATAGTCACAGTATCCACCATCCGCTCTGTCACCTGAGCGATAGGCGACAACCCACTTTGTCACAAGACGGACAGTCCCTGCCCCCCCACATTTTACAATGGGGACAGGACTGGCCCCCACTTTGTCACAACAGAGGCAGCTCATCTCCCCGCTGGAAGAGAGAAATCAATGTGGTAAAATATTGGAAAATCTCAGTGATTCAATTCTTCAAATCCGCGAAAACATCGGAGAATTGGAGTAAAGGGATATTTCAGCACATTCTTCAACTGCTCCCTGAACTTAGTCTGGGTCACGGCGTAAATCCCAGTGTTTGTGCAGCAGCTCAGGAGCTGCAGCATGAAGCCCAATTCCCGCACATAGTCACCAATCCATACAGAATAAGACACCATATAATAAATCCGCCTCCATACAGAATACACCATTAACACCGCCCACAAGAGAATGAAATTGGCCAAGATAACAAACAGTAAAATGATGGATTTCCTCTGACTCTCCATCTCCGGGTCTCTGGGCCTCTCCCCACTGCTGTGAGCCCGGAGTCTCCTGCGGGTTCTGCTGCTCATTAAAATGTGTCTGACGGTGAGAACATTGAGCAGAAGAATCAGGACAAATGGGACACAAGGTGTAAGACTGTGATGGAGAAACTCGATGACTACCCAGAGCGGAAATATCTCAACTTCAAATGTTATGCCGCAAAACCATGGGTTGTTCCTCAGCAAATACCAATCTGATAACATAAAATACCAGAATATATTCTTTAAGAAGCTCAGCACAGTCACTGATCCGAGAACCACAGTCGCCGTTTTCTCAGTGCAATACTTACTTCTTAACTTCTGCCAACAAATGGCCACAAACCGATCAATGGTGAAAGAGACGGTGAACCAGACAGAACAGTCAGTGGCTGCATACAGCAGGACTGCATGGATATTACACACATGCATGGCCCACAGGAAATTAAAATATTCCACATAAACAATGGGAATGTGTCTCAATATCAGGTCGAAAATAATGACCAGTAGATCCGCTGCTGCCATGGACACCAGGTAGCGAGTGACACAATCGGAGAGACCACAATTTCTCCGAATTAAGACCGCAGCCGTCAATAGGTTTACTGTATGGAACATTGAAAACAGTGGAATTATACAACATGCTCAAATTTAATAAAATATATATGTTTGGCTGAAGGTGCTGAACTGTTCCATTATGTTGCTACATCAAGTGATGCATTGAAACTGCTGCAGATACACTAATAAACGGAAATGTCTGTTATATGGAGGAAGTTAGAAGAGAATATATTTGTAATGAAATTGTGGAAATCGTTGATAATCATTATCTTTTGTCTCATCATTCCTGAAGTGGTTGAAACATTTAGCAATCACAAGACACTTCAAATTTTGATGGAGGAGAGTAATGCAGTCAAACGTGATTTATAGAAATAATAGCCATATAGAGTAAGACTTACCAGGGACGCCAATAATAGCAAGGATTGGATCGTAACGCGCCTGAATAAGCTGGAACGCCCACTGGACTCGGCTTTCCAATCATCTACCCTCCGTAGTAACGTCAGAAGTAATGGTGTTCGCTGATAATTGCACACTGCTCAGCACTGTTCATGACTCTTCAGATACTGAAGCAGTCCATGCTCACCGTCTCAAATGCACAAGTCAGGAGTGTGGTGGAACACTCCCCAGTTTCCTGGATGAGTCCAGTTCCAAAAACACTCAAAGCGCTTGCCATTTGCATCCACAAATAGTCACTCTCTCCCACACTGACGCTCAGTGGCAGCAGTGTGTACCAACTATAAGATGCACTGCAGGATTTCACCGAGATTATATAGGCAGTACCTTCAAAACTCCACGACCGCTACCATCTAGAAGGGCTGCAGCAGCAGACACATCAGTAGACCATCATGTTTGCATTCCATCCAACCACAGCTCCCCAGACCTCCATGCCACAGACCACCCTCACCTGTGAATATATTCGGGTTCCTTCAATGTCGTTGGGTCACAATCATGAAAACCCATTGCTAACAGCACTGTGGGTGTATCTATACCGCATGTAATGCACTAGTTCAAGAAGGCAGCTCACCCCCACCTTCACCAGCGCAATTTGGGGCGGGCAAAAAATTATGGCCGAGTTAGCGAAGCCAAGATGTCATTAATGATTTAACAAATAAAGTTATATAGCAAGGTGACTGATAAAATTAAACATGATAGCTGAATAAAGATAACTTCCGTGAATCCTACTAGGATCAAACAAGAAACAATTAGTGATAAAAATGCTATTGGAAGTAGTGCTGTTTTTTAGAGTTAATAAATTAATGCAGAGGCTCAACTGCAGAGTAAATGACAATAATAGTGATCTAGTTAAACATGATTTATTGAATTAATAATTGCACAGCGGGACATACCAGGCATTCCAACAATAGCCAGGATGGGATAGTAAATGTGTTGTATAATGTAAAGCACGAACCGAATCCGATGATCTAAGGTTAACCACCAATCATCTGTGGAAAGCTGGACAATCCAAAAGGATAAATCCCTCGCAATTGTTGTAAAATTCCAGTTTATTGTCCTCAGATTCGGATCTATTTTTGTTACAACGCCATCTATTTTTCTCAGGTTCGGATACATTGTTGGAGCTTTGCAACCTATTGTTCTCGGATTGTGATCTCTCCTCTCCGTCTCGCTGGAGGTGCTGATCACAGTTAGTGACGGAGGTGATGTTCCCGCTGACACTGTGTGATAACATGTTGAAATGAGCCTTTTATAAATGGAAGCGGGAACCTTCTAATGCAACAACTACTATCCTTGGAGGCTGACATTAATTACAGTCACTGAGCACACAGGTTCACTTAACCCCTTTCAAACCAAAACATTTTATAGCACAATAAAGTTTATTTTTTCCCCAGCCAGAATGGGATGTATGAGGGTCACTGCGGGAAGGAATGATGGGAATAGCAGAGGCACTGACCATAATACATCAATCCTGCTTGGTCATGGGAGTAGCACCAGAGGATTGGAGGGTTTGTCTGTTCTATACCGTTTATCAAAGGAGAGAGGGATATACAATGGACGTATGAAACTGTTCAGGCATGTTAGATTCTACTTGTGAAAAGATGCCTTTATCAATACAGACTGCAGCACAGATAAGTTAATGAGAAATCATGTCTAATGAATCTGATCGGATCATTTGTTGAAGCAAATGGAAGTTTTGATGAAGATAACGCTGCTGAATTGTCTATACTGAATTTTCAAAGCTCTGTGGTCTAATTTCCTTTCATAACTTTAAAAAAAAACGTATGCACTGGATTGATCGGTATGGTTTTTATCATATTTTATAATATATACAAAATATCCATATTCCAATATGGGCTACAGCCCCTTGCTGATCACCCTTCCATATCTCCTCGGTGACATCCTTGACCCTGTCACCAGGGGGGCAACACACCGCCCTAGAGCCACATCTCGGCCAGGGAAAGGCCTGCGTTCCCATAAATAATGAATTCCTGAACACTAAACCTCTTCCTTACCTCTTGCTTCCCATCCCCCGTACAGCCGTGCCCCTCGTGATGCCACAAACCTGGCTCTGACTGCAGTCCTCTGAGGAACCAGCACCCTCACCAGCTTGCTAGACTGTGTTCAAGAAAATGCTTTACATCAGTATGGGCATCAGCTCTTTTACCTGGAAGTTCAATCAGATCAAAACTCATGAAACATGGATTATCCTTCCTATTATAACTTTCACATTTCCGGAGGACCACTAGAGCAGCTTTGTTTTTTAGGCTGGTAGATTCATCAATTTGAATGGAAATTTTACCTTCGATGACATTGGTAGATGGAAAATTCTCTTCCTCATGTGAGTGGCCATGAATTCACAAACTGTGTGCCTCACTGTAGTGGGAATGCACCCCAGTTCCTGTCCGAAATCCACACTCACTTTGACGTTCCAGCAAAGTCAGAGGGGTCAGAGTAAGTCCTGTTGCTTGAACCAAGTAGGATGCTGGGGGAAACCTGCACAAGCCACTTTTTGATGAGAGGCATTCAAGTTGTCACAATATTTTTCCCAAGAGTGGTTGCCTCTGTATTGTCAGCGGCTTGTTGAACAGTGTTGTGTGTTTCAGCAATTTGACTTCTACATTCTTGTCTCAAAATTTTAATCGTGGAATCTGGCTGGTTCCATTATGTGTCGTTTGGGGAAAAAAATCATTCATTCGAAAGTCCCGATTGCTTAGTTATGAAATATGATCTGCTACTAATAGTATCAGTTACACTATTTTGTTCCAAGGCCATTGTGTTACTATTAGGCAGTTACAAAGATATGTTTAGTTTATCCACCAATTACCTGTACAGCAGACACTTGGATTTGCAGATTATGAAAATTTCCGTGTTCTGATACGGACGTTTATGGGACCATTGCACAGGCTAACCGCAAGGCTGTTCTCATTTCAGCCTGAATGTCAGCTGCCTAAAGAGGTGTATAAATGTCGTGAGGATAACCTGCTTATAGCATCAGAAGCAACCAGGCCCGAACAATCTTGGGAATTGACCGTCCTAAGAAGAGACAGATGGACATGAAACGTTGACCATGTCTTTCCTTCCACAGGGGCTGACAGGCCCGCTAAATCTTTCCAGCAGCTTTTGCTTGTGTGAGAAATGTCCGATTGCCCCACCCAGTAGACATCTTTGAGAACCGGGCTTCACACCTGCGAGAGAGCCTCTGAGATGTGTGGAACAAGCCATGCATGACGCGATCTACGTGAAACGGTGAAATCGACTGGATTATCTCACCTTTAATTACAGAATATTCTGATGAGGTTATAGTGCGGCCGTCAAAAACCTGATAGAATTTTACAGTCAGGACTTCAGTTGCAAGAGTGTAAGTTATCAGGCGGTAATGATTTGAGACGATGCTGAGAGGAACAGGGGATTCTTGTTGAAACTGGGCTTTTACGCGTAACTCTCTAAGTCTAGCAAAAAGACTGCATGTCACTTTGCTTCTCTCTTCGACCTCAATTTTTATCTCCTCAAGGGAAGTGTTCACATACCATAAGGGATGTACAAGTTCAGGAAAGGAACAGAAGAAGGGGAAGGGTGATGGATGAGTCGCTTTTGATCTAAGTTTTTATTTTTCCAATTTTTTGAAGGTAATGGAAATTGGCGGGCCTTCAAATGCCCTTTGTTCTCTGAGTTTGCCGGTTAAGAGCTCACCTAAATGCATTGCGCTCATGTCAGTTTGTTCTCTGTCCATCAGGACTTACTTAGTCTTCAACAGCCCCGGGCTCAGGCGAGCAGGAGCTGTGATCCTGCATGGAAATTGCTGCCATCAGTTGGCCCTGGATCCTCAATTGCGGGAGGGTTGTGTAGTCAGTCGGCCTGATCGAATATCACAAAGTCTGGTTTGACTTGTGCCCAAGCATGTTGTTTTATTAAAGTGCCCTGGATACACATGGGGATGTGTTATATTGGGTAAACACTGCGACGTCTAGAGGATGGAAGGGGTAATGGCCTGTACCCACAGGTGATTTCGAGAAACTGAACTGGCCAGAAAATTTGCTCCTGGTATATATTTGCGGAGGTGCCCTCTGTCCAAATTGCTGAATCGGTATTCTTTTGGTCGATCGCCATGGGGAAATGAAAACCCATTTGCGACTCAAAGGAGTGATCACGGTCTCCACTGCAAGCAGTTCGAGCAAGGACTTGTCTCCTCGTCGGGGAATTAAACCCCGGTCTCCCGCGTGACAGGGGGGATATTCACCACTATACTAACAGGGAGAGGCTGGCTACTCTATTACACAGGAGATAGTGAGATCCCCATTTACCCTGGGATTTCCAGCTTGAAGCAGCAGTTACCCAGTTTCTCTGCACAATTCGGACATTTACCTTGTATCGGATTAAACCTGATGCATCATCCTTCTTGAAAATCGTTCAACCGCGTCAGTTTTGCCCGTTATCCAGAAGAAAAGATGTTTCTTCGTCAGCTATTTGCCTCATTTTGTCACTCGCAATGTCTCGCAAAGAATTCGCTTCAGACACCAATCTCCTGCAGCCAAGATCCGCGCTCCATTTCCATAATCCACACAATACCAGTTAGGGAGCCGGTTTCAAAACATCACATGTAACTGGGAAAAATAAGATTTTGTCTTAATTTCCGCTCAGCAACGTTAGCAAAGTTGTCAGAGGCAACATTTCCGAATCACGGTCTGCAACACTCTGGAATGTAAATCCTTCTTGTTCCCTCTTCAGGGTCCATGTAGGAAAGGTGGGGAGGGGGGTGGGGGGGGGGGGCATGCAAGATGAAAATAAAATGCTGGAATTCTCATAGTCAGCTTTCAGCACAGAAGTAAAACAAGGTGCTCGATCGCTAGTTTTATGTAATCCGTTTATTTCACTTTGCAATCTGTCCATCACAGCCTTACGTAAGGCTTTAACAGCATCGGGCTCAGGCGAGCTGGAGCGGTGACCCTGACTGGAACTTGTTACCGTCATTTAGCCCAAGGTCCTCAATTGTGGCCCGGTTGTACAGTCAGGCGGCCTGGTCGCTTATCACAAAGTCTGGTGTGAATTTTGATTTTAAATCCAATTTGGCCCCTATTCAGAGATAAACGGTTAGAGCAGCAGTTGGATCCATGGAGGAAGAGCGGCGCCATGCAAATGAAAATAAAGGTTTGAATGTTCATGGTCAGCTTTCAGCACAGAAACAAAACAAGGCGCTCGATCGCAGGGCTAGAAATCACATATTTCTTGAGGCCTGTAGTTGCAGAAGCGAGAACAAGCAGCGGGCGATGTGTTCAGGGAAGCAGAGGTGCATGACGAAAGCGTGTTTTGATACAGACGTTTCTGTGACCATTGCATAGGCTAACCACAATGCTGTTCTTATTTCAGACTGAATGATAACTGCCTAAAGAGGTGTGTAAATGCGGTAAGAATAGCCTGCTCACAGCATCAGAAGGTAACAGGCCCGAGCAAGGTTGGGAAATGACCTTTCTGAAGAATAATCCGATAGTTTTGAAACCTTGACCATGTCTATTTCACCACAGAGGCTGTGAGACCCGCTGTGCTCTTCCAGCAATATTTGCTTTTGTGAAAAATATCCGATTATCTCAGCCATTGGACATCTTTGACACCTGGGCTTCTCATTTGGGACAGAACATCTTGGTTGTGTGGAACAAGCCATTCGTGCTACATGTAAATCTGTATTCGAATATTTTATCTCACCTTACAGCACAGTATATTCTGAAGAGGTTATGGAGCGGCCTTCAAAATCCCGACACAATTTTGGAGTCATAACTTTAGTTGCTGAAAGCTGAGTTATCAGGAGGCAATGATTTGAGGTGTTGCTCAGAGAAATAGGGGATTCTTGGCGAAATGTTGTTTTTACGGTAAACTATCTTGACCTAGCTGCATGCGAGTTTGGTTTTCTCCTCGATCAGAATTGTTAAGTCCTCAAGGGAAGTGGTCACATACCCTAAGGAATGTACAAGCTGAAGGATGGGATGGAAGAAGGGGAAGTGCGATTGAATGAATAGCGTCTGATATCAGTTTTTATTTTTCCTATTTGTTGCGCTTAATGGAATTTTGCGTTCCTTCAAATGTTCTTTTTTTTTTATTCATTTGCCAGTTTGGAGCTCACCATAACGCATTCCGTTCACTTCATCTGGTGTCTGTCCAGCACAGCCTTACTCAAGTCTTGAGCAGCATCGGGTGCAGGAGACCAGGAGCTGTGATCCTGCCTGGAACTTGCCGTCAGTCAGCCCTGGATCCTGAATTGTGGCCGGGTTGTGAAGTAAGTCGGCCTGATCGGTTATTACAAAGTCTGCTATGACTTGTACCGGTGCCGTTTCTAAAGCAAATTGTTTTATTAAAGTTCCCTGGATACACATGGCGATGCGATATATTGGGTAAACGCAGCGATGTCCAGAGGATGGAAGGGGGAAAGAGCCGTTACCCACAGGTGATGTCGATAAGCTGACCTGTACAGAACATTTGCTCCGGATATATATTTGGGGAGGTGCCATCTGTCCGATTTGCTGAGTCGGTGTCATGTCGGTCGATCACCATCCCGAAATCATAACCCATTTGCGAATCAAAAGCGTGATCACGGTCTCCATCGCGCACAGTTCGAAAAAAGGACTTGTCTCCTCATCGGGGAATTGATCCCCGGTCTCCCGCGTGGTAGGTGGGGATACTCACCACTATACTACCGAGGAGAGGCCGGCTTTTATTGTCCACGGGAGACAGCGAGATTCCAATTTGCCCTGGGATTTCTAGTTTGAAGCAGCAGTTACCCAGCTTGCTTTCAGAATGTAGAAATTTATTTTCCATCCTATTAAACCTGATGCATCATCCTTCTTGAAAATCATTCGACTGCATCACTTTTGCCGTTATCGAGAAGCGAAGATTCTTCCTCGTCGGCTATTTGCCTCATTTGTTACTCGCAAAATCTGGCAAAGAATTCACAAGGATTTCAAGTCGTCCATCTGGTGTTGACCCCGATCCCCTGCGCTCTATTTCCATAATCTACGCAGCACCAGTCAGGGAGCCGGATTCAAAACATCACATGTAACCTGAAAGTGAAAGTGAAGATTATTTATTCATTTCCACTCAGGAACATAAGCGAACTTGTCAGAAGCAACATTTCCAAATCACGGGCTGGCGCATCCTGTAATGTAAATCCTTCTTGGTCCCTCTTTAGATACAGGCTCAGGGCAGCAGCAGGATCCATGTAGGGAAGCAAAACCGGGCAAAATGCAAAACAAAATACTCTTAAATGCTCATGGTCAGCCTTCACCGTGAAATAAATCAAAGCACTGGATCGGAGGCTTAAATTCACGAATATCTCAAAACTTGGAGTTGCAGAAGTGAGGACAAAGGGGGGCGATGAGTTCTGGAAACAAGAGGATTTTTGCCAATGCCCTGACTCCAGTCCGTCTCCCAATGCCTTTATTTTGTTTGCAGGCCCTTAAGGCTGTGCGAGTTTCATCTAATAACCTTTAACTGCCGATGTGTTTGGAGATTTTCAGTAATTCATTCCCTTTCAATAATCTCTTTCTCCACTCCTATATTCTCCTCGAACAGTCCCCCTTTTGGCCCTTAGCTTATCCCAAGGGAGCCAAAGATAGTCGTGCTGTCCTCCCTCTTTAATTACACCACCCATTGATACTGGTCAGGTATCAAGCTTTGGCACGTAAAAAGTAACGGTCGGACCATTTGCATCACCTGGACCTTTAATTTAAGAATCTGCCTTGCCACATTCCTTCTCTACCTGTTAAAGCCCCCGCAATGACACCTTTTTTGTAACTTCCATGTGCGATGAATCACATATGTTAGATACATAATCAATAGCAGCTGAAATATAACTTGGGCATGGGAGATAATCCGAATCCAGGGGAGTATTTGTCTGTTTGTCTCCTAGCTCCACAGGTCCTCCCACCATGTGAAAGAATCTATTTGCTCGATATCCTCCTTTAAGTCTCTAACCTGTTGCTGTAGTGGATAGCAATCTCTGTATATCTGCTGAGCCTGTCTCCGAATCGTGGTTATGTACTCGGGTAATAGGTTAATTTCATGGGACAACTTGGTCAAATACTGTGTCAGGTTATCCTTAAGGCTTTCCAGGACCTGAATAGGAGCCGTTCCTCTCTTGTATATTTTGAGCAGTTCCACTTTCCCTACCCTTGCCAGTGTCTGTGGGTAGAGGCACACTGAATGATTATGGATGGGGCTGATCCGCTTGTTCCCATATTGGATCTTCTGTTGCCACGTGGTAATACATTGTCTCCCATTGCCCGTCTATGCAACATGGCTCGGTTCTTTTGCAGACCATATAGTTTTCATTATACAGTTTGTTGCTGCTCTAAATCGGCACTTAGCTTCATCTGCCTCATATTTTATTATAGTAATACTCGTGGATACTACTGCGGTGGTCTCTATCCTACACTCTTCTAGTGTGGTGCTCACTATATTCTATCTATATCTACTGCATTTGGTGGAATGTCATGATGCCTAATATAGCAGTCCCTCTGTAATAACGCAATATTTTATTCTCTATTACATGCCCTGGTGGGTATTAACACGGTATGACGAGCATTACTAATACAATGCCTATTAGAATATGGCTTTCCTCTATACGTTCAACATTCATTCTACATACGCTTGTTAAAGCTTTGAGCTGGCAACCGGTCAAGTCATGGTCCTTGTGTCGTGAAAGATTAAATAATTGTTCACTAGTTACCCATAAAGGAAATACCCCTTCATTAATCGGTGTTGTATTCTCTCGGGCTTGTTCCAGAGCCCAGGATCCATGTGCGTTGCAAAGATCATTTCTGCTTGCTTCATCTGAATTATTTTCCCCGATGTTAATCAGTTTGCTGATCCTCCCCGCATGAACTTCGAGCACGGTAGCCAGGTTTTGCATTAACTGTGTCATGTCCTGGTCTCTATTTAATTGGGTGTTATGAACCCCCTGTCCCCGCTCTAAGATTTCCTGAACCTTGGAGCTCAATGTCCGCTCCTTCTGGCCAAAGGATGTCAAGTTCTGAATCAACCATTGCCCACGAGCAGATCTGTGGAGACATTAACATCGGCTCTCGTTCTCCGGGATACAGCGTGGCCAATTCTGAAGTATATTTAACTCCATGTAATGCATCCATTTACTTCCCCTTCTCATATTTACAAGTGCCCATGTATCACCTGTCATAGTTACCTCGTAAGGTCTAGGCCGATTCGCTCCGGGCTCACCTTGACCATCACATTATTACCCAAATGGTCCGTTGTTGCTCACTAGATTTGCCTGTTGAATCTCCTTAATCACCTGTTGGTCTCTAACATCCTTCCTTAAGTCATGCAATTGCTGACTTATTTTCCTCACAGAATCACGCATCATTCCTTTTAGTGTCCTACAGCTCCCAATCCTACTATGATTCCCTTGGGTAACTGCATTGCTCTCCTAATCATTATTTCAAATGGGGTGAACATGGTGGTCTTGCTTGGTTAGCCCTCAGGCCCATCATTACATTACCTTTCTGTCTATCTCTTGAATAGCTTTTGTGATTAATGTTTTTTAAACTTCAGTTCATCCTTTCCAACATCCCTGAGCACTGTGGTTGGTAGGGGATTTATTTCTATTTAAATTTTTACATTTATCTAATGATTCTCTGTGTGAAATGATTTCCCTAACCTGAATCCATCTGGATCGGCACCCTCCACTGCTTCAAGTCTACTGTCTCCTGTTGCTGTCCAACGTTGGACCTCAATTCCCTAAACTACCCACAAATCTCTACAATGCACCTTCTTATCCTATGTTTAAAGGCTCAGTATTTTCAGTTCCAGTGACGGTTCTAAGTGGGAGCTGCTTAGCTCTGTCTGTCATCATAGTGTTAACCGTGTGGGCTTACTTTTTGTAGCTCGCAGGCACATTACTACAATCAGTAATACATCTATTTAGCCTTTTTACAGGTTTCCCTTTAATTTTATCCACATGTTGGTAAATTGTAGTTAAGTATTATTGCTCCTTCCATTTCAATTCCTGAACTATAAATATCTCATAGGTTTACCTCTAAATTCTTTTTCGCCCTCACCAGAATCATCGTAAGATTCTTTTGAGGACAGTTTCTCTATTGTCTTGATTATTTATACTGTTTCCTTGCAATTTAGGCTTTATTAACTATTCCGTATCAATGAAGATCTCTGCCTCCTGATCTTTGCTGATCTCCCTGTGCAGGTCCAATGTCTCAGTTTATGGCCAGATTATCAAATTGAGTTCTCTTAAAGCAGATTGTCTTTTGTGTCCTCTTTCCCTAACTCTTTATCCTACTTGGCTCATACCATTTTACACATACAAGAGACTACAATCTTATCTTGTTCAGATGTGTGAAGGGAATTTAAAATCCAGTAAAGTATTATGATAGCAGTTTTAAAACAGAAACCAGGCATTGACATGTTTTGCTTTCTTATCTTCTTCTCAAATAACATTTTTTGTCCCAAATGTAACTCACTAAATTGTGCCTAGCCTGTTTCTTTTAGAATTATCACAGATTCTTTACCTCGACCAAAAATTGGATTTCTGCCAAACTTTGTCAAGGTCTTGAGCTTGTGTTCATATTTTGGGGATTGGCTTAAAAATACAAAAGCCTGCAGCATTTTCATCATTAAAAATTGTTGTCGAACCTTTTAAAATTGAAATTCTCTTTTGAGAAAGTGACAGGAACCAAACCTCAAATTTCAAACTTTATAAGAAAAGTAATTTGAACTAACAAAATTAAAACAACCTGTTTTGCATGTGCAGTGATTTGTACCTGATTGGAATTCCCATCTGTTTATCGACACGTTCTTTATCTATGGATAGCATCCTCGGTATTCAAAGTAATCTGTTAAATTACACAGCACTTTAGATCTCAATATTTTCCAAAATTCAAGTTGCAGTGTTGTTGAAATGCAGATTTCCTTTAATATTTAATTCATCCCTTGAAAAGAAACCCCTTTTTGTTCATCGGAAGCACTTAGGCTTTGTGTTTCTCGCTTTTGGTTTCCCTAGAATCGTTTTGAATTTCAGGTAAACCTTCTATTTTCCTTCATAATTTTAGCATATCAACTCGTATGTATCAATCGCAATCAGCCTGGAAGCTGGTGATACTAGTCAGCAAGGGTGTGGTCCAATTGTTGGTTTATCTAACCGTGTTTAGCTTTATGTGACCTTCAAATTGGATATTTCTTCACCACAAATCTCATTTCAAACCTCAGGCACAAAACTTTCTAATGGTTCAGTATACTATTCCATTAATTTACCATGGGGCTTTCAACGCTAAAGTGCTGAACTACACACACAGATAACAATTTCCGGAAGAAATCACATTCAAGCTCACACACAAATGCTTCGTGCCCACAAACAAACTAATGTTCAGGGGTAAGTGTTTATTTTCCTGTATCCTTAACTTGACTTGAAACTCTTATATTCTAAACGAAACTTCAAATAGCAGTGGGGGAAATAAAGGGATCTTGAAGGCTCCAACAGTAGGGACCACCAAACTGACAGCAGCTCACATTTCCCCTGCTCCCGCCTGTCAGTGGTTATTAACTCCCTAGGGGTACATCATTTTACACCTTTTTCTCTCTCACTCTCTTCACACAAGCATCTCTGGTAACTTAGATGAATTATACAGGGAAAGAATAACCATCGCCCCCTTTCTTTGCCTTATCCCTATAATTCTACGCACCACTGCTTATGTTCTCCGAGGGTTCCCTGTGGATTCCAGCCCAATTTCTGCATTTCTGTGATTAATCTTGAATGTTGTTCCGCTATGTAACTCGTAATGGAGTCCGCGGTTCCCCTGTCGAGTTCCATAGAACTATACTGTTTGGCTGACGGCCTTCTGTTCATATATCTCGCGGCCCTAATAATTTAGTTATTTCAGGTATTAGTTGTCTAATTGTTTAACTAGCACCTGGCCTGCGCGGCTTCGGCTAAGCTTGTTTCTCAAAATTAACCCGCATGCACGGCTCTGCCTACTATCGGCCCCTTCCATCTCCTGTCCTGAGTCGTCCTTCCGATTATTTTGAAACTTGACCGGACCGTTCTCGGGTAGGCTTACTGCACTAACTATAGGTGGTAAATGAAACAGACTCGCCCACTTTGCAGAGCCGCCCCGACAATCGGATCTGAGTATCCTGCCGACTATGCCAAACTGTGTTTACTTTGACAAAAGGACCACAAGGGACTCAGGTAAAGGTCACCATCGTTTATTCGAGCAATTGCAAGGCGTGAACCATCTCAAAGTAGCTTGAGTTCGCTCTCTGATAAGTTACAAGTGTTCAACATATTTTTACATTATTAATCACGTTCACGAACAGTTTCCAGATTCCGATCTCATCTACATATAGGTTCACCTTAAGTATACATCTCTGGTAAATGGTACATGCATTGGATGTCCCTATTTTTTCACCCAGGCAGAAACCTTGACTCCTATCTAACATAAGTATTACCTATCTACAGTGCTCGATTTCTATCAAGACAGTTTTCAACATGTGTTTTCTGACCATCAGTATCCCTCTGGTCAGGTGACGTCGTATCTGCTAGAGCTCCATATAGTATCTAATGTTTGAGTCCGCAACCACAATCAGCTATTATTATGATGGTACAGTTTATTTTAAATAAAAAATATTCTATGCAACTCAAGTGCAGAAGGTCTTATCTGTTCCTTCTCACTGTTTCGATTTCTCGGTTGTATTTTCCTCATCTCCATGTCTCTGTGCTTTTCCTTTCTCAATTCTTCCAGTGGATATTCTGAATGGTGACTGAGGTGACTATGAAGGAGAAGGGGACTTCTCCAGCTCTCTGTCACTAACATTCCATGGATAGTGTTCAGAGCTCTCAGGCTTTGCCAGGTTATCTTTTGCTACACTCTTGTCTTCTAATTCTTGAACTTAAGCTCCACCTTCTGGTTCACAACAAGGTTGAGTTTCATTCATTTTCCAGAAGAATTACCGGCATCTCCTGCACTGTAGTCGTTTGTAGTCTGCAAATTTCAGGCACTGAAATTATTAAGGAACATTTAATCAAATAGGCCCTTTACTTCCTCCAACCGAAGGAACTAACAAGGTCCAACATGCTAATACAGGACTTGAAACTATTACAGATTCTACGATTAATGTCGTAGCTGAAACCTAGAGAGCCGATGACACAAGTGTGTTACTGAAATAATACAGACATGGAAACTGATCTGGACCGTGCAATTAATACAGGTCCAGAAACTTATAGAGCCACTGAATCACTTACAAGCCCTGAATCTAATACAGCTACTTAAACTAGCACAGGCACTTAAACGTAAACAGAGTTAAACTAATATATTCCAGATTAAGAAATAGAGATAGTTTAAGTATATTATATTTGAATTTGTGGAAGTTAGGATGCATTTTAGCATTAAAGTTTAATTTTGATATGTATTTCTGTATTTGTGTGTTTTAAGAGAGGACAAACGGAACGTTTAGTTACATTTTAAAAGGTTGCTTGCATTTCAAACCAAGAGTATATCTCTGCTCATACGTAAAGGTAAAAACAGAAGATTTGACAAAAAAATGGTGTTGCGGAGCAAGAAGGACCCAGCTAGGCAGGTTCCTCCCACAGACATACACACAGTAATAAGGAAACAGGAGTTTTAAGTTCACTTGGAGCCAGTACCCCAGAGAGACTGGGCACCGGGAGAGGGAGCTGCAGATTACCCAGGAGGACAAAAATGTATCAAGCAAAAGTAAAACCCCGAAAGCTGTTAGAGTGAATTTCTAAAAGTCCAAAGGAGAAGTTATAGCGAAAGGAACTTGTAGAAGCAGAGAAAAGGTCCTGTTAATCGCAGGTATGATTGATGGGCAGGGTGAAAGGCTCCAAGATTTAGATTAAAAGTGAGAGAAGTTTGTAAAAAGCAACAAGTTTCAAAGAGACAAATGAAGGTCTGCAAATATTTGCTATGAGCATGTGAATCAGTGGTGTACTGTTAAAGTTAAGCGTGTAAGAGAGAGTACTTGGAAGACAGCTTGAATGCATGTGGTGAGAAAGGGAAGAGAAACATCAGACGTGTGATTCTAAACCGTGGAGCTGACCCCTTGTGGAAGGTGTCTGCGAGAATATGTCAATTTGGGAGAAGATTCCAAGGCGAGGTATTGGAGAATGAAAATGGGAAACCCTCGTCAAAAGGACAGAATTCAGTGAGATTAGTTGTCTCACAATGTAACAGTTGTATGGAGCGAAATGAAGGGAGAACCATAGCATCTGGTAGAGATAGCATCTGTCAAATGAGGACAGAGTGTGGTTTGTTTGACCTTACGTTTATATGGACTGAGTACTCACCGTGGAAAATAAAGCATAAGATGGCTTTTGTAACTTATGTTATCCTTTTAAATCTATCGTTATCTTAAAGGTATAAGTGTGTGAGGAAATGAGTAGTGTAATATGGTAGATATTTTCTTGCTGAATACATGTTTCATTAATTTGTTAACTGATGCTCAGCTGGCTACCGTGACTCTGTTCAGAAGATAAACTCCACATATCTAAACAAACAATAAATTATGATCGATCAAGCTGGGCATCACACGGCGATCACGCTTAACCAGGGGAAACATTGGCAAGGGACCATAAAACACCCTGATATGAATACCAAGTATGTACCGAAATCAGAACCTGAATGTAAAACACACTCTGATCCCAGTATATGCTCTGAAAGCTAAAACACGAACCCTGAGGCCGAAACAGATCCCGAAATTATTGCTGTCAAACACAGAGCTTCAGAAAAGTCCATATATCACCTCGATCCCCCGTTAAACTCATACAATCCCTCTCCCCGGGCAAATTGCATATTGCCCCGAAATCTGCCCTGTAAACGTAAACCTCCTTCTGTCCCTGAGGTAGATCAACAGCCTCCCCAGTGCACAGCGTATAACAACCCCTCTCCAGGTGTAGCTGTTACATTTACCCATGTTCCTTTATATCTAGTTTATCACCCTCCCTTGCACTGCCTAGGAAATGAATCTCACCTCCATGCTGCTCTCGTGTACCTGGTCTGTTCCCCACCGGAACGGAGTATGGAATATATCTCTCCCCTCGTGTACCTTGTGTATCACACTGCTCCATTCCTGCAGCTGGTATATCTCTCCCTTTCCAAGAATCAGCTGCAATATCGACACGGCCCACCCACCTTTGCTCTCTCCCAGTCTTCCTGGTATATCAGCTCCTGCCCCCGCCTATCTGGTCTACATCTAACGATGTATCTACCTCTTCAATCTATCACCCAGATCCGGTGAACTGGGTATACACCATCACCCATAATGAAGCATGTATTTTCACTGGGAACATGGACACACTCCCAGACAGTGAAGTTGGGAAACTTTCCCCTACCCGCGAATCCCTGTGATATCAACACTCCGCCCATATCCCTATGACATCAGCCCCTGCCTGCTCGTTATGCGGTTGGACTCCTTTCCTGGCTACTTTGGGTACCATAGTGGGAGGGACAACTTATAACCACGTTGCCTAGAGGGTCTCTTGCACTCTGCATCGAAAGGTGAGCACTCAACCCATATCCACAACCACTCTCTCAATACAACAAAAGGCCCCTCCCAACACTGACATCACAATGGTAGTGTCCGACCCCAGCCTGACAAAGGTAGAACAGGCTCCGCCCCCGCTCTCAAAATGAGGCTACATACAATGCCAGCATTCTGAAAATGCTGCAACAATCCCCAACCCCGCCCTGACAATGGAGAGACAGACCCCGCCCCCGCTCTGACCATTGAGCAACAGACCCCGCCCCCGCTCTGACCATGGAGAGAGAGACCCCGCCCCCGCTCTGACCATTGAGCAACAGACCTCGCCCCCGCTCTGACCATAGGAGAACAGGTCCCGCCCCGGCTCTGACAAACCAGCAGCAGGCTCTGTCCCTGCTCTAACAAAGAAGTAACAGGCCCCGCCCCCGCTTTGACAATCCAGTAGCAGGCTCTGTCCCTGCTCTAACAATGAGGTAACAGGCCCCGCCCCCGCTCTGACCATGACGTAACAGGCCCTGCCCCCGCTCTGACAATCCAGCAGCAGGCTCTGTGCCTGCTCTAACAAAGAGGTAACAGGCCCCGCCCCCGCTCTGACAATCCAGCAGCAGGCTCTGTCCCCGCTCTAACAATGAGGTAACAGGCCCCGCCCCCGCTCTGACCATGAAGTAACAGGCCCCGCCCCCGCTCTCACAATCCAGCAGCAGGCTCTGTCCCCGCTCTGACCATGAGGTAACAGGCCCCGCCCCCGCTCTCACAATCCAGCAGCAGGCTCTGTCCCTGCTCTAACAATGAGGTAACAGGCCCCGCCCCCGCTTTGACAATCCAGCAGCAGGCTGTGTCCCTGCTCTAACAATGAGGTAACTGGCCCCACCCCCGCTCTGACCATGAGGTAACAGGCCCCACCCCCGCTCTGACAAACCAACAGCAGGCTCTGTCCCTGCTCTAACAATGAGGTAACAGGCACCACCCCCTCTCTGACAATTCAACAGCAGGCTCTGTCCCTGCTCTAACAATGAGGTTACAGGCCCCGACCCCTTTGACAAGATAGAAACTGGCCTCGCCTGCGATTTCAGGGATACATGCCCACCCTCTGCTGGCAGCTCAGCGCCACTACTGCTCTTTGTCAGACTCAGAGATGTTCACTAACTGCATGTCTGCATCAGGAAAGAGATTGATAGAGTGTGAATATTGAACAATACAGTAAGGGATTGATTTTGCAGCAGAGAGCACAGTTCGCTTGGTTGGGGCTTTCACTCTTCTGCCAACTTACCCTGTACATGAGCTCTCTCCTCAATCCTCATTGGAGATATTGGCTGGAGATGGTAGTTTATTAATATTCCAGATTGCAATTTGTACATTCGCTACAGGTATTAGACTCTAATCCCATTCAGAACGGGAGTAGATAAACTTTGCTGTACTCTCTAATTCCTCTGCAATATCTTGTCAATGCTTAAACCGACACATTGCATCTTGATAAAAGTTTCTATTTGTTTCCAAGATCGTTTTCTCAATTCCTCACACTGATTATTTGGCCATAGAAAATATATTGAAAACACAAACGATACATTGGAGAGAATTTCCTGTTACATTTATTTTTATAAAAAACACCCAGTGATGCAGCTGTTCACACACCTCATTCCACCATCTTCCTGCTATGTCACACTCTGTCCCAGTAAAATTCAGCAGAAGCAATTTTGCGCAGTCTGCCTGGTATGAATTTCCCCTTCCTTTTTTTATTTCTCTGCAGGCCGGTGGTGGCACTGCCCCCACTCCCCCACTCCCATTCCATCCAGGCTCCAATTTGTGAATGTTGAAGAGGGAAGCAGCGGACACCAGGATTGGGATTAGGCAATGACCATGATGACCATGCTAGCTTGGCTCTGTCCCCATAGAGAGAGCGCCCTCCCCACTCTGTTAGCAGAGTGGGAGACTCCGCTCCCCCCACCCCCTCTAACTAACAGAGCCAGAGGTAATGGTCCGCTCTGCCCACCAGAGCAACAGGCCCTGCCCTCCTCTACCACCAGAGGGCCAGTCTCCTTTCCCTCTTCATTTCCACTGCAAAGACACATGCCACATTGTCCCCATGGCCGCAGTGCCCTCCCTGCTCCCTAACCATGGTCACAGGATCCACCATCCCCTCAGTCACCAGGGCGATAGGCAACAGCCCGTTCTGCCGTGACAGGGAAACACCCTGGCCCCCACATTTTACAATAGTGACAGGGCTGGTCCTCAATCTGTCACCACAGAGGCAGCTCACCACCCCAAAGGAAGAGAGATATCACATGGAAAAAAAGTAGAATCTTTAACTGATTAATTTCTTCAAATCATCGAATACATCGAAGAATTGGAGAAAAGGGATATTCCAACACATTCTTAAACTGTTCTCTGAACTTAGTCTGTGTCACGGCGTAAATCCCAATGTTTGTGCAGCAGCTCAGTAGCTGCAGCATGAAGCCCAATTCCCGCACATAATTACCCATCCATACATAATAAGCCCCCATACAAAACATCCGCCTCCATATAGAATACACCATTAACATCGCCCACAAGAGAATGAAATTGGCCGAGATAACAAAGAGTAAAATAATGGACTTCCTCCGACTCTCCATCTCTGGGTCTCTGGGCCTCTCCCCACTGCTGTGAGTTCGGAGTCTCCTGCAGACTCCGCTGCTCTTTAAAATGTGTCTGACGGTGAGAACATTGAGCAGCAGAATCAGGACAAATGGGACACAGGGGGTAAGGATGTGATGGAGAAACTCGATGATTATCCAGGCCGAATTATTCTGAACTTCAAATGTTACCAAACAAAACCCTGGTCTGTTGCTCAGCATATACAAATCTGATAGCATAAAATACCAGAAAATATTCTTTAAGAAGCTCAGCACAGTCACTGATCCTAGAACCACAGCCGCCGTTTTCTCAGTGCAATATTTACTTATCAACTTCTGGCAACAAATAGCCACAAATCAATCAAATGTGAAAGTGACGGTGAACCAGACAGAACAGTCAGTGGCTGCATAAAGCAGTATGGCATGGATATTACACACACGTATAGCCCACAGAAAATTAAAATATTCCCAATAAACAATTGGAATGTGTCTCAATATCAGGTCGACAATAATGACCAGTAGATCCGCTGCTGCCATGGACACCAGGTAGCGAGTGACACATTTGGAGAGACCACAATTTCCCCGAGTTAAGATCACAATTGTCACTATGTTCACTGTAAGGAACAGATAAAACAGTGGAGTTATGCATCAAGCTTAAAGGAAAAAAAGTAACAGCTTGGCTGAAGGTGCTGAATTGATCCATGATATTGTTGAATCCATTGAAGTATTGAAATTACTGTACATGTGACAATAAACTGAAATGTCTGTGATATGGTGGAAGAAAGCAGATGGTAAAAATGAATAAATATGATACTGACATTTCTGAACAACATAAAACTGTATCCCCTGCTCTCTTGAAATACTTGAGACAAATCCGCAATCACGAAACAAATCGAACTTTGGTGAAGAATATTAATACAGTTAAACATGGCTTATAAACGTGATCGTCAGACACAATGATACTAACAAGGGACACCAATAATCCCGAGGATCGGATAGTAACATGGAAGAACAAGCTGGATTGCCCAGTAGATCCGGGAATTTAATGGCATCAAATTATAACATGTGGAAAACTCATAAAGTGCTTCCGATAAACGCCTGTTTATTGGTGTAATATTCCAATATGTTGTTCTCTGCTTCTGATCCATTGTTGTAACTTTCCAATCCATTGCTCTCAGATTCTGAGTTCGCCTCTGTCACTCTCTTTAAACTACAGGTTCTTGTTAGACGCAGGGCTGATGCTCCTGCTGACAATATGAGGTAACACCTTGAAGGGACTTCCTTATAAACATGAGTGGGAATCCCTCCAATTAGATAATGAGGGTCCATGGAGACTTACATTAATTCCAGCCAAAGAGCAAACAGCTTCAGATACCCCTTTCAATCCAATTATTCTTGCACCAAACTAAAGTGGGAAAGTTTACCCTGATCCAGCTGAGATGTACAATAGTTTTAGAAGGACGGAATATTGTAAATAGAGGAGTGTAAAGTAGATAAATTTTGGAGCTGTTCAACAATACTTCGGCAGATATAAGCAAATCATTGAACAGGGTAGAACAACTTTTCTAGTGCATTAAAAAAACAATTCGTGTTGATTGATAAAGAGAGTCAGAGTTTTCAAAAATAAGAAGTTCAGACAAAGGATGTAGAAATCATTAAACCTTGGAGAAGCTTGGTTAGCATAATGCCTAATTCTGTGGATCCCATTTCAGGAAGGATGTTAGAGTCTTGGATGGCGTGCAGAGGAATTTAAATGGAATTGGAAATGGGGTGAGGGGTTCGAACTGCGTGGGGAGGATGTAGAAGCTGGGGTTGTTTTCCTTCGAGCAGATCAGGAAAAGGGAAGGTTTAAAAGAGTTATTTAAAATCAAGATTGGTTTTGATAGGGTAAATAACAAGGTACTGATCATCCTGGAAAATGGGCCAGTGACAGAGTTTTAGAGAGATCGACAAAGAAGCAGAAAAGGGATGACGAAATGTTGGTTCAAAAAAATCTGCAATATCCTGTATGAAACTAACTCAGATCCTGAAACTAATACAGATCCTGAAACTAATACAATTCCTGAAAGTAATACAAATCCTGAAATTAATACAGATCCTTAAATCAATATAGATCTTTAATTTAATACAGATCTTAAAATTAATACATATTTTTAAATTAATACAGATCCTGAAACTAAGACAAATGTTTAAATTAATATAGATGCATAAAGTAATGCAGAATTTAAAGTTAATGCAGACAGCTAAACTGATATTGAAGCTAAAAACGAATGTCAAACTGATACAGAGATAAAAACAAAGAAAACTGCGGATGCTGGAAATCCAAAACAAAAACAGAATTACCTGGAAAAACTCAGCAGGTCTGGCAGCATCGGCGGAGAAGAAAATAGTTGACGTTTCGACTCCTCATGACCCTTCGAAGTTTTTGTCAAACTGATACAGATCCTGAAGCTAATACAGACGCTGAAATTAAGGCAGGCCCAGAAAATATAACAGATCCCGATACTAATACAAATATTGGAAATAATTCTGACCCTGAAATTAATACAAATCCTGCAATTAACAGAGGCTTGTGAGTGTGTGTCTGTGCCCCTGTGTGTCTGTGTTTGTGTATGCGTGTGAATGATTTGCGTCTGTTTGTGTGTGCGCCTCTGTGTGTGTGTGTGTGTGTGTCTGTGTGTGTGTGTGTGGGGCAGTGTGTGGCTGTGTGTGCGTGCATCTGTGTGTGTGTGTGTGTGTGCCCATGTGTCTCTGTGTCTGTGTCTGCGTGTGAATGATTTGTTTCTGTTTGTGTGTGCGCCCGTCCGTTTGTGTGTGCGCCTATCTGTGTGTGTGTGGGGGGCTGTGTGTGTATGTTTGTGTGTGTGTGTGTGTGTGCGTGTGTCTGTGTGTGTGTGTATGGGGCTGTGTGTGGCTGTGTGTGCGTGCGTCTCTGTGTGTGTGTGTGCCCATGTGTCTCTGTGTCTGTGTCTGCGTGTGAATGGTTTGTTTCTGTTTGTGTGTGCGCCTCTTTGTGTGTGTGTGTGAGCCTGTCTGTGTGTGTGTGGGGGGCTGTGTGTGTATGTTTGTGTGTGTGTGTGTGTGCGTGTGTGTGTGCGCGCGCCTGTGTGTGTGTTTCTGTGTGTGTGTGTGTCCAGTGTGTGCTTCTCTATGTGTCTGTGTGTGTCGAGGGTCTCTCAATATCATGATGATACAGTTTATTTTAAATACACATATTCTATGCAACTCAAGTGCAGAAGGTGTTGACTCTTCCTTCTCACTGTTTTAATTTCCCGGTTATATTTTACCCATCTCTGTGTCCATGTGCTTTTCCTTTCTCAATTCTTCCAGTGGATGTTCTCAATGGTGACCGAGGTCCCGTACCCTGCCCGTTGTGATGGTTAGGAACCGCCCCTCCCATGATGCCGTCACCATGGAGAGCAGGTCCCACCACCTGCCCGTTGTGACATTTAAGAGCTGTCCCTCCCATGATGCCGTCACGATAGGAACCTCGTCTGACCCTTGCACCTTCTGACATTTTGGAGCCTCCCCTCCAATGATGCTGGGACCATGGGGACCAGGTCTGACCCTTGAACTTTCTGACATTTAGGAGCCACCCATCTCATCATGATGTTGCTAAATAATTGGTTGATGTTTTCCAATGATTATTTTGTTGAACTTGTTGGTATTTTTCAATGTTGAGGTAGTTGTTGAATTTGTTGGTGTTTTTCAATGTTGAGGTTGTTGTTGAATTTGTTGGTGGTTTCAATGTTGAGGTTGTTGTTGAATTTGTTGGTGGTTTTCAATGTTGAAGTTGTTGTTGAATTTGTTGGTGTTTTCAATGTTCGGGTTGTTGTTGAATTTGTTGGTGTTTTTCAATGTTGAGGTTCTTGTTGAATTTGCTGCTATTTCAAATGTTGAGGATGTTGTTGAATTTGTTGGTGTTTTCAATGTTCGGGTTGTTGTTGAATTTGTTGGTGTTTCTGAATGTTGAGGTTGTTGTTGAATTTGTTGGTGTTTTTCAGTGTTGAGATTGTTGTTGAATTTGTTGCTGTTTTCAAAGTTGAGGTTGTTGTTGAATTTGTTGGTGTTTTCAATGTTGAGGTTGTTGTTGAATTTGTTGGTGTTTTTCAATGCTAAGTTTGTTGTTGAATTTGTTGGTGTTTCTCAATGTTGAGGTTGTTGTTGAATTTGTTGGTGTTTTCAATGTTGAAGTTGTTGTTGAATTTTTTGGTGTTTTCAGTGTTGAGGTTGTTGTTGAATTTGTTGGTGTTTCTCAATGTTGCGGTTGTTGTTGAATTTGTTGCTGTTTTTCAAAGTTGAGGTTGTTGTTGAATTTGTTGGTGTTTTGAATGTTGAGGTTGTTGTTGAATTTGTTGTGTTGATTCGGCTTTCAATTTGTTGTTGAAATTCTTGTTTTTTCGATATTGAGGTTCTTGTTGAAAAATTTGTTGTTTCAATTTAGAGGTTGTTTAAATTGTTGCTCTATTTGAAAGTTGAGGTTGTTTTTGACTTTGTTGGTGAATTTCAAATTTGAGGATGTACTGAATTTGTTGGTGATTTTCGATGTAAGTTTTTTTGTTCATTTTTTTGGGGTTTCCAATGTTGATGATGTTGTTGAACTTTTTGGGCTTATTCCAGATTGAGCTTGTTGTTGTCATAGTTTTGTTTTCAACGCTGAGGTTCTTGTTGAAAAAGGTTTTGTTTTCAACGTTGAGATTGTTTAAATTGTTGGTGTTTTTTGAAAGTTGAGTTTCGTGTCGAATTTGCTGTGGTGATTCCACGTTGAGTTTCTTGTTGAAATTGTTTTTATAATGTTGGTGTTCTTGTTGAAAAAGTTGTTGTTTTTAATATTGAGTTTGTTTAATTTGTTGTTCTTTTTTGAGGTTTTTGGTGTTTTCATTGTTGAGGTTGTTGAATATGTTTTTGTTTTTCAAAGTTGAATTCGTTGCTGTGTTTGTTGTGTTTTTTTGAACCTTGAGGTTGTTGTTGAATGTGTTGTTTCTTCTATGTTGAGGTTGTTGTTGAATGTGTTGTATCTTCAATGTTGAGATTGGTGTTGAATGTGTTGTTTCTTCTATGTTGAGGTTGTTGTTGAATGTGTTGTTTCTTCAATGTTGAGGTTGGTGTTGAATGTCTTGTTTCTTCAATGTTGAAGTTGGTGTTGAATTTGTTTTTTTTCCAATGTTGAGGGTGTTGTTGAATTTGTTGTTTCTTCAATGTCGAGGTTGTTGTTGAATGTGTTGTTTCTTCAATGTTGAGGCTGTTGTTGAATTTGTTGTTTCTTCAATGTTGAGGTTGGTGTTGAATTTGTTGTTTTTTCAAAGTTGAGGCTGGTGTTGAATGTGTTGTTTCTTCAATGTTGAGGTTGGTGTTGAATTTGTTGTTTTTTCAAAGTTGAGGCTGGTGTTGAATCTGCTGCTTCTTCAATGTTGAAGTTGGATTTGAATTTGTTGTGGTGATTCGACGTTGACCTTGTGGTGGAAATTCTTGTTTTTTTTCAATGTTGAGATTCTTGTTGAAAAAGTTTATCTATTCGATTTTGAAGATGTCTAAATTGTTGGTGTTTATCAATCTTGATGTTGTTGCTGAATTTGTTGGTGATTTTCAATGTTGAGGTTTTGTTGACCTTGTCGTTGTTATTCAATCTTGAGGTTATTGATGAATTTGTTGAGGAGTTTCAATGTTTGATGTTTTTGTTGAATTTTCTGGTGTCATTCAATGTTGATGTTGTTGAACTTGTTGCTTTTCAACGTAGAGGTTCTTGTTGAATTTGTCGGTGTTTTTCAATGTTGAGGTTTTTGTTGAATTTGTTGGTGATTTTCAATCTTGAGGTTGTTCTTGAATTTGTATTGTCTCATTTCAGGCTAAAAAAAACACAGGGAGTTTCATCTCTGCTTGTGTTATTCTCTAATAAACTAACTGTTTGACTAAATTGAGGTTGACATTAACTTTCCCTGCTCCATGTCTGTCTGCATTTCTGTGAGTGAGTGTGTGGCTGTGTCAGAATGTGTGTGATTGTATATTTTTTTGAGATTTTATGTGTGGGTGGGAGATGTTAGGTGTATGTATGTGTGTGTCAGAGTTTGTTATTGTAAAGCAGCAACACATTTCAGAATAAAATCTGCAAAGAGTTTCAACTTTGCTTTTGTTATTCCTCTAATAAACCACTGACTATACTGATATTCACATTAACGATCTGTGCTGTCTACCTGTGCCACTGTGCATGTGTGTCCATCCATGTGTGTGACTGTGTGTGTGTGTGCGCGCATTTGTATGTGTGTTTGTGTGTGTGAGACTGAGTTTATGCATAGGTATTTTGGTGAGTGTGTGTGTGTCTTTCTTTGCACCTGAATGCGTGTATCTGTCTGCGTGTGTGTGTGTGTATGTGTGTGAGTTTTTGTGTGATTGGCATTGTAAAGCAGCAACACATTTCACATTTGGAACATAGTGACATTACACACCCTGTGCCCTGTTGTTGTTAACAACTTCCAGAAATAAATGAGATATCTGTCAGCCTCTGTATGTTTATTGTGCTTTGCAGAAGAGTCGCCACTTTCATATTTGTCAACACGGATTTATGAAAGGAAAACTTTCCTTTACAATTGTGTTGGAACTACTTTGATGTTTGTGGCTGGCATCAGTGGAGTTAGTGAATTTTAAATCCAACTCAGCTCGCCTCTCTCTGTTACACTGTGTCCGACAGGAGTGCAGAGCAAGAGCTGTAAAATGGGAATAGATGGCAGAGCTCTTCATATCTGAGCTAGCACAGACACCATGTGAATGAAGGCTGCAAAGATGTGAAAATAAATTATCTCCCTTTTATTGTTTGTGTTTTCAATATTTTTTTCTGGGAAAATGAATCTGCGTGAGAAGCCAAGAAAATTATCTTGGAAAAATATTTTTAAAAATCTTTATCAAAATCCATGCTCTCGATTTAAAAGTTAACAATGTATTGCAGATGACTTACAGAATACAGCTAAGTCTTTCTAATCTCACTCCCAACTGGGGTAGAGCCAAGCAACTGAATAAAATGTGCACCTACCTGTCTGAAATAATCACCAAATAACATCTCCAACCAATACTCCAATGGGAATGAGGAGAGAGTTGATCTACAGGGTCAGGTGGTAAAAGAGCGAATGCACCACCTGAGTGAACTGTGCACCCTGCTGCAAACTTCAATCCCTTACAGTATTGTTCAATATTCAGACTTCTTCAATCTGTTTCCACATGCTGCCATGCAGTAACTGAACTTCTCTGAGACTGGCGAAGAGCAGCGCCTGTCGTGGCGGTGAGCGGCCAGCAGAGGGTAGGTTTGCATCACTTTAATCCCAAGACGGTGAAACGGGTTTGAAAGAGGTTTTGATCCTTTTTTAAATTTATTCCTTGACCAAACGATCCAAAGACTCAAAAACTATGACAAAAGATGCGAGTCCAGGCTGAGGCGGCCATTGTCGAATTGGGATGGAAGCCTTTTATAGCTCATGTGAAGTGACATTGATGCCTGAATGCACGTTGATGACACATTGACAGTGAATAGCATCACTGCTGAGGTTTCTATTGGTCATGATCAGTCCAACAGGAGGGAATTAATTTGATTTGAATTATTGAGTTCGGAAGAGGAGATCCAGCTTGTTGTTGGGTGTTCTGTCCACAGGAATCACTTTGTGTTTTGCTTTGAGGGAGACATGTGCTGGGTGTAATGGGAGCCACTTTCTGATAGGTGTGGGGTGCAGTCATATGTTGCTTTGTGTGAGTTGCTGATAAATCGATTTTCCAAACAAGGGCTCCAGGTAGAATAATCCCAGCCTAGACTTTCCCAAAGCCCAATATCTAATCTAGGCAGTAGCCAGTCTTTTCCCAGTTCACAGTGTATCTCTGACAGTGGCTGAGGTTGGCTCACCCTGTGTCACAGAGATTTATAATTAATCACTATCACTGGACCTGCTGTGGAGAGTTGGGTCGGGCAGTGCATGAGGAGTGAGCATGTTCCAATTGTGAAATCATTCTGTTCTGCTCAGCATGAATACGTTTTAAATTTGGAGAAAAGGTGTATTTCAGCACAGCCTTCAGCTTCTCTCTGAACTTAGTCTGGGTCACTGCATACAAACTAGTGTTTGGACAGCAGCTCAGGAGCTGCAGCATGAAGCCTATTTCCCGTATATAAAGAGGTGGTCTTACGTAAGTAGAGCTGAAACTTATCATTAGCCAACATTGGGAAAACATCGTCAAGACAGCCCATAACAGGAGTAAATTTCTTGAGGTAATAAACAGTAAAATGATGGAAGTCATTCTACTCTCCATCTGTGTGTTTCTGGGACTCTCCCCAAAACTCTGAGCCCGGAGTCTCCCGGAGGCTCTGCTTGTCACTTAAATAATCCTGGCCGTTAACGCATTGAGCACTAGAGTCAGGAAAAATGGGACACCCGGCCTTACAATGTAAAAAGGAAACTCGATTGCTGCCCATGCCTGTGAATTCTGAACATCCAATGTCACAAAACAAAACCCGGGGAAATTCCTGCTCCAATACTGAGACGTTTGCATAAAATACCAGAACACATTCTTCAAACACCCCAACAAACTGACTGTTCCCAGAACCACAGATGCAGTTTTTGTGATGCAATATTTTGCTCTCAACTTACTGCAACAAATAGCCACAAATCAATCGAATGTAAAAGTGACAGTGATCCAGACAGAACAGTCTGTGACAGCGTCAGTCAGAACTGCATGGATATTACACCCGGGAATAACAAACAGGAACATAATCTCGATAGATTAACGAATTGGAAGTTGACTCAGTATCGGATTCGATGATAACACAGACACACATAGAAGGGAAAAGCGGGATCGATCTCAGTCATCAACAATGTGATGGAAGGTGTGACAGGCAGTGAAAGCAGGCGCCACTTACACAGTCTAACCTGTGCACCGAGGATCACTCTGTGTTCAGCTAAGGCCATTGGTTGGCAGCCCTCATTACAGCCTTGGGCCCAATAGGGGAACATGCTCAGTTGAACATAAATGACTTGGTGCCGGCCCTTGACTTAAGTCCTTGTTTAACCCTGTGTTGGCCAACAGTCCGGCGAAAGGATAGTGTTTTAGGTTGTTTGAAGCAAAGTAGATTAGCTCCAAAACACCCTCCGGGTGGTGACCTACTCCCAGCCATCTTCAACTGCTGCAGCAATGAATTCCCCTTCATCATAAGGACAGGGGACGGATAGTTCACCGATCATTATAACTTGCACAGCACTATTCGTCACTCCTGGAAAACTGAAGCGGAATGTCTCCACACAGAGCACCGCACAGGCAACATTCAGGCTGATGCTGATCAGCGGCAACAATATTGACAGCACACAAGTAGCAGGCAATGCCTATTTGCAGCACAGGAGGATAAAATAATGCTGTGGGCAGAGACTTAAATACTTATAAGAGTAATGCAGCGAACGTTAGCTGTTTGAATAATTACTGAATACAGCGTCTTACCAGCAACAACAGTAACAGTGAACAGAGGAGACACTCAATGACAGGGACACGAATAAAATAATCCCTGTCTGACAGAAACAATGCTGGGTGCAGAGACTTACCAGGAACTGCAAGAGCTGCGAGCAATGGATAGTAAATTTCTTGAAGCTCATAGAGGAACAATTCAATCCTCACATCCAGTGAATAACCCGAGTGCATAGTGGGCCTCTCCGTGGAGCTCCTCTCCGTGTTCGAGCCGGTGCCGATGTTCACACTGACTGTGTGCAATGACACTTTGGAATGTTTTTCCCCATTAATATCAATGGGAACCCTTCTCGTGGCTGAGTGAGTGTGTATCCAGGGGGACTGATGTTAATTACTGAGCAAAGGGATTAGCTTAACTCTGGTCCACACTCCCTTATTATTTTCCACAACACACAACTTATGTTTAACTGGGTTTGAAAATAATATCCCCAAATCTCAGAACACCATTCCCAATATTCAAAGGCAGTGATGGTGTGTATGACAGATGTGGTCTTCACTGGCAGAGACAGTTACAGATGCAGCGAGACAATAAAACACTAATAAGGTGACAGAGCACCTCAGACACAAAGAGCTCACGCAGCGCCCAGAACCTGAATCAGTCCCAATAAACTGACCGATCATCTCTAACTTCATCCATCACCAGTAAGTTGATCCTTTAGCAGCCAGGCTAGTGGAACAATGATAAACTGACCCCTCTGCTGTGAGATAGCGGCTCAGTGTCTGTAACATTAACGGTCCTCATTAAACTGGTGCAGCCTATAGGAGCTGAACCAGCCGGAATGGAGTGAATCAGATTCACAGAGAATCCATAGGATATCGAATAGGGGCCGAGGCAGTTCACCATATCCAGGGAATTCTGCTGCTTAGGATGCAATCGAGAATCCTCACAGCTTCTTCATCACAATCTAACTTCTCATTCCCCTCCCCACACACACTTTCCACATTGTCTGGGGTCGGGGTAGTAAAGGGTGGGGCTCAGGTTGTGTTGGTGATGGGATTGACCGGGGTGGAGATAAGCTGAGGGTCTAAGGCTATTGTGTGGATCGGAGCAGAAAGGCTGAGTAGAGGGTGAGGGGTGAGCCCGAGGGTCGTGGGAATCAAGGTGAGAAGCAGGTTCGAGGGAGCAGTGGTCACACTGTTTCAGGACAACCAAGGCCAGCTTAGAGGTCACAGGTTATATGGGGGTTACGGGACAGGATGGGTCAGAGTTGGACAGAGGGTCGGGTTTAGGCAAAGTGTCAGGGTTTAGAATTAATGTCATTGTTTAAGCGGAGTTTCAGGGATTCGGCAGAGGGTGAGGGGTTAGACAGAGGGTCAGGGGTTTGGCAAATGGCCAATGGTTAGGTGGAGGGTCAGGGGTTAGGCAGAGATCAGTGGTTCGGCCGATTGCCAATGGTGAGGTGAAGGGTCAGGCGATAGGCAGAGGGTCAGGGGGAATCAGGGTGACAATGGATCAATGGACAGAGGTCCAATCGGGTCAAGTGAACAGAGTGGGAAACTTGAAGTGACAGGTTATATGAGAGTCAGGGGATAAACTGTCAGACTGAATTAGGAGAGTGGTTATGGGTCAGGTTGTTTGATTTGAATGGGGTGGGGAGTTTACGGTTCAGACTTTTGATTTGAGTGTGGTTCTGTGGTTATGGGACAGAGTGTTTGATGTGAATGTTTTGGGGTGGTTATTTGTCAGGTTGTTTGATGTGAATGCCGTGGGTTTGTTATGGGTCACATTTTTCTTAAGTTGAATGTGGTGGGCTGGTTATGGGTTAGAGTTTTTCGATTTGTATTTGCTGGGTGGTTATGTGTCAGGTTATTGATTTGAATCTGATGGGCTGGTTATGGGTCAGGCGGTTTGATTTGAATGCGATTGGGTAGCTATTGTTCAGTTTGTTTGCTTTGAAAGGTCTGGGGTAGCTATGGGTCAGGTTGCTTTATTTGAATGTATTGGAATGGTTTTGAGACAGCTTGTTTGATTTGAATGGGTTGGTGAGTTTATGGGCTATATCGTTTGACGTGAATAAGTTGGGGTAGTTTTTGGTCAGTTTGTTTGATTTGAAAGGGATGGGCTTGTTATGGTCAGGTTGCTTAATATGAATGGGGTGGGGTAGATATTGGTCAGGTTGTTTGATATGAATAGGTTGAGGTGGTTATGTGTTAGGATCATTAATTAGAATGGGGTGGGGTGGTTATGTGCCTGATTGTTTAATTTGAATGTTTTGAGTTGGTTATGAGTTAGGTTTTTTTGATTTGAATGGGTTGGGGTGATTATGTGTCATCTTGTCTGAATTGAATCGGGTGGGTTGGTTATGGGTCAGATTGTTTGTTTTGAATGGGGTGGGGTGTTTATGTGTCAGGTTGTTAGA
>JANJGN010000257.1:600000-783976 GCA_026770705.1 Isurus oxyrinchus | reverse complement strand
ACCCTGCACCCCACACACCCCCCACCCCGCACTCCCCCCCTCCCCGCACACCCCCCACCCTGCACCCCACACACCCCCCACCCGGCACTCCCCCCCTCCGTGGACACCCCCCACCCCGCACTGCCCCCTCCCCGCACACCCCCCCCTCCCCGCACCCCGCACACCCCCTCCCCGGACACCCCCACCCCGCACTGCCCCCCTCCCCCCCACACCACACTCCCCCCACCCCGCACACCCCCCACCCCCCTCCCCGCACACCCCACTCCCCGCACACCCCCCTCCCCCCGCACAACCCCTCCCCGCACACCCCCCTCCCCCGCACACCCCCCTCCCCGCACACCCGCCTCCCCGCACACCCCCCCTCCCCGCACAACCCCTCCCCGCACACCCCCTCCTCCCCGCACTCCCCCCTCCCCGCACTCCCCCCTCCCCGCACACCCCCCTCCCCGCACACCCCCTCCCCGCACACCCCCCTCCCCGCACACCCCCACCCCCCCTCCCCGCACACCCCCTCCCCGGACACCGCCACCCACCCGCACACCCCCTCCCCAGACACCCCCCTCCCCGCACACCCCCTCCCTGGACACCCTCTCCCCGCACTCCCCCATCCCCGCACCCCCCTCAGCCCACACCCCGCACACCCCCCTCCCCGCACACTCCCTACCCGGACACGCCCACCTCGCACACCCCTTCCCCGGACACCCCCTCCCCGCACTCCCCCCCTCCCCACACACCCCCTCCCCGGACACCCCTCTCCCCGCACTCCCCCCTCCCCGCACACCCTCACCCCCACACCCCGCACACCCCTCCCCGCACACCCCCTACCCGGACACACCCACCCCGCACACCCCCCTCCCCCGGACAACCCCCCTCCCCGCACTCCCCCCTCCCCGCACACCCCCACCCCGCATACCCCTCCCCGCACACCCCGCACCCCGCACACCCCCCACCCTGCAACCGGACTCCCCCCTCCCCGCACACTCCCTCCCCCGCACCCCGCACACCCCTCCCCGCAATCCCCCTCCCCGGACACCCCTCCCCGCCACACCCTCACCCCACACCCCCGCACACCCCCTCCCCGCACACCCCCCCTCCCCGCACACCCCCCCTCCGCGCACACCCCCCCTCCCCGCACACCCCCCCTCCCCGCACATCCCCTCCCCGCACATCCCCTCCCCGCACATCCCCTCCCCGCACACCCCCTCCCCGCACACCCCCCTCCCCGCACACCCCCCTCCCCGCACACCCCCTCCCCGCACACCCCCCTCCCCGCACACCCCCCTCCCCGCACACCCCCTCCCCGCACAACCCCTCCCCGCACACCCCCTCCACGCACAACCCCTCCCCGCACACCCCCCTCCCCGCACACCCCCTCCCCGCACACCCCCTCCACGCATACCCCCACCCCCTCCCCGCACACCCCCTCCCCGCACACCCCCCTCCCCGCACACCCCCTCCCCGCACACCTCCACCCCCTCCCCGCACACCCCCTCCCCGCACACCCCCCTCCCCGCACACCCCCCTCCCCGCACACCTCCACCCCCCTCCCCGCACACCTCCACCCCCTCCCCGCACGCCCCCACCCCGCACACCCCACCCCCTCCCCGCACACCACCTCCACCCTCCCCGCACACCCCGCAACCCGCACTCCCCCCTCCCCGCACACCCCCAACCCCATCCTGCACACCCCCTTCCCGCACTCCCCCCTCCCGGCACACACCCTCCCCGCACACACCCTCCCCGGACACCGCCACCCCGCACTCTCCCTCCCCAGACACCCTCTCCCCACACTCCCCCCTCCCCGCCACACCCTCACCCCACACCCCCGCACACCCCTCCCCCGCACACCCACTACCCGGACATGCCCACCCCGCACACCCCCTCCCCGGGCACCCCCACCCCGCATACCCCTCCCCGCACTCCCCGCACCCCGCATACCCCCCCACCCCGCAACCGGACTCCCCCCTCCCCGCACGCTGCCTCCCCGCACCCCACACACCCCTCCCCGCACACCCCCACCCCCGCACTCCCCCCACCCCGCACCCCGCACACCCCCCCTCCCCGCACACCTCCACCCCCTCCCCCGCACTCCCCCTCCCCGCATACCCCCACCCCCCTCCCCGCACGCCCCCCCACCCCGCACACCCCCACCCCCTCCCCGCACACCCCCTCCCCGCACTCCCCCCTCCCCGCACACCCCCACAACCCGCGCTCCCCCCCTCCCCGCACATCCCCAACCCCATCCCCGCACACCCCCTTCCCGCACTCCCCCTTCCCGCACTCCCCCCTCCCCGCACACTCCCTCCCCCGCACCACGCACACCCCTCCCCGCAATCCCCCTCCCCGGACACCCCCTCCCCGCACACCCCCCACCCCGCACTCCACCCACCCCCGCACCCCGCACACCCCCCTCCCCGCACCCCGCACACACCCCTCCCCGCACTCCCCCCACCCCGCACAGCACCCACCCCGCGCACCCCCCTCCCCGCACCCCGCACACTCACCAACCCGCACCCCGCACTCCCCCCCTCCCCGCACACCCCCACCCTGCATCCCGCACTCCCCCCTCCCCGCACACCCCCACCCCTGCACCCCACACACCCCCACCCCGCACTCCCCCCCTCCCCGCACACCCCCACCCTGCACCCCACACACCCCCACCCGGCACTCCCCCCTCCGTGGACACCCCCACCCCCGCACTGCCCCCTCCCCGCACACCCCCCTCCCCGCACCCCGCACACCCCCTCCCCGGACACCCCCACCCCGCACTGCCCCCTCCCCCCACACCACACTCCCCCCACCCCGCACACCCCCTCCCCGCACACCCACTCCCCGCACACCCCCTCCCCGCACAACCCCTCCCCCGCACACCCCCTCCCCCGCACACCCCCCTCCCCGCACACCCGCCTCCCCCGCACACCCCCCTCCCCGCACAACCCCTCCCCGCACACCCCCCTCCCCGCACTCCCCCCTCCCCGCACTCCCCCCCTCCCCGCACACACCCCCTCCCCCGCACACCCCCTCCCCCGCACACCCCCTCCCCGCACACCCCCCACCCCCTCCCCGCACACCCCCCTCCCCGGACACCGCCACCCCGCACACCCCCTCCCCAGACAACCCCCTCCCCGCACACCCCTCCCTGGACACCCTCTCCCCGCACTCCCCCCATCCCCGCACCCCCTCAGCCCACACCCCCGCACACCCCTCCCCGCACACTCCCTACCCGGACACGCCCACCCTCGCACACCCCTTCCCCGGACACCCCCTCCCCCGCACTCCCCCCTCCCCCACACACCCCCTCCCCGGACACCCTCTCCCCGCACTCCCCCCTCCCCGCACACCCTCACCCCACACCCCGCACACCCCTCCCCGCACACCCCCTACCCGGACACACCCACCCCGCACACCCCCTCCCCGGACACCCCCTCCCCGCACTCCCCCCTCCCCGCACACCCCCCACCCCGCATACCCCCTCCCCGCACACCCCCGCACCCCGCACACCCCCCCCACCCTGCAACCGGACTCCCCCCTCCCCCGCACACTCCCTCCCCGCACCCCGCACACCCCTCCCCGCAATCCCCCTCCCCGGACACCCCTCCCCGCACACCCTCACCCCACACCCCCGCACACCCCTCCCCGCACACCCCCCTCCCCGCACACCCCCCTCCGCGCACACCCCCCCTCCCCGGACACCCCCTCCCCAGCACTACCCCGTCCCCCGCACACCCCCACCCCCGCATACCCCTCCCCGCACACCCCCCACCCCCGCACTCCCCCCACCCCGCACCCCGCACACACCCCCTCCCCGCACCCCGCACACCCCCTCCCCGCACTCCCCTCACCCCGCACAGCCCCCAGCCCGCGCACCCCCCTCCCCGCACCCCCACACACCCCCTCCCCGCACCCCGCACACTCCCCACCCTGCACTCCCCCCTCCCCGCACACCCCCACCCTGCACCTGACACACCCCCACCCCCGCACTACCCACCCTCCCCGCACACCCCCACCCTGCACCCCACACACCCCCACCCCGCACTCCCCCCTCTCCGCACACCTCCACCCTGCACCCCACACACCCCCAACGCAATAACCACACTCACCCCACCCCGCACTCCCCCCCTCCGTGGACACCCCCACCCCGCACTGCCCCCCTCCCCGCACACCCCCTCCCCGCACCCCGCACACCCCCTCCCTGCACACCCCCACCCCGGACACCCCAACCCCGCACTGCCCCCTCCCCCCCACACCACACTCCCCCCCCCGCACACCCCCTCCCCGCACACCCCCTCCCCGCACACCCCCTCCCCGCACACCCCCTCCCCGCACACCCCCCTCCCCGCACAACCCCTCCCCGCACAACCCCTCCCCGCACTCCCCCCTCCCCGCACACCCCCTCCCCGCACACCCCCCTCCCCCGCACTCCCCCTCCCCGCACACCCCCCCTCCCCGCACACCCCCTCCCCGCACACCCCTCCCGCACAACCCCTCCCCGCACAACCCCTCCCCGCACAACCCCTCCCCGCACACCCCCTCCCCGCACTCCCCCTCCCCGCACTCCCCCCTCCCCGCACTCCCCCCCTCCCCGCACACCCCCTCCCCGCACACACCCTCCCCGCACACCCCCCACCCCGCATACCCCCTCCCCCGACACCAGCTCCCCGGACACCCCCTCCCCGGACACCCCCCACCCCGCACACCCCCTCCCCGCACTGCCCCCTGCCCCCACACCACACTCCCCCCCACCCCGGACACCCCCACCCCCGCACACTCCCCTCCCAGCACACCCCCTCCCCGTACTCCCCCCCTCCCCAGACCCCGCACTCCCCCTATCCGCACACCCCCACCCCGCACTCCCCCCTCCCCCGCACCCCGCACTCCCCCTCCCAGCACACCCCCACCCCCCACCCCGCACACTCCCCTCCCAGCACACCCCCTCCCCGCACTCCCCCCTCCCCAGACCCCGCACTCCCCCTATCCGCACACCCCCACCCCGCACTCCCCCCTCCCCGCACCCCGCACTCCCCCTCCCAGCACACCACCACCCCCACCCCGCACACCCCCTCCCCGCTCAACCAACGCCCACACCACACTCCCCCCACCCCGCACTCCCCCCCTCCCTGGACACCCCCACCCCGGACACCCCCACCCCGCACTGCCCCCTCCCTCCACACCACACTCCCCCCCCCCCCCGCACACCCCCTCCCCGCACACCCCCTCCCCGCACACCCCCTCCCCGCACACCCCCTCCCCGCACACCCCCTCCCCGCACACCCCCTCCCCGCACAACCCCTCCCCGCACAACCCCTCCCCGCACAACCCCTCCCCGCACTCCCCCCTCCCCGCACACCCCCTCCCCGCACACCCCCTCCCCGCACTCCCCCCCTCCCCGCACACCCCCTCCCCGCACAACCCCTCCCCGCACACCCCCTCCCCGCACACCCCCTCCCCGCACTCCCCCTCCCCGCACTCCCCCCTCCCCGCACACCCCCTCCCCGCACACCCCCCACCCCGCACACCCCCTCCCCCGACACCAGCTCCCCGGACACCCCCTCCCCGGACACCCCCCACCCCGCACACCCCCTCCCCGCACTGCCCCCTGCCCCCACACCACACTCCCCCCCACCCCGGACACCCCCACCCCGCACACTCCCCTCCCAGCACACCCCCTCCCCGTACTCCCCCCTCCCCAGACCCCGCACTCCCCCTATCCGCACACCCCCACCCCGCACTCCCCCCTCCCCGCACCCCGCACTCCCCCTCCCAGCACACCCCCACCCCCACCCCGCACACTCCCCTCCCAGCACACCCCCTCCCCGCACTCCCCCCTCCCCAGACCCCGCACTCCCCCTATCCGCACACCCCCACCCCGCACTCCCCCCTCCCCGCACCCCGCACTCCCCCTCCCAGCACACCCCCACCCCCACCCCGCACACCCCCTCCCCGCTCAACCAACGCCCACACCACACTCCCCCCACCCCGCACTCCCCCCTCCGTGGACACCCCCACCCCGGACACCCCCACCCCGCACTGCCCCCTCCCTCCACACCACACTCCCCCCACCCCGCACACCCCCTCCCCGCACACCCCCTCCCCGCACACCCCCCTCCCCGCACAACTCCTCCCCGCACTCCCCCTCCCCGCACTCCCCCCTCCCCGCACACCCCCTCCCCGCACTCCCCCTCCCCGCACTCCCCCCTCCCCGCACACCCCCTCCCCGCACACACCTTCCCCGCACACCCCCTCCCCGCACACCCCCCACCCCGCATACCCCCTCCCCCGACACCCCCCTCCCCGGACACCCCCCACCCCGCACACCCCCTCCCCGCACTGCCCCCTCCCCCCCACACCACACTCCACCCACCCCGGACACCCCCACCCCGCACACTCCCCTCCCAGCACACCCCCTCCCCGCACTCCCCCCCTCCCCAGACCCCGCACTCCCCCCTATCCGCACACCCCCACCCCCTCCCCGCACTCCCCCCCTCCCAGCACACCCCCATCCCCGCACACCCCCACCCCGCACACCCCCCTCCCCTCACACCCCCACCCCGCACACCATTCCCCGCACACCCCCTCCCCGGACACCCTCTCCCCGCACTCCCCCCTCCCCGCACACCCTCTCCCCGCACTCCCCCCTCCCCCGCACACCCACACCCCGCACACCCCTCCCCGCACACCCCCACCCCGCACCCCGCACCCACCTCCCCGCACACCCCCTCCCCGGACAAACCCTCCCCGCACTCCCCCCTCCCCGCACCCCGCACTCCCCCCTCCCTGCACACCCCCACCCCGCACACCCCCTCCCCGCAATCCCCCTCCCTGGACACCCCCTCCCCACACACCCCCTCCCCGGACACCCCCTCCCCCGCACACCCCGCACCCCGCACTGCCCCCTCCCCGCACCCCGCACACCCCCTCCCCGCACTCCCCCTCCCCAGACACCCCCACCCCGCACACCCGCACCCCGCACACCCCCCTCCCCGCACCCCGCACACCCCCCCTCCCCGCACACCCACTCCCCGCACCCCCCCCCCCCACCCCGCACCCCGCACACCCCTCCCCACACTCCCCCTCCGCGGACACCCCCACCCCGATTGCCCCCTCCGCGCACACCCCCCCTCCCCGCACCCCGCACACCCCCTCCCCGCACACCCCCTACCCGCACACCCCCACCCCCGCACTCCCCCCTCACCGGACAGCCCCTCCCCGGACACCCCCTCCCCGCACACCCCCCCGCCCCACACTCCCCCCTCCCCGTACAGCCCCACCCTGCACCCCACACACCCCCACCCCGCACTCCCCCCTCTCCGCACACCCCCACCCTGCACCCCACACACCCCCCAACGCCCACACCACACTCCCCCCACCCCGCACTCCCCCCTCCGTGGACACCCCCACCCCGCACTGCCCCCTCCCCGCACACCCCCCTCCCCGCACCCCGCACACCCCCTCCCCGCACACCCCCACCCCGGACACACCAACCCCGCACTGCCCCCTCCCCCCACACCACACTCCCCCCCACCCCGCACACCCCCACCCCGCACACCCCCTCCCCGCACACCCTTTCCCCGCACACCCTTTCCCCGCACAACCCCTCCCCGCACAACCCCTCCCCGCACTCCCCCCCTCCCCGCACACACCCTCCCCGCACACACCCTCCCCGGACACCCCCCACCCCGCACACCCCCTCCCCGCACTGCCCCCTGCCCCACACCACACTCCCCCCACCCCGGACACCCCCACCCCGCACACTCCCCTCCCAGCACACCCCCCTCCCCACACTCCCCCCTCCCCAGACCCCGCACTCCCCCTATCCGCACACCCCCACCCCCTCCCCGCACACCCCCTCCCCGCACTGCCCCCTGCCCCACACCACACTCCCCCCACCCCGGACACCCCCACCCCGCACACTCCCCTCCCAGCACACCCCCTCCCCACACTCCCCCCTCCCCAGACCCCGCACTCCCCCTATCCGCACACCCCTACCCCGCACTCCCCCTCCCAGCACACCCCCACCCCCACGCCGCACACTCCCCTCCCAGCACACCCCCTCCCCGCACTCCCCCCTCCCCAGACCCCGCACTCCCCCTATCCGCACACCCCCACCCCGCATTCCCCTCTCCCCGCACCCCGCACTCCCCCTCCCAGCACACCCCCACCCCGCACACCCCCTCCCCGCTCACCCCCTCCCGGCTCACCCCCTCCCCACACACTCCCACCCCGCACACCCACTCCCCGCACTTCCCCCCCTCCCCGCACACCCCCCACCCCGCACTGCCCCCTCCCCAGACCCCGCACTCCCCACTATCCGCACACCCCCACCCCCTCCCCGCACTTCCCCCTCCCAGCACACCCCCACCCCACACCCCGCACACCCCCCACCCCGCACACCCCCCTCCCCTCACACCCCCACCCCCGCACACCATTGCCCGCACACCCCTCCCCAGACACCCTCTCCCCGCACTCCCCCCTCCCCGCACACCCACACCCCGCACACCCCTCCCCGCACACCCCCACCCCGCACCCCGCACCCCCCTCCCCGCACACCCCCCTCCCCGGACACCCCCTCCCCACACACCCCCTACCCGCACACCCCCACCACGCACTCCCCCCTCACCGGACAGCCCCTCCCCGCACACCCCCCCACCCCACACTCCCCCCTCCCCGTACACCCCCCTCCCCGGACACCCCCTCCCCGGACACCCCCACCCTGCATACCCCTCCCCGCACACCCCCCACCCCGCACTCCCCCCACCCCGCACCCCCCACACCCCCCTCCCCGCACCCCGCACACTCCCCACCCCGCACCCCGCACTCCCCCCTCCCCGCACACCCCCCTCCCCGCACACCCACTCCCCGCACACCCCCTCCCCGCACAACCCCTCCCCGCACACCCCCTCCCCGCACACCCCCTCCCCGCACACCCGCCTCCCCGCACACCCCCCTCCCCGCACAACCCCTCCCCGCACACCCCCTCCCCGCACTCCCCCTCCCCCGCACTCCCCCCTCCCCGCACACCCCCTCCCCGCACACCCCCTCCCCGCACACCCCCTCCCCGCACACCCCCACCCCCTCCCCGCACACCCCCTCCCCGGACACCGCCACCCCCGCACACCCCCTCCCCAGACACCCCCTCCCCGCACACCCCTCCCTGGACACCCTCTCCCCGCACTCCCCCCATCCCCGCACCCCCTCAGCCCACACCCCGCACACCCCCTCCCCGCACACTCCCTACCCGGACACGCCCACCTCGCACACCCCTTCCCCGGACACCCCCTCCCCGCACTCCCCCCTCCCCACACACCCCCTCCCCGGACACCCTCTCCCCGCACTCCCCCCCTCCCCGCACACCCTCACCCCACACCCCGCACACCCCTCCCCGCACACCCCCTACCCGGACACACCCACCCCCGCACACCCCCTCCCCGGACACCCCCTCCCCGCACTCCCCCCCTCCCCGCACACCCCCACCCCGCATACCCCTCCCCGCACACCCCGCACCCCGCACACCCCCCACCCTGCAACCGGACTCCCCCCTCCCCGCACACTCCCTCCCCGCACCCCGCACACCCCCTCCCCGCAATCCCCCTCCCCGGACACCCCTCCCCGCACACCCTCACCCCACACCCCGCACACCCCTCCCCGCACACCCCCCCTCCCCGCACACCCCCCTCCGCGCACACCCCCCCTCCCCGGACACCCCCTCCCCGCACTACCCCCGTCCCCGCACACCCCCACCCCGCATACCCCTCCCCGCACACCCCCCACCCCGCACTCCCCCCCACCCCGCACCCCGCACACCCCCCTCCCCGCACCCCGCACACCCCCCTCCCCGCACTCCCCTCACCCCGCACAGCCCCCAGCCCGCGCACCCCCCTCCCCGCACCCCACACACCCCCTCCCCGCACCCCGCACACTCCCCACCCTGCACTCCCCCCTCCCCGCACACCCCCACCCTGCACCTGACACACCCCCCACCCCGCACTACCCCCCTCCCCGCACACCCCCACCCTGCACCCCACACACCCCCCACCCCGCACTCCCCCCTCTCCGCACACCTCCACCCTGCACCCCACACACCCCCAACGCAATAACCACACTCACCCCACCCCCGCACTCCCCCCTCCGTGGACACCCCCACCCCGCACTGCCCCCTCCCCGCACACCCCCTCCCCGCACCCCGCACACCCCCTCCCTGCACACCCCCACCCCGGACACCCCAACCCCGCACTGCCCCCTCCCCCCACACCACACTCCCCCCCCCCGCACACCCCCTCCCCGCACACCCCCTCCCCGCACACCCCCTCCCCGCACACCCCCTCCCCGCACACCCCCCTCCCCGCACAACCCCTCCCCGCACAACCCCTCCCCGCACTCCCCCCTCCCCGCACACCCCCTCCCCGCACACCCCCCTCCCCGCACTCCCCCCTCCCCGCACACCCCCTCCCCGCACACCCCCTCCCCGCACACCCCCTCCCCGCACACCCCCTCCCCGCACAACCCCTCCCCGCACAACCCCTCCCCGCACAACCCCTCCCCGCACACCCCCTCCCCGCACTCCCCCTCCCCGCACTCCCCCTCCCCGCACTCCCCCCTCCCCGCACACCCCCCTCCCCGCACACACCCTCCCCGCACACCCCCCACCCCGCATACCCCCTCCCCCGACACCAGCTCCCCGGACACCCCCTCCCCGGACACCCCCCACCCCGCACACCCCCTCCCCGCACTGCCCCCTGCCCCCACACCACACTCCCCCCCACCCCGGACACCCCCACCCCCGCACACTCCCCTCCCAGCACACCCCCTCCCCGTACTCCCCCCTCCCCAGACCCCGCACTCCCCCTATCCGCACACCCCCCACCCCGCACTCCCCCCCTCCCCGCACCCCGCACTCCCCCTCCCAGCACACCCCCACCCCCACCCCGCACACTCCCCTCCCAGCACACCCCCCTCCCCCGCACTCCCCCCTCCCCAGACCCCGCACTCCCCCTATCCGCACACCCCCACCCCCGCACTCCCCCCTCCCCGCACCCCGCACTCCCCCTCCCAGCACACCACCACCCCCACCCCGCACACCCCCTCCCCGCTCAACCAACGCCCACACCACACTCCCCCCACCCCGCACTCCCCCCCTCCCTGGACACCCCCACCCCGGACACCCCCACCCCGCACTGCCCCCTCCCTCCACACCACACTCCCCCCCCCCCCGCACACCCCCTCCCCGCACACCCCCTCCCCGCACACCCCCTCCCCGCACACCCCCTCCCCGCACACCCCCTCCCCGCACACCCCCTCCCCGCACAACCCCTCCCCGCACAACCCCTCCCCGCACAACCCCTCCCCGCACTCCCCCCTCCCCGCACACCCCCTCCCCGCACACCCCCTCCCCGCACTCCCCCCTCCCCGCACACCCCCTCCCCGCACAACCCCTCCCCGCACACCCCCTCCCCGCACACCCCCTCCCCGCACTCCCCCTCCCCGCACTCCCCCCTCCCCGCACACCCCCTCCCCGCACACCCCCCACCCCGCACACCCCCTCCCCCGACACCAGCTCCCCGGACACCCCCTCCCCGGACACCCCCCACCCCGCACACCCCCTCCCCGCACTGCCCCCTGCCCCCACACCACACTCCCCCCCACCCCGGACACCCCCACCCCGCACACTCCCCTCCCAGCACACCCCCTCCCCGTACTCCCCCCTCCCCAGACCCCGCACTCCCCCTATCCGCACACCCCCACCCCGCACTCCCCCCTCCCCGCACCCCGCACTCCCCCTCCCAGCACACCCCCACCCCCACCCCGCACACTCCCCTCCCAGCACACCCCCTCCCCGCACTCCCCCCTCCCCAGACCCCCGCACTCCCCCTATCCGCACACCCCCACCCCGCACTCCCCCCTCCCCGCACCCCGCACTCCCCCTCCCAGCACACCCCCACCCCCACCCCGCACACCCCCTCCCCGCTCAACCAACGCCCACACCACACTCCCCCCACCCCGCACTCCCCCCTCCGTGGACACCCCCACCCCGGACACCCCCACCCCGCACTGCCCCCTCCCTCCACACCACACTCCCCCCACCCCGCACACCCCCCTCCCCGCACACCCCCCTCCCCGCACACCCCCCTCCCCGCACAACTCCTCCCCGCACTCCCCCTCCCCGCACTCCCCCCCTCCCCGCACACCCCCTCCCCGCACTCCCCCTCCCCGCACTCCCCCCTCCCCGCACACCCCCTCCCCGCACACACCTTCCCCGCACACCCCCTCCCCGCACACCCCCCACCCCGCATACCCCCTCCCCCGACACCCCCCTCCCCGGACACCCCCCACCCCGCACACCCCCTCCCCGCACTGCCCCCTCCCCCCACACCACACTCCACCCACCCCGGACACCCCCACCCCGCACACTCCCCTCCCAGCACACCCCCTCCCCGCACTCCCCCCCTCCCCAGACCCCGCACTCCCCCCTATCCGCACACCCCCACCCCCTCCCCGCACTCCCCCCTCCCAGCACACCCCATCCCCGCACACCCCCACCCCGCACACCCCCCTCCCCTCACACCCCCACCCCGCACACCATTCCCCGCACACCCCCTCCCCGGACACCCTCTCCCCGCACTCCCCCCTCCCCGCACACCCTCTCCCCGCACTCCCCCCCTCCCCGCACACCCACACCCCGCACACCCCTCCCCGCACACCCCCACCCCGCACCCCGCACCCACCTCCCCGCACACCCCCTCCCCGGACAAACCCTCCCCGCACTCCCCCCTCCCCGCACCCCGCACTCCCCCCTCCCTGCACACCCCCACCCCGCACACCCCTCCCCGCAATCCCCCTCCCTGGACACCCCCTCCCCACACACCCCCTCCCCGGACACCCCCTCCCCCGCACACCCCGCACCCCGCACTGCCCCCTCCCCGCACCCCGCACACCCCCTCCCCGCACTCCCCCTCCCCAGACACCCCCACCCCGCACACCCGCACCCCGCACACCCCCCCTCCCCGCACCCCGCACACCCCCCTCCCCGCACACCCCCTCCCCGCACCCCCCCCCCCCACCCCGCACCCCGCACACCCCTCCCCACACTCCCCCTCCGCGGACACCCCCACCCCGATTGCCCCCTCCGCGCACACCCCCCTCCCCGCACCCCGCACACCCCCTCCCCGCACACCCCCTACCCGCACACCCCCACCCCGCACTCCCCCCTCACCGGACAGCCCCTCCCCGGACACCCCCCTCCCCGCACACCCCCCCGCCCCACACTCCCCCCTCCCCGTACAGCCCCACCCTGCACCCCACACACCCCCCACCCCGCACTCCCCCCTCTCCGCACACCCCCACCCTGCACCCCACACACCCCCAACGCCCACACCACACTCCCCCCACCCCGCACTCCCCCCTCCGTGGACACCCCCACCCCGCACTGCCCCCTCCCCGCACACCCCCCCTCCCCGCACCCCGCACACCCCCTCCCCGCACACCCCCACCCCGGACACACCAACCCCGCACTGCCCCCTCCCCCCACACCACACTCCCCCCACCCCGCACACCCCCACCCCGCACACCCCCTCCCCGCACACCCTTTCCCCGCACACCCTTTCCCCGCACAACCCCTCCCCGCACAACCCCTCCCCGCACTCCCCCCCTCCCCGCACACACCCTCCCCGCACACACCCTCCCCGGACACCCCCCACCCCCGCACACCCCCTCCCCGCACTGCCCCCTGCCCCACACCACACTCCCCCCACCCCGGACACCCCCACCCCGCACACTCCCCTCCCAGCACACCCCCTCCCCACACTCCCCCCTCCCCAGACCCCGCACTCCCCCTATCCGCACACCCCCACCCCCTCCCCGCACACCCCCTCCCCGCACTGCCCCCTGCCCCACACCACACTCCCCCCACCCCGGACACCCCCACCCCGCACACTCCCCTCCCAGCACACCCCCTCCCCACACTCCCCCCTCCCCAGACCCCGCACTCCCCCTATCCGCACACCCCTACCGCACTCCCCCTCCCAGCACACCCCCACCCCCCACGCCGCACACTCCCCTCCCAGCACACCCCCTCCCCGCACTCCCCCCTCCCCAGACCCCGCACTCCCCCTATCCGCACACCCCCACCCCGCATTCCCCTCTCCCCGCACCCCGCACTCCCCCTCCCAGCACACCCCCCACCCCGCACACCCCCCTCCCCGCTCACCCCCTCCCGGCTCACCCCCTCCCCACACACTCCCACCCCGCACACCCACTCCCCGCACTTCCCCCCTCCCCGCACACCCCCCACCCCGCACTGCCCCCTCCCCAGACCCCGCACTCCCCACTATCCGCACACCCCCACCCCCTCCCCGCACTTCCCCCTCCCAGCACACCCCCACCCCACACCCCGCACACCCCCCACCCCGCACACCCCCCTCCCCTCACACCCCCCACCCCGCACACCATTGCCCGCACACCCCTCCCCAGACACCCTCTCCCCGCACTCCCCCCTCCCCGCACACCCACACCCCGCACACCCCTCCCCGCACACCCCCACCCCGCACCCCGCACCCCCCTCCCCGCACACCCCCTCCCCGGACACCCCCTCCCCACACACCCCCTACCCGCACACCCCCACCACGCACTCCCCCCTCACCGGACAGCCCCTCCCCGCACACCCCCCCACCCCACACTCCCCCCCTCCCCGTACACCCCCTCCCCGGACACCCCCTCCCCGGACACCCCCACCCTGCATACCCCTCCCCGCACACCCCCCACCCCGCACTCCCCCCACCCCCGCACCCCCCACACCCCCCTCCCCGCACCCCGCACACTCCCCACCCCGCACCCCGCACTCCCCCCTCCCCGCACACCCCCACCCTGCACCTGACACACCCCCACCCCGCACTACCCCCTCCCCGCACACCCCCAGCCTGCACCCCACACACCCCCACCCCGCACTCCCCCCTCTCCGCACACCCCCACCCTGCACCCCACACACCCCCAACGCCCACACCACACTCCCCCCACCCCGCACTCCCCCCTCCGTGGACACCCCCACCCCGGACACCCCCACCCCGCACTGCCCCCTCCCCCCACACCACACTCCCCCCACCCCGCACAACCCCTCCCCGCACACCCCCTCCCCGTACACCCCCTCCCCGCACAACCCCTCCCCGCACAACTCCTCCCGGCACACCCCCTCCCCGCACACCCCCCCTCCCCGCACACCCCCCTCCCCGCATACCCCCTCCCCCGACACCCCCTCCCCGGACACCCCCCACCCCGCACACCCCCCTCCCCGCACTGCCCCCTCCCCCCACACCACACTCCACCCACCCCGGACACCCCCACCCCGCACACCCCCCTCCCAGCACACCCCCTCCCCGCACTCCCCCCTCCCCAGACCCCGCACTCCCCCCTATCCGCACACCCCCACCCCCTCCCCGCACTCCCCCCTCCCAGCACACCCCATCCCCGCACACCCCCACCCCGCACACCCCCCCTCCCCCTCACACCCCCACCCCGCACACCATTCCCCCGCACACCCCCTCCCCGGACACCCTCTCCCCGCACTCCCCCCCTCCCCGCACACCCACACCCCGCACACCCCTCCCCGCACACCCCCACCCCGCACCCCGCACCCACCTCCCCGCACACCCCCTCCCCGCACAAACCCTCCCCGCACTCCCCCCTCCCCGCACTCCCCCTTCCCCGCACACCCCCACCCCGCACTCCCCCCCTCCCCGCACACCCCCCACCCCGCACACCCCTCCCCGCAATCCCCCTCCCTGGACACCCCCTCCCCACACACCCCCTCCCCGGACACCCCCCTCCCCCGCACACCCCCCACCCCCGCACCCCGCACTGCCCCCTCCCCGCACCCCGCACACCCCCTCCCCGCACTCCCCCCTCCCCAGACACCCCCACCCCCGCACACCCGCACCCCGCACACCCCCCTCCCCGCACCCCGCACACCCCCCTCCCCGCACACCCCCTCCCCGCACCCCCCCCCCCAACCCCCGCACCCCCGCACACCCCTCCCCACACTCCCCCTCCGCGGACACCCCCACCCCGATTGCCCCCTCCGCGCACACCCCCCCTCCCCGCACCCCGCACACCCCCCTCCCCGCACACCCCCCTACCCGCACACCCCCCACCCCGCACACCCCCCTCCCCGGACACCCCCTCCCCGCACACCCCCCACCCCACACTCCCCCCTCCCCGTACAGCCCCCCTCCCCGTACACCCCCTCCCCGGACACCCCCACCCTGCACTGCCCCCTCCCCCCACACCACACTCTTCCCACCCCGCACACCCCCCCACACCGCACACCCCCCTCCCCGCACACCCCCCTCCCCGCACTCCCCCCTCCCCGCACTCCCCCCCTCCCCGCACAACTCCCACCCCCCTCCCCGCACACCCCCACCCCCACCCCGCACACCCCCACCCCGCACAGCCCCCACACCGCACAGCCCCCACCCCCCCACCCCGCACTGCCCACACCCCGCACACCCCCCACCCTGCACACACCCCACCCCGCACACCCCCCCACCCCCGCACACACCCCACCCCCCACCCCGCACACACCCCAGCCCGCACAGCCCCCCACCCGGCACTGCCCCCCACCCCGCACTGCCCACACCCCGCACACCCCCCACCCCGCACTGCCCCCACCCCGCACAGCCCCCACACCCACCCCGCACAGCCCCCACCCGGCACTGCCCCCACCCCGCACAGCCCCCACCCCCGCACAGCCCCCACCCCGCACAGCCCCCACCCGGCACTGCCCCCACCCCGCACAGCCCCCACCCCGCACAGCCCCCACCCGGCACTGCCCCCACCCCGCACAGCCCCCACCCCGCACAGCCCCCACCCCGCACAGCCCCCACCCGGCACTGAGCACACCCCGCACACCCTCCACCCCCCACCCCGCACAGCCCCCACCCGGCACTGTCCCCACCCCGCACTGCCCCCACCCCGCACACCCCCACCCCGCACTACCCCCACCCCGGACACCCCCTCCCTGGACACCCCGCACACCCCCACCCCCGCACTACCCCCCACCCCGGACACCCCCCACCCCGGACACCCCCCACCCCGCACTCCCCCCCACCCCGGACACCCCCCACCCCGGACACCCCCCACCCCGCACTCCCCCCACCCCGGACACCCCCCACCCCCGCACTGCCTCCTCCCCGGACACCCCGCACACCCCCCACCCCGCACTGCCCCCACCCCGCACAGCCCCCACCCCGCACAGCCCCCACCCCGCACAGCCCCCACCCGGCACTGCCCCCACCCCGCACAGCCCCCACCCCGCACAGCCCCCACCCCGCACTGCCCCCACCCCGCACAGCCCCCACCCCGCACAGCCCCCACCCCGCACAGCCCCCACCCGGCACTGCCCCCACCCCCGCACAGCCCCCACCCCGCACAGCCCCCACCCGGCACTGCCCCCACCCCGCACAGCCCCCACCCCGCACAGCCCCCACCCCGCACAGCCCCCACCCGGCACTGTCCCCACCCCGCACAGCCCCCACCCCGCACACCCCCACCCCGCACTACCCCCACCCCGGACACCCCCTCCCTGGACACCCCGCACACCCCCACCCCGCACTACCCCCACCCCGGACACCCCCACCCCGGACACCCCCCACCCCGGACACCCCCCACCCCCGCACTCCCCCCACCCCGGACACCCCCCACCCCGGACACACCCCACCCCGCACTCCCCCCACCCCGGACACCCCCCACCCCGGACACCCCCCACCCCGGACACCCCCCACCCCCGCACTGCCTCCTCCCCGGACACCCCGCACACCCCCCACCCCGCACTGCCCCCAGCCCGCACTATCCCCACCCCCGGACACCCCCCGCCCCGCGCACCCCCCCACCCCGCACACCCCGCACACCCCCCTCCCCGCACCCTGCACTCCCCCCTCCCCGCACACCCCCTACCCGGACACCCCCTACCCGGACACCCCCTCCCCGGACACCCCCTCCCCGGACACCCCCTCCCCGGACACCCCCTCCCCGGACACCCCCTCCCCGGACACTCCCTCCCCGGACACTCCCTCCCCGTACACCCCCTCCCCGTACACCCCCTCCCCGGACACCTCCTCCCCGGACACCTCCTCCCCGGACACCCCCTCCCCGCACACCCCCTCCCCGCACACCCCCCTCCCCGCACACCCCCACCCCCGCACTCTCCCCTCCCCGTACATCCCCACCCCACACACCCCGCACTCCCCCCACCCTGCACTCCCCCCTCCCTGTACACCCCCACCCCGCACACCCCCCACCCCGCACTCCCCCTCTCCCCGCACCCCGCACACCCCCCACCCCACACTCCCCGCAACCCGCACACCCCCCACCCCGCACTGCCCCCCACCCCTCACCCCGCACACCCCCACCCCACACTCCCCGCACCCCGCACACCCCCCACCCCACACTCCCCGCACCCCGCACACCCCCCCACCCCGCACACCCCCCACCCCCTCACACCACACTCCCCCCACCCCACACACCCCCCACCCCGCACACCCCCCACCCCGCACTGCCCCCCACCCCCGCACACACCCCACCCCGCACTGCCCCCACCCCACAGTGCCCCCACCCCGCACTGCCCCCACCCCGCACACCCCCACCCCGCACTGCCCCCTCCCTGTACACCCCCTCCCCGCACACCCCCACCCCGGACACCCCCCATCCCGGACACCCCCCACTCCGCACACCCCCCCACCCCCCACCCCGCACTGCCCCCATCCCGCACTGCCCCCACCCCACACACCCCCCACCCCCCACGCCGCAGTGCCCCCACCCCGCACATCCCCACCCCCCCGGACACTCCCCTCCCCGGACACCCCCTCCCCGGACACCCCCTCCCCGGACACTCCCTCCCCGGACACCCCCTCCCCGGACACCCCCACCCCCGACACCAGCTCCCCAGACACCCCCCCCCCCCCCCCCCCCTGGTGAAGTCCCATTTCCCCCACCACCACCAGCTGCCCAGAGTCAGAATACATCACCCCCCCCACCCTCACCTCCCTTCACCCCTCACCAACCCCTCACCCCCACCCCTCCCCTCACCCACCCCCCTTCCCCACACCCCCTCACCAACCCCTCACCCACCCCCCTCACACCCCCCCTCCCCTCACCCCCCCTCCCCTCACCTACTCCCCTCAACCACCGCCACCCCTCTCACCCACCCCCCACACCCCCTCCCCTCACCCCCCTCCCCTCACCCCCCTCCCCTCACCCCCCCTCCCCTCAACCACCCCCCACCCCTCTCACCCACCCCCCACACCCCCTCCCCTCACCCCCCTCCCCTCACCCTCCCACCCCTCCCCTCACCCACCCCCCACACCCCCCATCCCCTCACCCCCCTCCCCTCACCCACCCACCCCCCATCCCCTCACCCCCTCCCTCCCCGGACACTCCCTCCCCGGACACTCCCTCCCCGGACACTCCCTCCCCGGACACTCCCTTCCCGGACTCCCCCTCCCCGTAAACCCCCTCCCTGGACACCCCCTCCCCGGACACCCCCTCCCCGGACACCCCCTCCCCGGACACCCCCTCCCCGGACTCCCCCCTCCCCGCACACCCCCCTCCGCGCACACCCCCCACCCTGCACTCCCCCCACCCCGCACTCCCCCCACCCCGCACTCCCCCCTCCCCTCACCCACCCACCCCCCCTCCCCTCACCCACCCACCCCTCCCCTCACCCACCCCCCCACCCTCCCCTCACCCACCCCCCACCACCCCTCCCCTCACCCATTTGCTATCTCACTCATTTACTGAAGATGTGGACCTTTAAAACTTACCGAAATACTGCAGGTACTGTAGTAAAAAGAGGGCGCCTTCTCCCTTCTTCTGGAGATGCTGCGCTGACCCTTCGTTGTTTCACCCGGATCAGAAGATATGGCTAAAAAATTCCAAAAGAGTTGGGTCACAGAAATCTTCGTAGACATCGATGCGGACCAGAAGATTCGGTCCCTAGTTCCTAAAGGGACCATCATCCCAACACAAAAAATAGACTCTTCCCTCAAAAGCTCATGGGCTATCACATGTTCCCTTTCAAAAGAAAAAAGTCTTACTGAAGTAAGGGCTTTCTCACAACTCTTTAAAATACTACACATTTCAAATTTTCAAATTATAAACGCTTTAACAACTGCCTTACAATAAACAGAATAATCCTCTCCCCATGGTTGAATCAAAATTCAAATATCCAAAATCTTGCAATCCCAGATGCTTAATCCAATGATGATAACATATAAAAAGATGGTGAGATCATGTCCAAGACACTTGACAAAACAATACACTTTATAAGTCTCCTGTATGAAGTTATGGGTTATATACATCAATAGTCAAACTCTGGATAAAGCATCTGCAATTATATGGTTCCTCCTGCAGCAAACAGAGATTCTCTGTGGAGAATCTCTTTAAAAAATTAGTGGGTTATGGTCTCTGTCGATGACAGTCTCTTGAGCATTTCCAGAAACAGATATTTCAAACTGTTAATGCTTTCTTTTCAACTGTGGAGTACTTCAGTTGGCAACGATTAAGTTTTCTCAAAGACAAACTAACAGGACACTCCATAAGTATAATCATCATTTTATAACAAAACAGCTCCTACATCCACATCACCAGCATCAATTGCGATCTTGAACGGTTTGATGAAAATTGGAGCAGCTAACACAGACTCATTTATCAAGATTGCCTTTAACCTCAAAGGCAGTCTGTCAAGTCTTCATCCAGTCATATTTGAGCTTCTGCTTCTACAATAAGTTTGTTAATGGAGTGACTACTGTGCTAAATTTTGGGACAAACTTCCTGTAAAATCTATACATTCCGAGGAACCACCATATCTCTCATTTGGTTTCAGGAACGGGAAAGTCCATATCGTTTGAACTTTAGCTTCTCTGGACAACATTCGGCCTTGGCCCATGATGTGTCCCAAGGATTGCTGAAAAAGGAAACAAGTCCAAGCTTCTTGTCTCCACTCATCAGGACACCTTGCAAGAATAGCAATATAAGGGGAAAAATCAATTTACACTGTATGTGAGGAGAGTGCTGATTGGTTGGCAAGTGGCATTGCCATGGAGAATGCACCAGTGATGGTGACTGAGAGTTAACTGCCAAACGTTGAAATTTAAACCAGGCAGCTTGACTCTGATTGGTCAAGGCGTTGCTCTGAGAATAAGTCAGCAAATGGCTGTCACTTATTTTGTTTGACTGAAACAGGCACAATATATGTATATGTTCTTTCTGTCTGCAAAGTACATGTGTATTGATATGTGTAGCTTCCAGTACATGTAAATGCACCACACTGCAAGCCTAACTGACAGCCTTAAATTGGTTCTCAGCGTCATTCTTAGCACATTGAGGCTTATTTAACAAATGTTGGTCAATCGTGGAATCACAGCTAATGTTGGATGCTGCATTTTGAGTTTTGCAATACAGGCTAGTTGGGTCCAGTCTGTGCCCATTGCGGACAGTGGCTGGGACATGCTGTTTGATACAATCCACCAGTCTTTGGAATGTACAGCTTACATACCTCGCATCACACGCACTGAAATTCATACACCACATTATTCATTTATCTGACAGGCATAAGTTTTTTTGGCTTGACAGCAGCATCCTGTTAGTGGTGAATACCACTCGTGTTGCTACTGCATTGTAGCAGCGTGAAACTGATAGCTTCACCTGCTGCTCAAATCTTTGAGATACTTTACCCTTGTAATCTGAGGTAGACTGGGCACTTTTCAGGGCCAAAAGTGATGGCCTCAGGGCCATTTAAGAGCTTGTGTGATATACAGCGGGAAGTGATTTGATCAGGGAAGCCATTATCCTGCAGGATGCCTTCAATATGCCCTGGTTCAGCATCAAGCTTGCATGGTGAGCAGATGGCTTAGGCCCTATTTACAAGGTTGCCAATAAGACCAATCTCATAGAGTGTGAAACTCCAAGAATCCAATGTGTATACTGACCAGTGAAGGTAGGCTTGCGGCAGACCATGGTAGAGAATTCCCTGGCAGATTTCTCAACTAGTGCATCAAGAAAGGAGAGTTCCTTTGGGCATACATGGTGTCATTAAAACTGAGCTCAACTGCACGAGTTTCTGAGTTCATAATGTATGTGCGAATAGATAGTGTTGCCATGGGATCCCCTCTTGGCCCAGCTCTCTCAAACATGCTTTTGATGGAATGACACCTAACATCCTACCCCTCGCATATTTCCGAGTTGTGGATGATACGTTTGCTATATTTAAATCCGCAGCTGCATGTAACAATTTCCTTACATGTCTTAATGGGCTCCATCCTGCTCTCAAATGGAGCAGTCAAATGAACTCCCCTTCCTTGATGCACTAGTTGAGAAATCTGTCAGGGGATTACCTACCACAATGTACCACAAGCCTACCTTCACTGGTCAGTATGTGCATTGGGATTCTTACAGTTCCACGCGTGATGAGATTGGTCTTATTGACAATCTTGTAAATAGGACCTAAGCCATCTGCTTATCATGCAAGCTTGTTGCTGAAACAGGGCACATCAAAGGCATCCTGCAGGATAATGGCTTCACCTGAAATTAGTGTGTGGGCCCTTGGACGGTGAGGACGGAGGAGGTAAAGTGGTAGCTGTTGCACCTCTTCGATTGAATGGGAAGATGCCGTGGAAAGGGGATGAGGTCTAGGGGGTGATGGAGGAGTGGACCAGGGTGTCCCAGAGGGAACGGTCCCTATGGAATGCTGACGGGAGCGGTGAGAGGAAGATGTGTTTGGTGGTGGCATCATGCTGGAGTTGGCAGAATTGGCGGAGGATGATCCTTTGAATGCGGAGGCTGATGGGGTGATAAGTGAGGACAAGGGGGACCCTATCATAGTTCAAGGAGGGAGGCGAAGGTGTGAGGGCAGAGGTGAGGGAGATGAGTCAGACACGGGTGAGGGCCCTGTCAACCACAGTGAAGGGAAAAGGAAGACATGTCAGAAGCGCCATCTTGGAAAGTGGTATCATCGGAACAGATGCGACGGAGGCGAAGGAACTGAGAGAATGGGATGGAGTCCTTACAGGAAGCGGGGTGTGAGGAGCTGTAGTCGAGGTAGCTGTGGGAGTCGGTGGGCTTGTAATGGATATTGGTGGACAGTCTATCACCAGAAATGGAGACAGAGAGGTCAAAGAAGGAAAGCGAAGTGTCAGAGATGGACCATGTGAAGGTGATAGAGGTGTAGAAATTGGAAGCAAAATTGACAAAATTTTTCCAGGTCCAGACAAGAGCATGAAGTGGCACCAAAACAGTCATCGATGTACTGAAAAAAGCATTGTGGGAGAGGGCTGGAGTAGGACTGGAACAAGGAATGTTCGACATACCCCATAAAGAGACAGGAATAGCTGGGGCCCATGTGGGTACCCATAGCCACACCTTTTATTTGGAGGGAGTGAGGCAAGTTTAAGGAGAAATTGTTCAGTGTGAGAACAAGTTCAGCCAGATGGAGGAGAGTAGTGATGGGTGGGGATTGTTCGGGCCTCTGTTTGAGGAAGAAGCTAAGGGCCCTCAGACCATCCCAGTGGAGGATGGAGGTGTAGAGGAATTGGATGTCCATGGTGAAGAGGAGGCAGTTGGGGCCAGGGAACTGGAAATTGTTGATATGACATCATATAGGGCATCAGAGGAATCATGTGAAGCGACTGGACAAGGGGAGAGAGAAGGGAGTCAAGATAGGAAGAAATGAATTCTGTGGGGCAGGAACAGGCCAACATGATCGGTCTACCAGGACAGTCCTGTTTGTGGATTTTGGGAAGCAGGTGGAAGCGGGCTCTGCAGGGATGGGAGTCTGTCAGGTTGGAAACTGTGGAGGGAAGATCTCCAGAGGAGATGAGGTCAGTGACAGTCCTGGAAACAATGGCTTGATGTCCGGTGGTGGTGTCATGGTCCAAGGGGGAGGGAGGAAGAAGTGTCTGTGAGTTGGCACTCAACCTCTGTGAGGTAGAGGTCAGTGCGCCAGACAACAACAGCACCACCCTTACCAGCAGGTTTGATAACAAAGTCAGGGTTGGACCTGAGAGAACAGAGTGCAGCAAGTTGATGTCACACCAACAGTTCTGAATGAAAAGTTCAAGAGCAGGTATGAGGCCAGAGGGAGGGGTCCAGGTGGAGGGAGAATATTAGAGTTGGGTGAAAGGATCCGTGGAACGGGGAGAGGACTCCTGCTCAAAGAAGTGAGCATGGATATGAAGGCGGCGGAAGAAGAGTTTAGCATCGTGCCAAACCTGGAATTCATAGAGATGAGGGAGTAAGGGTATGAAACTGAGTCCTTTGCTGAGCACCGAACGTTCAGCATCAGAGAGGGGAAGGTCAGGGGGTATAGTGAATACATGGCCAGGGCTGGGCTTGGAAGATGGGATGGGGTCAGAGGGATGGGAAGGGGTGGAGGGTCCTGGATGGGCAATGGTATCAATAAGTTGTTGGAGTTTGGTTAGCAAGCGAGGTTACCAATCCAGCATGGGAGGCGGTGTCAGCACCACAGTCTGCCCAGTGCTGCAACAGGATAAATGGTCCCATCCATTCCGCCAGGGTAAGTCAATCCTCTCAACACTCTCAACTCACACACTCTCAAATTTATCACACATCCACAGGGGCCTCACACCTTAACAGACAACACCACTAATTCTCACACACACCCTCACATCTTCCTCAGGCTCATATCCTTTGGAGCTCATGTCCTCATCTGGTCCATGTCTCCTGCTCACACTCTCTCCATCTGTTTTCATGCAGGAGAAGCTGGCTCACAACAACAGGGAGAGGTCCTAGCGCAGGGGTGGAGTGGCTCACATTAGGCCCCTCGCTCACTTTGAGGACCATGCCATTGCACTGACTGGTGAGGATGTGAAGAGTGCCTGCATGAATACTCTCGTGAGGATCCTGCACCACATCATCCCTCCCTCAATGCAACTGAGAGCGCCCTTTCTCCTGCTTTTGACTCTGTTGCCACATGCTAATTATCTCTACTTTGGTTCACAGGGAGCTCTGCCAAGTGACCGACACCCTCAGCCAGCCAGTCCCTCAGCTCCATCCACATCCTCACCTCCAGCCAAGAGGACACCTCCTCCATTGAAGAGCTGGAAATAAGCAGCCTGGAAGACCCATCACAGCGCTTACCCACACCCTGCACCAGTGCAGAGACACACACCTCGGTGGGACCTAGATCTAGAGCAGGCTCGGGTTCACAATCTGGTGGTCACCACATGGACACATGTCCACAGCAGGAGGAGGCAGGTTCAGCCGAACTCCCTGGCACTCGGAGGACTGCGGAGGAAGGGGCATCTGCAAGGTCTGAGTTAGATGACCAGTGTCCGGATTTGGCCTTCCAACTCATCGCAGAGAGTCAGGAGAAGGTGGGAGGTCATCACGCAGAGCTGTTGGAAGCCCTCAACAGAGTGGCATGGATGTCAAAGGAGAATGTCAGCCTGCTCTCTGATGAGGTGGTGCCTACATGTGCCCGTACGGAGGTCACCATGGGGAGGATGGCAGAGGTCATGGAGACCTTGGTCCAGCAGAATGCAATGATGTGCGCAGACCTGCATCCATCGCATTGCCATAGGTGAGTTCCAGCAATGGGACACGAGGGGGAAACAGGGCACCTTGATGTCCCTCTGGGTGCTCCTTCCCCTCAATGCATCAGGCCAGGGCCCTCAGACTCCCAAAGGGAGGAGCAGCAGCTGGACACCCCTGGGTGTCACTCAGGAATCTCAGAGGCTGTCCTATCCCTCCGAGTCCCCTTTGGCTGTGACCCCCTCAACCTCATCCTCTGTCACCATTGAGGGAGCAGCTGGCCCACAGGAGGACAGTCAAAGCAAGTCTGAAGGCTTCGGCTCTGCAGAGGGCCCACGCCGAAGTCATCAGAGGCAACAGGGCCAACCGCTGCACAGGGTGTGTCCGGCCCCGCTGTAGATGTCAGGGCAGCACCTAGAGCTCTAAGGCATTCAAAAGTTAAGAAATTCTGACCACAGTTGGTTGCACGGGTGAACACATTTTGTCACTTTACAATCTGAAAATATATTCACTTTCACTAAATAATGTGTAATGGTGAGACACTTTCATTGAGAGACCTCGCAAGTCCTCCCTCACCCCATTAGCAGTTCAGCTGCATGCAGTCGGCCACCAGTGATCCTGAGGGAAGAAGTGTGTGTGTGGCAGCGCCTTTCAGAGCCTGGTGCAAGCCTCTCCCACGCACGCAGATCCTTCCCACGTCACACTCATCTCAATGTCCCGAGCGTTTTCAATGCTGCCTGCTGGGGTTCTGTTCCAGTCGTCCATCTGAGCTGAGCTTCATCTCCACCCACCCACTGACCGCACTCCCTGCAGCACCTGCTCTCTCCCACTGTGACTCTCATTTCATTTTCAATTTAGCTAGCAAGGTAGTGCTACAGTTTTTCTCATGTTCCCCTGTCCTTTCCCCTCCCTCGTCACCCATTTCCTTTCCCCCATCACTGTCAATCCCCCAAGCATCATCTTCCACTTCCCCACTATGATCTACCAGCCACAAGCTTTTTTGGGGGGATATCCAGGTGAATGTGCACATTCCCTTCCTTCCTGAAAATCCCACCCCCATCCACATTAACCTTCCAACCTCCTCCTTCTCACCCCCAGGGTCTGTGTCTACTTCTGAGTCCCCACCAACCACCCTTTCCTTCCCTTCTAACCGATACCATCACACCCTCACTCTCCCACCCGACTGCCCCTGGTCATTCTCACCTTTCCCTACCACGTCCACCCTCAGTTCACTCCACACGGGGCAATCATGGACTCAACAGAGCCCTCCCTTGCACATTCCCCGCCTCCAGACTCATTCCCCTCTTGGAACTCCTTCCCCCACCCATACTCCCCCACCGTCCTTAATCCTTCCCCTTTCCTGACTCCTTCCTGCACTCTTTCTTCTCCCACTACCCTCACTGCTTCCCCTCTCCAGATTCTTTCCTCCCCCAGAGCCCCTTCCTCCCTCTGGACTTCTCCCCCTCTCCCGACCCCTTCCTTCCCCTGGGCTCCTTCCCCCCTGCACCCTTCCGGACTCCTTCCCTCCCCCTGGACTTATCCCCCTTTATATGTACCTCCCCGGTTGCATCTTCTCCCCTACACCCACTCCTCCCGCTGTACTCCTCCACTCCCTCCCAACCTCACTCACCCTCCCCCCAGCCCCACCAATGCACCTTCCTCTCCCAGTCAATCCTAGATCTTCCTCTCCCAAACACAGCTGGACCTTCCTCTCCATCCCCTCGACCATCATCCATTCTGAGCAGACCCTCAGCGGTGACTTTCCATCTTCCAAGAGCTGCTTCCCAGCGGAGCCATGTCCGTGAGAATCCACCCAGCCTGCCATGTCCGTTCCTCCAGGATCCCATTGCTGTTGGGCTCCAGCATCTTCTGCTCCTCGGAGTCCGGGATGTGAGCAAGGCCCTGATGATAAGTTCTGACTTGTGCGTGTCACTGTGAAGTCTGTTCTGCGCCGACGTGTTTTCCCACTGACGTGGGCGGATGATCCAGTTGATTCGGGCGGGATGGGCTTATAAGGATATACAGATGTATTACAGAGAGGTTCCTGACATCCAACAGCGGGAAACACAGACCGCCATTGACGGGCAGAGCACACAATTGCAAACTGGTGTCACGGCATTGTGAAACCATTGTCCACTCATGCCAGCAAACACACCCAGCACCAGCGGGCAGGGAAAATTCCACCCTTTGTCTCTGTCTCTTTGCCCCTTTGCTAACTTCTCTTTCTAGAACTCGTTTTCAAGCTTTCTCATCTGCAATTGGAACCTAGCTAATTCAACCTGCCTTTTACCCGGGTGAATCTTTTCTTCTTCCAATTCTAAACCCTGTACTATAGCATCAAATACCTTTGCTTTTTAACCCTCTGCTTCTATCTCTAACTTCAACTCTCCTGCTAATTCTATTAACCTTACTTTGGTCAATTGTGCTTATCACTCAGGGATAAATCTTCCCTCGCCAGACTTTTCTCTGGACTGAAACAACCATCCTGCTGTTCATTTCGTATAGTAAAATTCACCATGTTCTCCTCTACCCTAAACCTGAGCCAATAGCCCTGTGCACCATCACAGTCTTGTGAATTTGTGATCCTGCTAGAGTCTCCACTTGTTACAATCCCTGATGAGACCCCCAAATGTTATGAGCTGGGTAGAAACCAGTGACTTTTCTATTTTTTAGAGAATCCAAATACCCATGCATTTACTAAAGAAAAGAATGAAGCCACAATGTTCACAGTATAAATCAAAAGAAAAATATTGCACAAAAATCAAAGAACATGAATACTAAACTTAAATAGTTACAGTAAAGATAGTAAAAGCATAATGAACTTAGTTACTTATAATCTAAACCAAAATCTTTAAATCATATTGCCTACAACAGCCATGAGATTTTCACCTTCAAGAAACTTAAGTTAGATATGTATCAAAACTTGGAAGTTTAACAACTTGCTTTGAGCACTGCTTCGAAAATACCTAAACATGTTGAGATTTCGTGGGCCATCCACTTACTCGTGGAAAGGTTTTCCCTTCAAATCACCTCCAAGTGTCCGGACATTTCCGGTTTAGTCACCTCTGAAATATTAACCAGGTTAGTCAGTCTTGACCAAACCTTTATAAATTGATAATAAACAGAAAATGCTGGAAAAACTCAGCAGGTCTGACAGCATCTGTGGAGAGAGAAACACAGTTAATGTTTTGAGTCTGTATGACTCTCTTTCAGAGCTAAGGAGAAGTAGAAATGTGATGGAATTTCTATTGTTTAAAGTGGGGGCGCGAGGAGCAGGTCAAGCTGGATAGAAGGTCAGTGATAGGTGGGGTAAAAGGAGAGGTTGACAAAGATGTGATGCACAAAAAGACAAGGGGAGTGTTAATGGTGGTGGTGAGAACTAAAGAAGATGCTGATAGTGTCATAAAGGTAAGAAAGCAGAATGTGTGAACAGCAGAACAATGGTACTCTGTGGAAGAACAACATAGAAAAAGTAACAGATGGCCATTTAGGGGCTGGGTGAGGGGAGGGTGAAGTGGTTCAGCAAAAAGGGGGGGTCAAAAAATGAATAAATGAATAAAAATGAAAATAAATGGATACAAAAATAAAAATGAATTCAAAAAAGAGGGATTGGTATGGCTGAAGTGGGCAGTAGGATTAGGTTGATGAAGTTTGCAGAGGGATTAGTTTGATGAAGTTTGCAGAGGGATTAGTTTGATGAAGTTTGCAGTTTGATGAAGTTTGCAGTGGGATGAAGTTTGCAGTGTGATGAAATTTGCAGTTTGATGAAGTTTGCAGTTTGATGAGGTTTGCAGTGTGATGAAGTTTGCAGTTTGATGAAGCTTGCAGTTTGATGAAGTTTGCAGTGTGATGAAGTTTGCAGTGGGATGAAGTTTGCAGTGGGATGAAGTTTGCAGTTTGATGAAGTTTGCAGTTTGATGAAGTTTGCAGTTTGATGAAGATTGCAGTTTGATGAAGTTTGCAGTGTGATGAAGTTTGCAGTTTGATGATGTTTGTAGTGGGATGAAGTTTGCAATGTGATCAAGTTTGCAGTTTGATGAAGTTTGCAGTGTGATGAAGTTTGCAGTGTGATGAAGTTGCAGTTTGATGAAGTTTGCAGTGTGATGAAGTTTGCAGTTTGATGATGTTTGTAGTGGGATGAAGTTTGCAATGTGATCAAGTTTGCAGTTTGATGAAGTTTGCAGTGGGATGAAGTTTGCAGTGTGATGAAGTTGCAGTTTGATGAAGTTTGCAGTGGGATGAAGTTTGCAGTGTGATGAAGGTTGCAGTTTGATGAAGTTTGCAGTTTGATGAAGTTTGCAGTTTGATGAAGTTTGCAGTGGGATGAAGTTTGCAGTTTGATGAAGTTTGCAGTTTGATGAAGATTGCAGTGTGATGAAGTTTGCAGTTTGATGAAGTTTGCAGTGGGATTACTTTGATGAAGTTTGCAGTTTGATGAAGTTTGCAGTGGGACTAGTTTGATGAAATTTAAGTTTGATGAAGTTTGCAGTAGCATTGTTTTAATGAAGCTTGCAATGGTATCAGTCTGATCAAGGGTGCAGTGCGATTAGTTTGAGGAAATTAACTGTTCGATGAAGTTTTCAGTGGGATTAGTTTGATGCAGGTTGCAGTTTGATGAAGTTTGCAGTTTGATGATGTTTGCAGAGCGATTATTTTGATGGAGTTTGCAGTTTGATGAAGTTTGCAGTGTGATTAGTTTGATGAAGTTGGCAGTTTGATGAAGTTTGCAGTTTGATGAAGTTTGCAGTTTGGTGAAGTTTGCAGTGGGATGAAGTTTGCAGTGTGATGAAGTTTGCAGTTTGATGAAGTATGCAGTGTGATGAAGTTTGCAGTGGGATGAAGTTTGCAGTGTGATGAAGTTTGCAGTGTGATGAAGATTGCAGTTTGATGAAGTTTGCAGTTTGATGAAGTTTGCAGTGGGATGAAGTTTGCAGTTGGATGAAGTTTGCAGTTTGATGAAGTTTGCAATTTGATGAAGTTTGCAGTGCAATTAGTTTGATGAAGTTTGCAATGTGTAGAAGTTTTCAGTGTGATTAGTTTGAAGAAGTATGCAGTTTGATGAAGTTTGCAGTTTGATGATGTTTGCAGTTCCTTGAAGTTTGCAGTTTGATGAAGTTTGCAGTTTGATGAAGTTTGCAGTGTGATGAAGTTTGCAGTGTGATGAAGTTTGCAGTTTGATGAAGTTTGCAGTTTGATGAAGTTTGCAGTGTGATGAAGTTTGCAGTGGGATGAAGTTTGCAGTTTGATGAAGTTTACAGTTTGATGAAGTTTGCAGTTTGATGAAGTTTGCAGTTTGATGAAGTTTGCAGTGTGATGAAGTTTGCAGTTTGATGAAGTTTGCAGTGTGATGAAGTTTGCAGTTTGATGAAGTTTGCAGTGTGATGAAGTTTGCAGTGTGATGAAGCTTGAAGTGGGATTAATTTGATGAACTTTGCAGTTTGTTGAAATTTGCAGTGGGATTGGTTTGAAGATGTTTACATTTTGTTGAAATTTGCAGTGGCATTACTTTGATAAAGTTAGCAGTTTGATGAAGTTAGCAGTTTTTTGAAGTTAGCAGTTTGATGAAATTTGCAGAGGGATTAGTTTGATGAAGTTTGCAGAGGGATTAGTTTGCCGAAGTTTGCAGAGGGATTTGTTTGACGAAGTTTGCAGAGGGATTTGTTTGCCATAGTTTGCAGAGGGATTTGTTTGCCGTAGTTTGCAGATGGATTTGTTTGCCGAAGTTTGCAGAGGGATTTGTTTGCCAAAGTTTGCAGTTTGATGTGATTGATTAAGTCTGCAGTGTGATTATTTTCATGAATTTTGTAGTTTGACTAAGTTTGCATTTGGATTAGTTTGATGAAGTTAGCAGTGGGATTACTTTGATGAAGTTTGCAGTTTGATGAAGTTTGCAGTGGGATGAATTTTGCAGTTTGATGAAATTTAAGTTTGATGAAGTTTCCAGTGGCATTGTTTTAATGAAGCTTGCAATGGTATCAGTCTGATGAAGTGTGCAGTGCGATTAGTTTGAGGAAATTAACTGTTTGATGAAGTTTTCAGTGGGATTAGTTTGATGTAGGTTGCAGTTTGATGAAGTTTGCAGTTTGATGATGTTTGCAGAGCGATTATTTTGATGAAGTTTGCAGTTTGATGATGTTTGCAGTGCGATTATTTTGATGGAGTTTGCAGTTTGATGAAGTTTGCAGTGTGATTAGCTTGATGAAGTTGGCAGTTTGATGAAGTTTGCAGTTTGATGAAGTTTGCAGTTTGATGAAGTTTGCAGTTTGATGAAGTTTGCATTGGGATGAAGTTTGCAGTGTGATGAAGTTTGCAGTTAAATGAAGTTTGCAGTTTGATGAAGTTTGCAGTTTGATGAAGTTTGCAGTTTGATGAAGTTTGCAGTTTGATGAAGTTTGCATTGGGATGAAGTTTGCAGTGTGATGAAGTTTGCAGTGGGATGAAGTTTGCAGTTTGATGAAGTTGGCAGTTTGATGAAGTTTGCAGTGTGATGAAGTTTGCAGTTAAAGGAGGTTAGCAGTTTGATGAAGTTTGCAGTGGGATGAAGTTTGCAGTTTGATGAAGTTTGCAGTTTGATGAAGTTTGCAGTGGGATGAAGTTTGCAGTGGGATGAAGTTTGCAGTTTGATGAAGTTTGCAGTGTGATGAAGTTTGCAGTTAAATGAAGTTTGCAGTTTGATGAAATTTGCAGTGTGATGAAGTTTGCAGTTAAATGAAGTTTGCAGTTTGATGAAGTTTGCAGTGGGATGAAGTTTGCAGTTTGATGAAGTTTGCAGTTTGATGAAGTTTGCAGGGGATGAAGTTTGCAGTGGGATGAAGTTTGCAGTGGGATGAAGTTTGCAGTTCGATGAAGTTTGCAGTTTGATGAAGTTTGCAGTTTGATGAAGGTTGCTGTGGGATGAAGTTTGCAGTTTGATGAAGTTTGAAGTGGGATTAATTTGATGAAGTTTGACGTTTGTTGAAATTTGCAGTGGGATTGGTTTGAAGTTGTTTATCTTTTGTTGAAGTTTGCAGTGGGATTACTTTGATCAAGTTTGCAGTGTGATGAAGTTTGCAGTTTGATGAACTTTGCAGTGTGATGAAGTTTGCCGTTTGATGAACTTTGCAGTGTGATGAAGTTTGCAGCTTGATGAAGTTTGCAGTGTGATGAAGTTTGCAGTATGATGACGTTTGCAGTGTGATGATGTTTGCAGTTTGATGAAGTTTGCAATGCGATTAGTTTGATGAAGTTTGCAGTGGGATGAAGTTTGCAGTTTGATGAAGTTTGCAGTTTGATGAAGTTTGCAGTGGGATGAAGTTTGCAGTGGGATGAAGTTTGCAGTTTGATGAAGTTTGCAGTGTGATGAAGTTTGCAGTTAAATGAAGTTTGCAGTTTGATGAAATTTGCAGTGTGATGAAGTTTGCAGTTAAATGAAGTTTGCAGTTTGATGAAGTTTGCAGTGGGATGAAGTTTGCAGTTTGATGAAGTTTGCAGTTTGATGAAGTTTGCAGTGGGATGAAGTTTGCAGTGGGATGAAGTTTGCAGTTTGATGAATTTTGCAGTGGGATGAAGATTGCAGTGTGATGATGTTTGCAGTGTGATGAAGTTTGCAGGGGATGAAGTTTGCTGTGTGATGAAGTTTGCAGTGGGATGAAGTTTGCAGTTTGATGAAGTTTGCAGTTTGATGAAGTTTGCTGTGTGATGAAGTTTGCAGTTAAATGAAGTTTGCAGTTTGATGAAGTTTGCAGTGGGATGAAGTTTGCAGTTTGATGAAGTTAGCAGTTTGATGAAGTTTGCAGTGGGATGAAGTTTGCAGTGGGATGAAGTTTGCAGTTTGATGAAGTTTGCAGTGTGATGAAGTTTGCAGTTAAATGAAGTTTGCAGTTTGATGAAGTTTGCATTGGGATGAAGTTTGCAGTTTGATGAAGTTTGCAGTTTGATGAAGTTTGCAGTGGGATGAAGTTTGCAGTGGGATGAAGTTTGCAGTTTGATTAATTTTGCAGTGGGATGAAGATTGCAGTGTGATGATGTTTGCAGTGTGATGAAGTTTGCAGGGGATGAAGTTTGCAGTGTGATGAAGTTTGCAGTTTGATGAAGTTTTCACTGTGATTAGTTTGATGAAGTTTGCAATGTGATGAAGTTTTCAGTGTGATTAGTTTGAAGAAGTATGCAGTTTGATGAAGTTTGCAGTTTGATGAAGTTTGCAGTGTGATGAAGTTTGCAATTTGATGACGTTTGCAGTGTGATTAGTTTGATGAAGTTTGCAACGTGAAGAAGTTTTCTGTGTGATTAGTTTGAAGAAGTATGCAGTTTGATGAAGTTTGCAGTGTGATGAAGTTTGCAGTGTGATGAAGTTTGCAGTTTGATGAAGTTTGCAGTTTGATGAAGTTTGCAGTGTGATGAAGTTTGCAGTGTGATGATGTTTGCAGTTTGATGAAGTTTGTAGTGGGATGAAGTTTGCAATGTGATGAAGTTTGCAGTTTGATGAAGTTTGCAGTGTGAAGAAGTTTGCAGTTTGATGAAGTTTGTAGTGGGATGAAGTTTGCAATGTGATGAAGTTTGCAGTTTGATGAAGTTTGCAGTGGGATGAAGTTTGCAGTGTGATGAAGTTTGCAGTTTGATGAAGTTTGCTGTTTGATGAAGGTTGCAGTGGGATGAAGTTTGCAGTTTGATGAAGTTTGAAGTGGGATTAATTTGATGAAGTTTGACGTTTGTTGAAATTTGCAGTGGGATTGGTTTGAAGATGTTTATCTTTTGTTGAAATTTGCAGTGGGATTACTTTGATCAAGTTAGCAGTTTGATGAAGTTAGCAGTTTGATGAAGTTAGCAGTTTGATGAATTTTGCAGACGGATTAGTTTGATGAAGTTTGCAGAGGGATTAGTTTGCCAAAGTTTGCAGAGAGATTTGTTTGACGAAGTTTGCAGAGGGATTTGTTTGCCACAGTTTGCTGAGGGATTTGTTTGCCAAAATTTGCCGAGGGATTTGTTTGCCGAAGTTTGCAGAGGTATTTGTTTGCCAAAGTTTGCAGTTTGATGAGATTGATTAAGTCTGCAGTGTGATTATTTTCATGAATTTTGTAGTTTGACTAAGTTTGCTTTTGGATTAGTTTGATGAAGTTAGCAGTGGGATTACTTTGATGAAGTTTGCAGTTTGATGAAGTTTGCAGTGGGACTGGTTTGATGAAATATAAGTTTGATGAAGTTTGCAGTGGCATTGTTTTAATGAAGCTTGCAATGGTATCAGTCTGATGAAGTGTGCAGTGCGATTAGTTTGAGGAAATTAACTGTTTGATGAAGTTTTCAGTGGGATTAGTTTGATGCAGGTTGCAGTTTGATGAAGGTTGCAGTTTGATGATGTTTGCAGTGCCATTATTTTGATGGAGTTTGCAGTTTGATGAAGTTTGCAGTGTGATGAAGTTTGCAGTTTGATGAAGTTTGCAGTTAGATGAAGTTTGCAGTTTGATGAAGTTTGCACTGTGATGAAGTTTGCAGTTTGATGAAGTTTGCAGTTTGATGAAGTTTGCAGTGGGATGAAGTTTGCGGTTTGATGAAGTTTGCAGTGGGATGTAGTTTGCAGTGTGATGATGTTTGCAGTGTGATGAAGTTTGCAGTTTGATGAAGTTTGCAGTGAGATGAAGTTTGCAAAGTGATGAAGTTTTCAGTGTGATTAGTTTGAAGAAGTTTGCAGTTTGATGAAGTTTGCAGTTTGATGAAGTATGCAGTGTGATGAAGTTTGCAGTGTGATGAAGTTTGCAGTGTGATGAAGTTACAGTGTGATAAAGATTGCAGTTTGATGTAGTTTGCAGTTTGATGAAGTTTGCAGTGGGATGAATTTTGCAGTTCGATGTAGTTTGCAATTTGATGAAGTTTGCAGTGCGATTAGTTTGATGAAGTTTGCAATGTGAAGAAGTTTTCAGTGTGATTAGTTTGAAGAAGTATGCAGTTTGATGAAGTTTGCAGTTTGATGAAGTTTGCAGTTTGATGAAGTTTGCAGTGTGATGAAGTTTGCAGTGTGATGAAGTTTGCAGTTTGATGAAGTTTGCAGTTTGATGAAGTTTGCAGTGTGATGAAGTTTGCAGTGGGATGAAGTTTGCAGTTTGATGAAGTTTACAGTTTGATGAAGTTTGCAGTTTGATGAAGTTTGCAGTTTGATGAAGTTTGCAGTGTGATGAAGTTTGCAGTTTGATGAAGTTTGCAGTGTGATGAAGTTTGCAGTTTGATGAAGTTTGCAGTGTGATGAAGTTTGCAGTGTGATGAAGTTTGCAGTGTGATGAAGCTTGAAGTGGGATTAATTTGATGAACTTTGCAGTTTGTTGAAATTTGCAGTGGGATTGGTTTGAAGATGTTTACATTTTGTTGAAATTTGCAGTGGCATTACTTTGATAAAGTTAGCAGTTTGATGAAGTTAGCAGTTTTTTGAAGTTAGCAGTTTGATGAAATTTGCAGAGGGATTAGTTTGATGAAGTTTGCAGAGGGATTAGTTTGCCGAAGTTTGCAGAGGGATTTGTTTGACGAAGTTTGCAGAGGGATTTGTTTGCCATAGTTTGCAGAGGGATTTGTTTGCCGTAGTTTGCAGATGGATTTGTTTGCCGAAGTTTGCAGAGGGATTTGTTTGCCAAAGTTTGCAGTTTGATGTGATTGATTAAGTCTGCAGTGTGATTATTTTCATGAATTTTGTAGTTTGACTAAGTTTGCATTTGGATTAGTTTGATGAAGTTAGCAGTGGGATTACTTTGATGAAGTTTGCAGTTTGATGAAGTTTGCAATGGGATGAATTTTGCAGTTTGATGAAATTTAAGTTTGATGAAGTTTCCAGTGGCATTGTTTTAATGAAGCTTGCAATGGTATCAGTCTGATGAAGTGTGCAGTGCGATTAGTTTGAGGAAATTAACTGTTTGATGAAGTTTTCAGTGGGATTAGTTTGATGCAGGTTGCAGTTTGATGAAGTTTGCAGTTTGATGATGTTTGCAGAGCGATTATTTTGATGAAGTTTGCAGTTTGATGATGTTTGCAGTGCGATTATTTTGATGGAGTTTGCAGTTTGATGAAGTTTGCAGTGTGATTAGCTTGATGAAGTTGGCAGTTTGATGAAGTTTGCAGTTTGATGAAGTTTGCAGTTTGATGAAGTTTGCAGTTTGATGAAGTTTGCATTGGGATGAAGTTTGCAGTGTGATGAAGTTTGCAGTTAAATGAAGTTTGCAGTTTGATGAAGTTTGCAGTTTGATGAAGTTTGCAGTTTGATGAAGTTTGCAGTTTGATGAAGTTTGCATTGGGATGAAGTTTGCAGTGTGATGAAGTTTGCAGTGGGATGAAGTTTGCAGTTTGATGAAGTTGGCAGTTTGATGAAGTTTGCAGTGTGATGAAGTTTGCAGTTAAAGGAGGTTAGCAGTTTGATGAAGTTTGCAGTGGGATGAAGTTTGCAGTTTGATGAAGTTTGCAGTTTGATGAAGTTTGCAGTGGGATGAAGTTTGCAGTGGGATGAAGTTTGCAGTTTGATGAAGTTTGCAGGGTGATGAAGTTTGCAGTTAAATGAAGTTTGCAGTTTGATGAAATTTGCAGTGTGATGAAGTTTGCAGTTAAATGAAGTTTGCAGTTTGATGAAGTTTGCAGTGGGATGAAGTTTGCAGTTTGATGAAGTTTGCAGTTTGATGAAGTTTGCAGTGGGATGAAGTTTGCAGTGGGATGAAGTTTGCAGTTTGATGAATTTTGCAGTGGGATGAAGATTGCAGTGTGATGATGTTTGCAGTGTGATGAAGTTTGCAGGGGATGAAGTTTGCAGTGTGATGAAGTTTGCAGTGGGATGAAGTTTGCAGTTTGATGAAGTTTGCAGTTTGATGAAGTTTGCAGTTTGATGAAGGTTGCTGTGGGATGAAGTTTGCAGTTTGATGAAGTTTGAAGTGGGATTAATTTGATGAAGTTTGACGTTTGTTGAAATTTGCAGTGGGATTGGTTTGAAGTTGTTTATCTTTTGTTGAAGTTTGCAGTGGGATTACTTTGATCAAGTTTGCAGTGTGATGAAGTTTGCAGTTTGATGAACTTTGCAGTGTGATGAAGTTTGCCGTTTGATGAACTTTGCAGTGTGATGAAGTTTGCAGTGTGATGAAGTTTGCAGTGTGATGATGTTTGCAGTTTGATGAAGTTTGTAGTGGGATGAAGTTTGCAATGTGATGAAGTTTGCAGTTTGATGAAGTTTGCAGTTAGATGAAGTTTGCAGTGGGATGAAGTTTGCAGTGGGATGAAGTTTGCAGTTTGATGAAGTTTGCTGTGTGATGAAGTTTGCAGTTAAATGAAGTTTGCAGTTTGATGAAATTTGCAGTGTGATGAAGTTTGCAGTTAAATGAAGTTTGCAGTTTGATGAAGTTTGCAGTGGGATGAAGTTTGCAGTTTGATGAAGTTTGCAGTTTGATGAAGTTTGCAGTGGGATGAAGTTTGCAGTGGGATGAAGTTTGCAGTTTGATGAATTTTGCAGTGGGATGAAGATTGCAGTGTGATGATATTTGCAGTGTGATGAAGTTTGCAGGGGATGAAGTTTGCAGTGTGATGAAGTTTGCAGTGGGATGAAGTTTGCAGTTTGATGAAGTTTGCAGTTTGATGAAGTTTGCAGTGTGATGAAGTTTGCAGTTAAATGAAGTTTGCAGTTTGATGAAGTTTGCAGTGGGATGAAGTTTGCAGTTTGATGAAGTTAGCAGTTTGATGAAGTTTGCAGTGGGATGAAGTTTGCAGTGGGATGAAGTTTGCAGTTTGATGAAGTTTGCAGTGTGATGAAGTTTGCCGTTAAATGAAGTTTGCAGTTTGATGAAGTTTGCATTGGGATGAAGTTTGCAGTTTGATGAAGTTTGCAGTGGGATGAAGTTTGCAGTGGGATGAAGTTTGCAGTTTGATGAATTTTGCAGTGGGATGAAGATTGCAGTGTGATGATGTTTGCAGTGTGATGAAGTTTGCAGGGGATGAAGTTTGCAGTGTGATGAAGTTTGCAGTTTGATGAAGTTTGCACTGTGATTAGTTTGATGAAGTTTGCAATGTGATGAAGTTTTCAGTGTGATTAGTTTGAAGAAGTATGCAGTTTGATGAAGTTTGCAGTTTGATGAAGTTTGCAGTGTGATGAAGTTTGCAATTTGATGACGTTTGCAGTGTGATTAGTTTGATGAAGTTTGCAACGTGAAGAAGTTTTCAGTGTGATTAGTTTGAAGAAGTATGCAGTTTGATGAAGTTTGCAGTGTGATGAAGTTTGCAGTGTGATGAAGTTTGCAGTTTGATGAAGTTTGCAGTTTGATGAAGTTTGCAGTGTGATGAAGTTTGCAGTGTGATGATGTTTGCAGTTTGATGAAGTTTGTAGTGGGATGAAGTTTGCAATGTGATGAAGTTTGCAGTTTGATGAAGTTTGCAGTGTGAAGAAGTTTTGCAGTTTGATGAAGTTTGTAGTGGGATGAAGTTTGCAATGTGATGAAGTTTGCAGTTTGATGAAGTTTGCAGTGGGATGAAGTTTGCAGTGTGATGAAGTTTGCAGTTTGATAAAGTTTGCTGTTTGTTGAAGGTTGCAGTGAGATGAAGTTTGCAGTTTGATGAAGTTTGAAGTGGGATTAATTTGATGAAGTTTGACGTTTGTTGAAATTTGCAGTGGGATTGGTTTGAAGATGTTTATCTTTTGTTGAAATTTGCAGTGGGATTACTTTGATCAAGTTAGCAGTTGATGAAGTTAGCAGTTTGATGAAGTTTGCAGTTTGATGAATTTTGCAGTGGGATGAAGATTGCAGTGTGATGATGTTTGCAGTGTGATGAAGTTTGCAGGGGATGAAGTTTGCAGTGTGATGAAGTTTGCAGTTTGATGAAGTTTGCACTGTGATTAGTTTGATGAAGTTTGCAATGTGATGAAGTTTTCAGTGTGATTAGTTTGAAGAAGTATGCAGTTTGATGAAGTTTGCAGTTTGATGAAGTTTGCAGTGTGATGAAGTTTGCAATTTGATGACGTTTGCAGTGTGATTAGTTTGATGAAGTTTGCAACGTGAAGAAGTTTTCAGTGTGATTAGTTTGAAGAAGTATGCAGTTTGATGAAGTTTGCAGTGTGATGAAGTTTGCAGTGTGATGAAGTTTGCAGTTTGATGAAGTTTGCAGTTTGATGAAGTTTGCAGTTTGATGAAGTTTGCAGTGTGATGATGTTTGCAGTTTGATGAAGTTTGTAGTGGGATGAAGTTTGCAATGTGATGAAGTTTGCAGTTTGATGAAGTTTGCAGTGTGAAGAAGTTTGCAGTTTGATGAAGTTTGTAGTGGGATGAAGTTTGCAATGTGATGAAGTTTGCAGTTTGATGAAGTTTGCAGTGTGTTGAAGTTTGCAGTGTGATGAAGTTTGCAGTTTGATGAAGTTTGCTGTTTGATGAAGGTTGCAGTGGGATGAAGTTTGCAGTTTGATGAAGTTTGAAGTGGGATTAATTTGATGAAGTTTGACGTTTGTTGAAATTTGCAGTGGGATTGGTTTGAAGATGTTTATCTTTTGTTGAAATTTGCAGTGGGATTACTTTGATCAAGTTAGCAGTTTGATGAAGTTAGCAGTTTGATGAAGTTAGCAGTTTGATGAATTTTGCATACGGATTAGTTTGATGAAGTTTGCAGAGGGATTAGTTTGCCAAAGTTTGCAGAGAGATTTGTTTGACGAAGTTTGCAGAGGGATTTGTTTGCCACAGTTTGCTGAGCGATTTGTTTGCCGCAGTTTGCAGATGGATTTGTTTGCCGAAGTTTGCAGAGGGATTTGTTTGCCAAAATTTGCCGAGGGATTTGTTTGCCGAAGTTTGCAGAGGTATTTGTTTGCCAAAGTTTGCAGTTTGATGAGATTGATTAAGTCTGCAGTGTGATTATTTTCATGAATTTTGTAGTTTGACTAAGTTTGCATTTGGATTAGTTTGATGAAGTTAGCAGTGGGATTACTTTGATGAAGTTTGCAGTTTGATGAAGTTTGCAGTGGGACTGGTTTGATGAAATTTAAGTTTGATGAAGTTTGCAGTGGCATTGTTTTAATGAAGCTTGCAATGGTATCAGTCTGATGAAGTGTGCAGTGCGATTAGTTTGTGGAAATTAACTGTTTGATGAAGTTTTCAGTGGGATTAGTTTGATGCAGGTTGCAGTTTGATTAAGGTTGCAGTTTGATGATGTTTGCAGTGCGATTATTTTGATGGAGTTTGCAGTTTGATGAAGTTTGCAATGTGATTAGTTTGATGAAGTTGGCAGTCTGATGAAGTTTGCAGTTTGATGAAGTTTGCAGTGTGATGAAGTTTGCAGTTTGATGAAGTTTGCAGTTAGATGAAGTTTGCAGTTTGATGAAGTTTGCACTGTGATGAAGTTTGCAGTTTGATGAAGTTTGCAGTTTGATGAAGTTTGCAGTGGGATGAAGTTTGCGGTTTGATGAAGTTTGCAGTGGGATGTAGTTTGCAGTGTGATGATGTTTGCAGTGTGATGAAGTTTGCAGTTTGATGAAGTTTGCAGTGTGATGAAGTTTGCAAAATGATGAAGTTTTCAGTGTGATTAGTTTGAAGAAGTAAGCAGTTTGATGAAGTTTGCAGTTTGATGAAGTAGGCAGTGTGATGAAGTTTGCAGTGTGATGAAGTTTGCAGTGTGATGAAGTTTGCAGTGTGATGAAGATTGCAGTTTGATGTAGTTTGCAGTTTGATGAAGTTTGCAGTGGGATCAATTTTGCAGTTCGATGAAGTTTGCAATTTGATGAAGTTTGCAGTGTGATTAGTTTGATGAAGTTTGCAATGTGAAGAAGTTTTCAGTGTGATTAGTTTGAAGAAGTATGCAGTTTGATGAAGTTTGCAGTTTGATGATGTTTGCAGTTTCTTGAAGTTTGCAGTTTGATGAAGTTTGCAGTTTGATGAAGTTTGCAGTGTGATGAAGTTTACAGTGTGATGAAGTTTGCTGTTTGATGAAGTTTGCAGTGTGATGAAGTTTGCAGTGTGATGAAGTTTGCAGTTTGATGAAGTTTGCAGTGTGATGAGGTTTGCAGTGTGAAGATGTTTGCAGTTTGATGCAGTTTGTAGTGGGATGAAGTTTGCAATGTGATGAAGTTTGCAGTTTGATGAAGTTGGCAGTGGGATGAAGTTTGCAGTGTGATGAAGTTTGCAGTTTGATGAAGTTTGCAGTGGGATGAAGTTTGCAGTGTGGTGAAGGTTGCATTTTGATGAAGTTTGCAGAGGGATTTGTTTGATGAAGTTTGCAGTTTGATGAAGTTTGCAGTGTGATGAAGTTTGCAGTGTGATGAAGCTTGACGTGGGATTAATGTGATGAAGTTTGCAGTTTGTTGAAATTTGCAGTGGGATTGGTTTGAAGATGTTTACATTTTGTTGAAATTTGCATTGGCATTACTTTGATCAAGTTAGCAGTTTGATGAAGTTAGCAGTTTGATGAAGTTAGCAGTTTGATGAAGTTTTCAGAGGGATTAGTTTGCCGAAGTTTGCAGAGGGATTTGTTTGCCGAAGTTTGCAGAGGGATTTGTTTGCCATAGTTTGCAGAGGGATTTGTTTGCCGTAGTTTGCAGATGGATTTGTTTGCCAAAGTTTGCAGTTTGATGTGATGGATTAAGTCTGCAGTGTGATTATTTTCATGAATTTTGTAGTTTGACTAAGTTTGCATTTGGATTAGTTTGATGAAGTTAGCAGTGGGATTACTTTGATGAAGTTTGCAGTTTGATGAAGTTTGCAGTGGGACTAGTTTGATGAAATTTAAGTTTGATGAAGTTTGCAGTAGCATTGTTTTAATGAAGCTTGCAATGGTATCAGTCTGATGAAGTGTGCAGTGCGATTAGTTTGAGGAAATTAACTGTTTGATGAAGTTTTCAGTGGGATTAGATTGATGCAGGTTGCAGTTTGATGAAGTTTGCAGTTTGATGATGTTTGCAGAGCGATTATTTTGATGGAGTTTGCAGTTTGATGAAATTTGCAGTGTGATTAGTTTGATGAAGTTGGCAGTTTGATGAAGTTTGCAGTTTGATGAAGTTTGCAGTTTGATGAATTTTGCAGTTTGATGAAGTTTGCATTGGGATGAAGTATGCAGTGTGATGAAGTTTGCAGTGGGATGAAGTTTGCAGTTTGATGAAGTTTGCAGTTTGATGAAGTTTGCAGTGTGATGAAGTTTGCAGTTTGATGAAGTTTGCAGTTTGATGAAGTTTGCAGTTTGATGAAGTTTGCAGTGGGATGAAGTTTGCAGTTTGATGAAGTTTGCAGTTTGATGAAGTTTGCCGTGGGATGAAGTTTGCAGTGTGATGAAGTTTGCAGTTTGATGAAGTTTGCAGTGGGATGAAGATTGCAGTGTGATGAAGTTTGCAGTGTGATGAAGTTTGCAGGGGATGAAGTTTGCAGTGTGATGAAGTTTGCAGTTTGATGAAGTCTGCAGTGTGATTAGTTTGATGAAGTTTGCCATGTGATGAAGTTTTCAATGTGATTAGTTTGAAGAAGTATGCAGTTTGATGAAGTTTGCAGTTTGATGAAGTTTGCAGTGTGATGAAGTTTGCAATTTGATGACGTTTGCAGTGTGATTAGTTTGATGAAGTTTGCAACGTGAAGAAGTTTTCAGTGTGATTAGTTTGAAGAAGTATGCAGTTTGATGAAGTTTGCAGTGTGATGAAGTTTGCAGTGAGATGAAGTTTGCAGTTTGATGAAGTTTGCAGTTTGATGAAGTTTGCAGTGTGATGAAGTTTGCAGTGTGATGATGTTTGCAGTTTGATGAAGTTTGCAGTGGGATGAAGTTTGCAATGTGATGAAGTTTGCAGTTTGATAAAGTTTGCAGTGTGAAGAAGTTTGCAGTTTGGTGAAGTTTGCAGTGTAATGAATTTTGCAGTGTGATGATGTTTGCAGTTTGATGAAGTTTGTAGTGGGATGAAGTTTGCAATGTGATGAAGTTTGCAGTTTGTTGAAGTTTGCAGTGGGATGAAGTTTGCAGTGTGATGAAGTTTGCAGTTTGATGAAGTTTGCTGTTTGATGAAGGTTGCAATGGGATGAAGTTTGCAGTTTGATGAAGTTTGAAGTGGGATTAATTTGATGAAGTTTGACGTTTGTTGAAATTTGCAGTGGGATTGGTTTGAAGATGTTTATCTTTTGTTGAAATTTGCAGTGGGATTACTTTGATCAAGTTAGCAGTTTGATGAAGTTAGCAGTTTGATGAAGTTAGCATTTTGATGAATTTTGCAGACGGATTAGTTTGATGAAGTTTGCAGAGGGATTAGTTTGCCAAAGTTTGCAGAGAGATATGTATGACGAAGTTTGCAGAGGGATTTGTTTGCCATAGTTTGCCGAGCGATTTGTTTGCCGCAGTTTGCAGATGGATTTGTTTGCCGAAGTTTGCAGAGGGATTTGTTTGCCAAAATTTGCCGAGGGATTTGTTTGCCGAAGTTTGCAGAGGTATTTGTTTGCCAAAGTTTGCAGTTAGATGAGATTGATTAAGTCTGCAGTGTGATTATTTTCATGAATTTTGTAGTTTGACTAAGTTTGCATTTGGATTAGTTTGATGAAGTTAGCAGTGGGATTACTTTGATGAAGTTTGCAGTTTGATGAAGTTTGCAGTGGGACTGGTTTGATGAAATTTAAGTTTGATGAAGTTTGCAGTGGCATTGTTTTAATGAAGCTTGCAATGGTATCAGTCTGTTGAAGTGTGCAGTGCGATTAGTTTGAGGAAATTAACTGTTTGATGAAGTTTTCAGTGGGATTAGTTTGATGCAGGTTGCAGTTTGATGAAGGTTGCAGTTTGATGATGTTTGCAGTGCGATTATTTTGATGGAGTTTGCAGTTTGATGAAGTTTGCAGTGTGATTAGTTTGATGAAGTTGGCAGTCTGATGAAGTTTGCAGTTTGATGAAGTTTGCAGTGAAATGAAGTTTGCAGTTTGATGAAGTTTGCAGTTAGATGAAGTTTGCAGTTTGATGAAGTTTGCACTGTGATGAAGTTTGCAGTTTGATGAAGTTTGAAGTTTGATGAAGTTTGCAGTGGGATGAAGTTTGCGGTTTGATGAAGTTTGCAGTGGGATGTAGTTTGCAGTGTGATGATGTTTGCAGTGTGATGAAGTTTGCAGTTTGATGAAGTTTGCAGTGTGATGAAGTTTGCAAAGTGATGAAGTTTTCAGTGTGATTAGTTTGAAGAAGTAAGCAGTTTGATGAAGTTTGCAGTTTGATGAAGTAGGCAGTGTGATGAAGTTTGCAGTGTGATGAAGTTTGCAGTGTGATGAAGTTTGCAGTGTGATGAAGATTGCAGTTTGATGTAGTTTGCAGTTTGATGAAGTTTGCAGTGTGATGAATTTTGCAATTCGATGAAGTTTGCAATTTGATGAAGTTTGCAGTGTGATTAGTTTGATGAAGTTTGCAATGTGAAGAAATTTTCAGTGTGATTAGTTTGAAGAAGTATGCAGTTTGTTGAAGTTTGCAGTTTGATGATGTTTGCAGTTTCTTGAAGTTTGCAGTTTGATGAAGTTTGCAGTTTGATGAAGTTTGCAGTGTGATGAAGTTTGCAGTTTGATGAAGTTTGCAGTTTGATGAAGTTTGCAGTGTGAAGATGTTTGCAGTTTGATGAAGTTTGTAGTGGGATGAAGTTTGCAATGTGATGAAGTTTGCAGTTTGATGAAGTTTGCAGTGGGATGAAGTTTGCAGTGTGATGAAGTTTGCAGTTTGATGAAGTTTGCAGTGGGATGAAGTTTGCAGTGTGGTGAAGGTTGCAGTTATAATGAAGTTTGCAGAGGGATTTGTTTGATGAAGTTTGCAGTGGGATGAATTTTGAAGTTCGATGAAGTTTGCAATTTGATGAAGTTTGCAGTGCGATTAGTTTGATGAAGTTTGCAATGTGAAGAAGTTTTCAGTGTGATTAGTTTGAAGAAGTATGCAGTTTGATGAAGTTTGCATTTTGATGATGTTTGCAGTTTCTTGAAGTTTGCAGTTTGATGAAGTTTGCAGTTTGATGAAGTTTGCAGTGTGATGAAGTTTGCAGTTTGATGAAGTTTGCAGTGTGATGAGGTTTGCAGTGTGAAGATGTTTGCAGTTTGATGAAGTTTGTAGTGGGATGATGTTTGCAATGTGATGAAGTTTGCAGTTTGATGAAGTTTGCAGTGGGATGAAGTTTGCAGTGTGATGAAGTTTGCAGTTTGATGAAGTTTGCAGTGGGATGAAGTTTGCAGTGTGGTGAAGGTTGCATTTTGATGAAGTTTGCAGAGGGATTTGTTTGATGAAGTTTGCAGTTTGATGAAGTTTGCAGTGTGATGAAGTTTGCAGTGTGATGAAGCTTGATGTGGGATTAATGTGATGAAGTTTGCAGTTTGTTGAAATTTGCAGTGGGATTGGTTTGAAGATGTGTACATTTTGTTGAAATTTGCAGTGGCATTACTTTGATCAAGTTAGCAGTTTGATGAAGTTAGCAGTTTGATGAAGTTAGCAGTTTGATGAAGTTTGCAGAGGGATTAGTTTGCCGAAGTTTGCAGAGGGATTTGTTTGCCGAAGTTTGCAGAGGGATTTGTTTGCCATAGTTTGCAGAGGGATTTGTTTGCCGTAGTTTGCAGATGGATTTGTTTGCCAAAGTTTGCAGTTTGATGTGATGGATTAAGTCTGCAGTGTGATTATTTTCATGAATTTTGTAGTTTGACTAAGTTTGCATTTGGATTAGTTTGATGAAGTTAGCAGTGGGACTACTTTGATGAAGTTTGCAGTTTGATGAAGTTTGCAGTGGGACTAGTTTGAAGAAATTTAAGTTTGATGAAGTTTGCAGTAGCATTGTTTTAATGAAGCTTGCAATGGTATAAGTCTGATGAAGTGTGCAGTGCGATTAGTTTGAGGAAATTAATTGTTTGATGAAGTTTTCAGTGGGATTAGTTTGATGCAGGTTGCAGTTTGATGAAGTTTGCAGTTTGATGATGTTTGCAGAGCAATTATGTTGATGGAGTTTGCAGTTTGATGAAATTTGCAGTGTGATTAGTTTGATGAAGTTGGCAGTTTGATGAAGTTTGCAGTTTGATGAAGTTTGCAGTTTGATGAAGTTTGCATTGGGATGAAGTATGCAGTGTGATGAAGTTTGCAGTGGGATGAAGTTTGCAGTTTGATGAAGTTTGCAGTTTGATGAAGTTTGCAGTGTGATGAAGTTTGCAGTTTGATGAAGTTTGCAGTTTGATGAAGTTTGCAGTTTGATGAAGTTTGCAGTGGGATGAAGTTTGCAGTTTGATGAAGTTTGCAGTTTGTTGAAGTTTGCCGTGGGATGAAGTTTGCAGTGTGATGAAGTTTGCAGTTTGATGAAGTTTGCAGTGGGATGAAGATTGCAGTGTGATGAAGTTTGCAGTGTGATGAAGTTTGCAGGGGATGAAGTTTGCAGTGTGATGAAGTTTGCAGTTTGATGAAGTCTGCAGTGTGATTAGTTTGATGAAGTTTGCAATGTGATGAAGTTTTCAATGTGATTAGTTTGAAGAAGTATGCAGTTTGATGAAGTTTGCAGTTTGATGAAGTTTGCAGTGTGATGAAGTTTGCAATTTCATGACGTTTGCAGTGTGATTAGTTTGATGAAGTTTGCAACGTGAAGAAGTTTTCAGTGTGATTAGTTTGAAGAAGTATGCAGTTTGATGAAGTATGCAGTTTGATGATGTTTGCAGTTTCTTGAAGATTGCAGTTTGATGAAGCTGGCAGTTTGATGAAGTTTGCAGTGTGATGAAGTTTGCAGTGTGAAGAAGTTTGCAGTTTGATGAAGTTTGCAGTATGATGAAGTTTGCAGTTTGATGAAGTTTGCAGTTTGATGAAGTTTGCAGTGTGATGAAGTTTGCAGTGTGATGATGTTTGCAGTTTGATGAAGTTTGTAGTGGGATGAAGTTTGCAGTGTGATGAAGCTTGATGTGGGATTAATGTGATGAAGTTTGCAGTTTGTTGAAATTTGCAGTGGGATTGGTTTGAAGATGTGTACATTTTGTTGAAATTTGCAGTGGCATTACTTTGATCAAGTTAGCAGTTTGATGAAGTTAGCAGTTTGATGAAGTTAGCAGTTTGATGAAGTTTGCAGAGGGATTAGTTTGCCGAAGTTTGCAGAGGGATTTGTTTGCCGAAGTTTGCAGAGGGATTTGTTTGCCATAGTTTGCAGAGGGATTTGTTTGCCGTAGTTTGCAGATGGATTTGTTTGCCAAAGTTTGCAGTTTGATGTGATGGATTAAGTCTGCAGTGTGATTATTTTCATGAATTTTGTAGTTTGACTAAGTTTGCATTTGGATTAGTTTGATGAAGTTAGCAGTGGGACTACTTTGATGAAGTTTGCAGTTTGATGAAGTTTGCAGTGGGACTAGTTTGATGAAATTTAAGTTTGATGAAGTTTGCAGTAGCATTGTTTTAATGAAGCTTGCAATGGTATAAGTCTGATGAAGTGTGCAGTGCGATTAGTTTGAGGAAATTAATTGTTTGATGAAGTTTTCAGTGGGATTAGTTTGATGCAGGTTGCAGTTTGATGAAGTTTGCAGTTTGATGATGTTTGCAGAGCAATTATTTTGATGGAGTTTGCAGTTTGATGAAATTTGCAGTGTGATTAGTTTGATGAAGTTGGCAGTTTGATGAAGTTTGCAGTTTGATGAAGTTTGCAGTTTGATGAAGTTTGCATTGGGATGAAGTATGCAGTGTGATGAAGTTTGCAGTGGGATGAAGTTTGCAGTTTGATGAAGTTTGCAGTTTGATGAAGTTTGCAGTGTGATGAAGTTTGCAGTTTGATGAAGTTTGCAGTTTGATGAAGTTTGCAGTTTGATGAAGTTTGCAGTGGGATGAAGTTTGCAGTTTGATGAAGTTTGCAGTTTGTTGAAGTTTGCCGTGGGATGAAGTTTGCAGTGTGATGAAGTTTGCAGTTTGATGAAGTTTGCAGTGGGATGAAGATTGCAGTGTGATGAAGTTTGCAGTGTGATGAAGTTTGCAGGGGATGAAGTTTGCAGTGTGATGAAGTTTGCAGTTTGATGAAGTCTGCAGTGTGATTAGTTTGATGAAGTTTGCAATGTGATGAAGTTTTCAATGTGATTAGTTTGAAGAAGTATGCAGTTTGATGAAGTTTGCAGTTTGATGAAGTTTGCAGTGTGATGAAGTTTGCAATTTCATGACGTTTGCAGTGTGATTAGTTTGATGAAGTTTGCAACGTGAAGAAGTTTTCAGTGTGATTAGTTTGAAGAAGTATGCAGTTTGATGAAGTATGCAGTTTGATGATGTTTGCAGTTTCTTGAAGATTGCAGTTTGATGAAGCTGGCAGTTTGATGAAGTTTGCAGTGTGATGAAGTTTGCAGTGTGAAGAAGTTTGCAGTTTGATGAAGTTTGCAGTATGATGAAGTTTGCAGTTTGATGAAGTTTGCAGTTTGATGAAGTTTGCAGTGTGATGAAGTTTGCAGTGTGATGATGTTTGCAGTTTGATGAAGTTTGTAGTGGGATGAAGTTTGCAATGTGATGAAGTTTGCAGTTTGATGAAGTTTGCAGTGGGATGAAGTTTGCAGTGTGATGAAGTTTGCAGTTTGATGAAGTTTGCAGTTTGATGAAGGTTGCTGTGGGATGAAGTTTGCAGTTTGATGAAGTTTGAAGTGGGATTAATTTGATGAAGTTTGACGTTTGTTGAAATTTGCAGTGGGATTGGTTTGAAGTTGTTTATCTTTTGTTGAAGTTTGCAGTGGGATTACTTTGATCAAGTTTGCAGTGTGATGAAGTTTGCAGTTTGATGAACTTTGCAGTGTGATGAAGTTTGCCGTTTGATGAACTTTGCAGTGTGATGAAGTTTGCAGCTTGATGAAGTTTGCAGTGTGATGAAGTTTGCAGTATGATGACGTTTGCAGTGTGATGATGTTTGCAGTTTGATGAAGTTTGCAATGCGATTAGTTTGCTGAAGTTTGCAGTGTGATGAAGTTTGCAGTTTGGTGAATTTTGCAGTTTGGTGAATTTTGCAATTTGATGAAGTTTGCAGTTTGATGAAGTTTGCAGTTTGATGAAGTTTGCAGTGTGATGAAGTTTGCAGTTTGATGAAGTTTGCAGTTTGGTGAATTTTGCAGTTTGATGAAGTTTGCAGTGTGATGAAGTTTGCAGTTTGATGAAGTTTGCAGTTTGATGAAGTTTGCAGTTTGATGAAGTTTGCAGTTTGATGAAGTTTGCAGTTTGATGAAGTTTGCAGTTTGGTGAATTTTGCAGTTTGATGAAGTTTGCAGTTTGATGAAGTTTGCAGTTTGATGAAGTTTGCAGTGTGATAAAGTTGGAAGTTTGATGAAGTTTGCAGTGGGATCAACTTTGCAGTGGGATGAAGTTTGCAGTGTGATGAATTTTGCGGTTTGATGAAGTTTGCAGTTTGATGAAGTTTGCAGATTGATGAAGTATGCAGTGCGAGTAGTTAGATGAAGTTTGCAGTGCAATTAGTTTGATGAAGTTTGCAGTGTGATGATGTTTGCAGTGGGATTATTTTTATGAAGTTTGCAGTGTAATGATGTTTGAAGTGGGATTAGTTTGATGATGTTTGCAATGCGATTAGTTTGATGAAGTTTGCAGTGTGATGAGGTTTGCAGTGCGTTTAGTTTGATGAAGTTTGCAGTGTGATGAAGTTTTCAGTGCGATTAATTTGAAGACGTTGGCAGTGGGATGAAGTTTGCAGTTTGATGAAGTTTGCAGTTTGATGAAGTGTGCAGTGCGATTAGTTTGAAGAAATTTGCAGTGGGATGAAGTTTGCAGTTTGATGATGTTTGCAGTGAGATGAAGTTTGCAGTGCGCTTAGTTTGAAGAAGTTTGCAGTTTGATGAAGTTTGCAGTTTGATGAAGTTTACAGTGTGATGAATTTTGCTGTTTGATGAAGTTTGCAGTGTGATGAAGTTTGCAGTGTGATGAAGTTTGCAGTTTGATGAAGTTTGCAGTGTGATGAGGTTTGCAGTGTGAAGATGTTTGCAGTTTGATGAAGTTTGTTGTGGGATGAAGTTTGCAATGTGATGAAGTTTGCAGTTTGAAGAAGTTTGCAGTGGGATGAAGTTTGCAGTGTGATGAAGTTTGCAGTTTGATGAAGTTTGCAGTGGGATGAAGTTTGCCGTGGGATGAATTTTGCAGTTTGATGAAGTTTGCAGTTTGATGAAGTTTGCAGTGTGATGAAGTTTGCAGTTTGATGAAGTTTGCAGTTTGATGAAGTTTGCAGTTTGATGAAGTTTGCAGTGGGATGAAGTTTGCAGTTTGATGAAGTTTGCAGTTTGATGAAGTTTGCCGTGGGATGAAGTTTGCAGTGGGATGAAGTTTGCAGTTTGATGAAGTTTGCAGTGGGATGAAGATTGCAGTGTGATGAAGTTTGCAGTGTGATGAAGTTTGCAGGGGATGAAGTTTACAGTGTGATGAAGTTTGCAGTTTGATGAAGTTTGCAGTGTGATTAGTTTGATGAAGTTTGCAATGTGATGAAGTTTTCAGTGTGATTAGTTTGAAGAAGTATGCAGTTTGATGAAGTTTGCAGTTTGATGAAGTTTGCAGTGTGAGGAAGTTTGCAATTTGATGACGTTTGCAGTGTGATTAGTTTGATGAAGTTTGCAGTTTGATGATGTTTGCAGTTTCTTGGAGTTTGCAGTTTGATGAAGCTGGGGATTTGATGAAGTTTGCAGTGTGATGAAGTTTGCAGTGTGATGAAGTTTGCAGTTTGATGAAGTTTGCAGTTTGATGAAGATTGCAGTTTGATGAAGTTTGCAGTGTGATGATGTTTGCAGTTTGATGAAGTTTGAAGTGGGATTAATTTGATGAAGTTTGACGTCTGTTCAAAATTGCAGTGGGATTGGTTTGAAGATGTTTATCTTTTGCAGTTTGATGAAGTTTGCAGTTTGATGAAGTTTGCAGTTTGATGAAGTTTGCAGTGGGATGAAGTTTGCAGTTTGATGAAGTTTGCAGTTTGATGAAGTTTGCCGTGGGATGAAGTTTGCAGTTTGATGAAGTTTGCAGTGGGATGAAGATTGCAGTGTGATGCAGTTTGCAGTGTGATGAAGTTTGCAGGGGATGAAGTTTGCAGTGTGATGAAGTTTGCAGTTTGATGAAGTTTGCAGTGTGATTAGTTTGATGAAGTTTGCAATGTGATGAAGTTTTCAGTGTGATTAGTTTGAAGAAGTATGCAGTTTGATGAAGTTTGCAATTTGATGAAGTTTGCAGTGTGATGAAGTTTGCAATTTGATGACGTTTGCAGTGTGATTAGATTGATGAAGTTTGCAACGTGTAGAAGTTTTCAGTGTGATTAGTTTGAAGAAGTATGCAGTTTGATGAAGTATGCAGTCTGATGGTGTTTGCAGTTTCTTGAAGTTTTCAGTTTGATGAAGCTGGCAGTTTGATGAAGTTTGTAGTGGGATGAAGTTTGCAATGTGATGAAGTTTGCAGTTTGATGTAGTTTGCAGTGTGATGAAGTTTGCAGTTTGATGAAGTTTGCGGTTTGATGAAGTTTGCAGTGTGATGAAGTTTGCAGTGTGATGATGTTTGCAGTTTGATGAAGTATGTAGTGGGATGAAGTTTGCAATGTGATGAAGTTTGCAGTTTGATGAAGTTTGCAGTGGGATGAAGTTTGCAGTGTGATGAAGTTTGCAGTGTGATGAAGTTTGCAGTTTGATGAAGTTTGCAGTTTGATGAAGGTTGCTGTGGGATGAAGTTTGCAGTTTGATGAAGTTTGAAGTGGGATTAATTTGATGAAGTTTGACGTTTGTTCAAATTTGCAGTGGGATTGGTTTGAAGATGTTTATCTTTTGTTGAAATTTGCAGTGGGATTACTTTGATCAAGTTTGCAGTGTGATGAAGTTTGCAGTTTGATGAACTTTGCAGTGTGACGAAGTTTGCCGTTTGATGAACTTTGCAGTGTGATGAAGTTTGCAGCTGGATGAAGTTTGCAGTGTGATGCAGTTTGCAGTATGATGACGTTTGCAGTGTGATGATGTTTGCAGTTTGATGAAGTTTGCAATGCGATTAGTTTGATGAAGTTTACAGTGTGATGAAGTTTGCAGTTTGATGAAGTTTGCCGTGGGATGAAGTTGGCAGTGGGATGAAGTTTGCAGTTTGATGAAGTTTGCAGTGTGATGAAGTTTGCAGTGTGATGAAGTTTGCAGTGTGATGAAGTTTACAGTGTGATGAAGTTTGCTGTTTGATGAAGTTTGCAGTGTGATGAAGTTTGCAGTGTGATGAAGTTTGCAGTTTGATGAAGTTTGCAGTGTGATGAGGTTTGAAGTGTGAACATGTTTGCAGTTTGATGAAGTTTGTTGTGGGATGAAGTTTGCAATGTGCTGAAGTTTGCAGTTTGAAGAAGTTTGCAGTGGGATGAAGTTTGCAGTGTGATGAAGTTTGCAGTTTGATGAAGTTTGCAGTGGGATGAAGTTTGCCGTGGGATGAAGTTTGCAGTGGGATGAAGTTTGCAGTTTGATGAAGTTTGCAGTGTGATGAAGTTTGCAGTTTGATGAAGTTTGCAGTTTGATGAAGTTTGCAGTTTGTTGAAGTTTGCAGTGGGATGAAGTTTGCAGTTTGATGAAGTTTGCAGTTTGATGAAGTTTGCCGTGGGATGAAGTTTGCAGTGGGATGAAGTTTGCAGTTTGATGAAGTTTGCAGTGGGATGACGATTGCAGTGTGATGAAGTTTGCAGTGTGATGAAGTTTGCAGGGGATGAAGTTTACAGTGTGATGAAGTTTGCAGTTTGATGAAGTTTGCAGTGTGATTAGTTTGATGAAGTTTGCAATGTGATGAAGTTTTCAGTGTGATTAGTTTGAAGAAGTATGCAGTTTGATGAAGTTTGCAGTGGGATGAAGATTGCAGTGTGATGCAGTTTGCAGTGTGATGAAGTTTGCAGGGGATGAAGTTTGCAGTGTGATGAAGTTTGCAGTTTGATGAAGTTTGCAGTGTGATTAGTTTGATGAAGTTTGCAATGTGATGAAGTTTTCAGTGTGATTAGTTTGAAGAAGTATGCAGTTTGATGAAGTTTGCAATTTGATGAAGTTTGCAGTGTGATGAAGTTTGCAATTTGATGACGTTTGCAGTGTGATTAGATTGATGAAGTTTGCAACGTGTAGAAGTTTTCAGTGTGATTAGTTTGAAGAAGTATGCAGTTTGATGAAGTATGCAGTCTGATGGTGTTTGCAGTTTCTTGAAGTTTTCAGTTTGATGAAGCTGGCAGTTTGATGAAGTTTGTAGTGGGATGAAGTTTGCAATGTGATGAAGTTTGCAATTTGATGTAGTTTGCAGTTTGATGAAGTTTGCAGTTTGATGAAGTTTGCAGTTTGATGAAGTTTGCAGTGTGATGAAGTTTGCAGTTTGATGATGTTTGCAGTTTGATGAAGTATGTAGTGGGATGAAGTTTGCAATGTGATGAAGTTTGCAGTTTGATGAAGTTTGCAGTGGGATGAAGTTTGCAGTGTGATGAAGTTTGCAGTGTGATGATGTTTGCAGTTTGATGAAGTTTGCAGTTTGATGAAGGTTGCTGTGGGATGAAGTTTGCAGTTTGATGAAGTTTGATGTGGGATTAATTTGATGAAGTTTGACGTTTGTTCAAATTTGCAGTGGGATTGGTTTGAAGATGTTTATCTTTTGTTGAAATTTGCAGTGGGATTACTTTGATCAAGTTTGCAGTGTGATGAAGTTTGCAGTTTGATGAACTTTGCAGTGTGATGAAGTTTGCCGTTTGATGAACTTTGCAGTGTGATGAAGTTTGCAGCTGGATGAAGTTTGCAGTGTGATGCAGTTTGCAGTATGATGACGTTTGCAGTGTGATGATGTTTGCAGTTTGATGAAGTTTGCAATGCGATTAGTTTGATGAAGTTTACAGTGTGATGAAGTTTGCAGTTTGATGAAGTTTGCCGTGGGATGAAGTTGGCAGTGGGATGAAGTTTGCAGTTTGATGAAGTTTGCAGTGGGATGAAGATTGCAGTGTGATGAAGTTTGCAGTGTGATGAAGTTTACAGTGTGATGAAGTTTGCTGTTTGATGAAGTTTGCAGTGTGATGAAGTTTGCAGTGTGATGAAGTTTGCAGTTTGATGAAGTTTGCAGTGTGATGAGGTTTGAAGTGTGAACATGTTTACAGTTTGATGAAGTTTGTTGTGGGATGAAGTTTGCAATGTGATGAAGTTTGCAGTTTGAAGAAGTTTGCAGTGGGATGAAGTTTGCAGTGTGATGAAGTTTGCAGTTTGATGAAGTTTGCAGTGGGATGAAGTTTGCCGTGGGATGAAGTTTGCAGTGGGATGAAGTTTGCAGTTTGATGAAGTTTGCAGTGTGATGAAGTTTGCAGTTTGATGAAGTTTGCAGTTTGATGAAGTTTGCTGTTTGTTGAAGTTTGCAGTGGGATGAAGTTTGCAGTTTGATGAAGTTTGCAGTTTGATGAAGTTTGCCGTGGGATGAAGTTTGCAGTGGGATGAAGTTTGCAGTTTGATGAAGTTTGCAGTGGGATGAAGATTGCAGTGTGATGAAGTTTGCAGTGTGATGAAGTTTGCAGGGGATGAAGTTTACACTGTGATGAAGTTTGCAGTTTGATGAAGTTTGCAGTGTGATTAGTTTGATGAAGTTTGCAATGTGATGAAGTTTTCAGTGTGATTAGTTTGAAGAAGTTTGCAGTTTGATGAAGTTTGCAGTGGGATGAAGATTGCAGTGTGATGCAGTTTGCAGTGTGATGAAGTTTGCAGGGGATGAAGTTTGCAGTGTGATGAAGTTTGCAGTTTGATGAAGTTTGCAGTGTGATTAGTTTGATGAAGTTTGCAATGTGATGAAGTTTTCAGTGTGATTAGTTTGAAGAAGTATGCAGTTTGATGAAGTTTGCAATTTGATGAAGTTTGCAGTGTGATGAAGTTTGCAATTTGATGACGTTTGCAGTGTGATTAGATTGATGAAGTTTGCAACGTGTAGCAGTTTTCAGTGTGATTAGTTTGAAGAAGTATGCAGTTTGATGAAGTATGCAGTCTGATGGTGTTTGCAGTTTCTTGAAGTTTTCAGTTTGATGAAGCTGGCAGTTTGATGAAGTTTGTAGTGGGATGAAGTTTGCAATGTGATGAAGTTTGCAGTTTGATGTAGTTTGCAGTGTGATGAAGTTTGCAGTTTGATGAAGTTTGCAGTTTGATGAAGTTTGCAGTGTGATGAAGTTTGCAGTGTGATGATGTTTGCAGTTTGATGAAGTATGTAGTGGGATGAAGTTTGCAATGTGATGAAGTTTGCAGTTTGATGAAGTTTGCAGTGGGATGAAGTTTGCAGTGTGATGAAGTTTGCAGTGTGATGAAGTTTGCAGTTCGATGAAGTTTGCAGTTTGATGAAGGTTGCAGTGGGATGAAGTTTGCAGTTTGATGAAGTTTGAAGTGGGATTAATTTGATGAAGTTTGACGTTTGTTCAAATTTGCAGTGGGATTGGTTTGAAGATGTTTATCTTTTGTTGAAATTTGCAGTGGGATTACTTTGATCAAGTTTGCAGTGTGATGAAGTTTGCAGTATGATGACGTTTGCAGTGTGATGATGTTTGCAGTTTGATGAGGTTTGCAATGCGATTAGTTTGATGAAGTTTACAGTGTGATGAAGTTTGCAGTTTGATGAAGTTTGCCGTGGGATGAAGTTGGCAGTGGGATGAAGTTTGCAGTTTGATGAAGTTTGCAGTGGGATGAAGATTGCAGTGTGATGAAGTTTGCAGTGTGATGAAGTTTACAATGTGATGAAGTTTGCTGTTTGATGAAGTTTGCAGTGTGATGAAGTTTGCAGTGTGATGAAGTTTGCAGTTTGATGAAGTTTGCAGTGTGATGAGGTTTGCAGTGTGAAGATGTTTGCAGTTTGATGAAGTTTGTTGTGGGATGAAGTTTGCAATGTGATGAAGTTTGCAGTTTGAAGAAGTTTGCAGTGGGATGAAGTTTGCAGTGTGATGAAGTTTGCAGTTTGATGAAGTTTGCAGTGGGATGAAGTTTGCCGTGGGATGAAGTTTGCAGTGGGATGAAGTTTGCAGTTTGATGAAGTTTGCAGTGTGATGAAGTTTGCAGTTTGATGAAGTTTGCAGTTTGATGAAGTTTGCAGTTTGTTGAAGTTTGCAGTGGGATGAAGTTTGCAGTTTGATGAAGTTTGCAGTTTGATGAAGTTTGCTGTGGGATGAAGTTTGCAGTGGAATGAAGTTTGCAGTTTGATGAAGTTTGCAGTGGGCTGAAGATTGCAGTGTGATGAAGTTTGCAGTGTGATGAAGTTTGCAGGGGATGAAGTTTACACTGTGATGAAGTTTGCAGTTTGATGAAGTTTGCAGTGTGATTAGTTTGATGAAGTTTGCAATGTGATGAAGTTTTCAGTGTGATTAGTTTGAAGAAGTATGCAGTTTGATGAAGTTTGCAGTTTGATGAAGTTTGCAGTGTGAGGAAGTTTGCAATTTGATGACGTTTGCAGTGTGATTAGTTTGATGAAGTTTGCAACGTGAAGAAGTTTTCAGTGTGATTAGTTTGAAGAAGTATGCAGTTTGATGAAGTTTGCAGTTTGATGATGTTTGCAGTTTCTTGGAGTTTGCAGTTTGATGAAGCTGGCGATTTGTTGAAGTTTGCAGTGTGATGAAGTTTGCAGTGTGATGAAGTTTGCAGTTTGATGAAGTTTGCAGTTTGATGAAGTTTGCAGTTTGATGAAGTTTGCAGTGTGATGATGTTTGCAGTTTGAAGAAGTTTAAAGTGGGATTAATTTGATGAAGTTTGACGTTTGTTCAAATTTGCAGTGGGATTGGTTTGAAGATGTTTATCTTTTGCAGTTTGATGAAGTTTGCAGTTTGATGAAGTTTGCAGTTTGATGAAGTTTGCAGTGGGATGAAGTTTGCAGTTTGATGAAGTTTGCAGTTTGATGAAGTTTGCCGTGGGATGAAGTTTGCAGTGGGATGAAGTTTGCAGTTTGATGAAGTTTGCAGTGGGATGAAGATTGCAGTGTGATGAAGTTTGCAGTGTGATGAAGTTTGCACTGGGATGAAGTTTGCAGTGTGATGAAGTTTGCAGTTTGATGAAGTTTGCAGTGTGATTAGTTTGATGAAGTTTGCAATGTGATGAAGTTTTCAGTGTGATTAGTTTGAAGAAGTATGCAGTTTGATGAAGTTTGCAATTTGATGAAGTTTGCAGTGTGATGAAGTTTGCAATTTGATGACGTTTGCAGTGTGATTAGTTTGATGAAGTTTGCAACGTGGAGAAGTTTTCAGTGTGATTAGATTGAAGAAGTATGCAGTTTGATGAAGTTTGCAGTGTGAAGAAGTTTGCAGTTTGATTTAGTTTGCAGTGTGATGAAGTTTGCAGTGTGATGAAGTTTGCAGTTTGATGAAGTTTGCAGTGTGATGAAGTTTGCAGTGTGATGATGTTTGCAGTTTGATGAAGTTTGCAGTGTGATGAAGTTTGCAGTTTGATAAAGTTTGCAGTTTGATGAAGGTTGCTGTGGGATGAAGTTTGCAGTTTGATGAAGTTTGAAGTGGGATTAATTTGATGAAGTTTGACGTTTGTTCAAATTTGCAGTGGGATTAGTTTGAAGATGTTTATCTTTTGTTGAAATTAGCAGTGGGATTACTTTGATCAAGTTTGCAGTGTGATGAAGTTTGCAGTTTGATGAACTTTGCAGTGTGATGAAGTTTGCCGTTTGATGAACTTTGCAGTGTGATGAAGTTTGCAGCTTGATGAAGTTTGCAGTGTGATGAAGTTTGCAGTATGATGACGTTTGCAGTGTGATGATGTTTGCAGTGTGATGAAGTTTGCAATGCGATTAGTTTGATGAAGTTTACAGTGTGATGAAGTTTGCAGTTTGATGAAGTTTGCCGTGGGATGAAGTTGGCAGTGGGATGAAGTTTGCAGTTTGATGAAGTTTGCAGTGGGATGAAGATTGCAGTGTGATGAAGTTTGCAGTGTGATGAAGTTTGCAGGGGATGAAGTTTGCAGTGTGATGAAGTTTGCAGTTTGATGAAGTTTGCAGTGTGATTAGTTTGATGAAGTTGTGCAATGTGATTAAGTTTTCAGTGTGATTAGTTTGAAGACGTATGTAGTTTGATGAAGTTTGCAGTGTGATGAAGTTTGCAATTTGATGACGTTTGCAGTGTGATTAGCTTGATGAAGTTTGCAATGTGATGAAATTTTCAGTGTGTTTAGTTTGAAGAAGTATGCAGTTTGATGAAGTTTGCAGTTTGATGATGTTTGCAGTTTATTGAATTTTGCAGTTTGATGAAGTTTGCAGTGTGATGAAGTTTGCAGTGTTTTGATGTTTGCAGTTTGATGAAGTTTGTAGTGGGTTGAAGTTTGCAATGTGATGAAGTTTGCAGTTTGATGAAGTTTGCAGTGTGATGAAGTTTGCAGTTTGATGAAGTTTGCAGTGTGATGAAGTTTGCAGTTTGATGAAGTTTGCAGTTTGATGAAGTTTGCAGTGTGTTGAAGTATGCAGTGTGTTGATGTTTGCAGGTTGATGAAGTTTGTAGTGGGATGAAGTTTGCAATGTGATGAAGTTTGCAGTTTGATGAAGTTTGCAGTGGGATGAAGTTTGCAGTTTGATTAAGTTTGCAGGTTGATGAAGGTTGCTGTGGGATGAAGTTTGCAGTTTGATGAAGTTTGAAGTGGGATTAATTTGATGAAGTTTGACGTTTGTTGAAATTTGCAGTGGGATTGGTTTGAAGATGTTTATCTTTTGTTGAAATTTGCAGTGGGATTACTTTGATCAAGTTTGCAGTGTGATGAAGTTTGCAGTTTGATGAACTTTGCAGTGTGATGAAGTTTGCATTATGATGACGTTTGCAGCTTGATGAAGTTTGCAGTGGGATTATTTTTATGAAGTTTGCAGTGTAATGATGTTTGAAGTGGGATTAGTTTGATGATGTTTGCAATGCGATTAGTTTGATGAAGTTTGCAGTGTGATGAGGTTTGCAGTGCGATTAGTTTGATGAAGTTTGCAGTGTGATGAAGTTTGCAGAGCGATTAATTTGAAGACGTTGGCAGTGGGATGAAGTTTGCAGTTTGATGAAGTTTGCGGTTTGATGAATTTTGCAGTGTGATGAAGTGTGCAGTGCAATTAGTTTGAAGAAGTTTGCAGTGGGATGAAGTTTGCAGTTTGATGATGTTTGCAGTGAGATGAAGTTTGCAGTGCGCTTAGTTTGATGAAGTTTGCAGTTTGATGAAGTTTGCAGTTTGATGATGTTTGCAGTTTGATGAAGTTTGCAGTTTGATGAAGTTTGCAGTTTGATGAAGTTTGCAGTTTGATGAAGTTTGCAGTTTGATGCAGTTTGCAGTTTGATGAAATTTGCAGTTTGATGATGTTTGCAGTTTGATGAAGTTTGCAGAGGGATTAGTTTGATGAAGTTTGCACTGGGATGAAGTTTGCCGTGTGATGAGTTTGCAGTGTGATGAAGTTTGCAGTGGGATGAAGTTTGCAGTGTGATGATGTTTGCAGTTTGATGAAGTTTGCAATGTGATGAATTTTGCAGTTTGATGCCTTTTGCAGTTTGATGAAGTTTGCAGTGTGATGAAGTTTGCAGTGTGATGATGTTTGCAGTTTGATCAAGTTTGCAGTGTGATGAAGTATGCAAGTTGATGAAGTTTGCAGTTTGATGAAGTTTGCAGTGTGATGAAGTTTGCAGTTTGATCAAGTTTGCAGTGTGATGAAGTTTGCAGTTCGATGAACTTTGCAGTGTGATGAAGTTTGCAGCAGGATGAAGTTTGCAGTTTGATGAAGTTTGCAGTGTGATGATGTTTGCTGTTTGATGAAGTTTGCAGTTTGATGAATTATGCAGTTTGATGAGGTTTGCAGTGTGATGATGTTTGCAGGTTGGTGAAGTTTGCAGTTTGATGAAGTTTGCAGTTTGATGAAGTTTGCAGTTTGATGAAGTTTGCAGTTTGATGATGTTTTCAGTTGGATGAAGTTTGCAGTGTGAGGAAGTTTGCAGTTTGATGCAGTTTGCAGTTTGATGAAGTTTGCAGTTTGATGATGTTTGCAGTTTGATGAAGTTTGCAGAGGGATTAGTTTGATGAAGTTTGCACTGGGATGAAGTTTGCCGTGTGATGAGTTTGCAGTGTGATGAAGTTTGCAGTGGGATGAAGTTTGCAGTGTGATGATGTTTGCAGTGTGATGAAGTTTGCAGCGTGATGAATTTTGCAGTCTGATGACGTTTGCAGTTTGATGAAGTTTACAGTGTGATGAAGTTTCCAGTTTGATGACTTTTGCAGTTTGATGAATTTTGCCGTGTGATGAAGTTTGCAGTGTGATGATGTTTGCAGTTTGATCAAGTTTGCAGTGTGATGAAGTATGCAAGTTGATGAAGTTTGCAGTTTGATGAAGTTTGCAGTGTGATGAAGTTTGCAGTTTGATCAAGTTTGCAGTTTGATGAAGTTTGCAGTTCGATGAACTTTGCAGTGTGATGAAGTTTGCAATTTGATGAACTTTGCAGTGTGATGAAGTTTGCAGCTGGATGAAGTTTGCAGTTTGATGAAGTTTGCAGTGTGATGATGTTTGCTGTTTGATGAAGTTTGCAGTTTGATGAATTATGCAGTTTGATGAGGTTTGCAGTGTGATGATGTTTGCAGTTTGGTGAAGTTTGCAGTTTGATGAAGTTTGCAGTTTAATGATGTTTGCAGTGTGATTAAGTTTGCAGTGTGATGAAGTGTGCAGTTTGATGAAGTTTGCAGTGTGATGAAGTTTGCAGTGTGATGAAGTTTGCAGTGTGATGAGGTTTGCAGTTTGATGTGGTTTGCACTTTATGTAGTTTGCAGTTTGATGAAGATTGCAGTTTCATAAAGTTTGCAGTTCGATGAAGTTTGCAGTGTGATGAAGTTTGCAGTTTGATAAAGTTTGCAGTTTGGTCAAGTTTGCAGTGTGATGAAGTTTGAAGTGCGATTAGTTTGATGAAGTTTGCAGTATGATGAAGTTTGCAGTTTGATGAATTATGCAGTTTGATGAAGTTTGCAGTGCGATTAGTTTGATGAAGTTTGCAGTTTGATGAAGTTTGCAGTGGGATGAAGTTTGCAGTTTGATGAAGTTTGCAGTTTGATGAAGTTTGCCGTGGGATGAAGTTTGCAGTGGGATGAAGTTTGCAGTTTGATGAAGTTTGCAGTGGGATGAAGATTGCAGTGCGATGAAGTTTGCAGTGTGATGAAGTTTGCAGGGGATGAAGTTTGCAGTGTGATGAAGTTTGCAGTTTGATGAAGTTTGCAGTGTGATTAGTTTGATGAAGTTTGCAATGTGATGAAGTTTTCAGTGTGATTAGTTTGAAGAAGTATGCAGTTTGATGAAGTTTGCAATTTGATGAACTTTGCAGTGTGATGAAGTTTGCAATTTGATGACGTTTGCAGTGTGATTAGTTTGATGAAGTTTGCAACGTGAAGAAGTTTTCAGTGTGATTAGTTTGAAGAAGTATGCAGTTTGATGAAGTTTGCAGTCTGATGGTGTTTGCAGTTTCTTGAAGTTTTCAGTTTGATGAAGCTGGCAGTTTGATGAAGTTTGTAGTGGGATGAAGTTTGCAATGTGATGAAGTTTGCAGTTTGATGAGTGTTTGCAGTGTGAAGAAGTTTGCAGTTTGATGTAGTTTGCAGTGTGATGAAGTTTGCAGTATGATGAAGTTTGCAGTTTGATGAAGTTTGCAGTGTGATGAAGTTTGCAGTGTGATGATGTTTGCAGTTTGATGAAGTTTGTAGTGGGATGAAGTTTGCAATGTGATGAAGTTTGCAGTTTGATGAAGTTTGCAGTGGGATGAAGTTTGCAGTGTGATGAAGTTTGCAGTGTGATGAAGTTTGCAGTGTGATGAAGTTTGCAGTTTGATGAAGTTTGCAGTTTGATGAAGTTTGCAGTTTGATGAAGTTTGCAGTGTGATGATGTTTGCAGTTTGATGAAGTTTGCAGTGGGATTAATTTGATGAAGTTTGACGTTTGTTCAAATTTGCAGTGGGATTGGTTTGAAGATGTTTATCTTTTGCAGTTTGATGAAGTTTGCAGTTTGATGAAGTTTGCAGTTTGATGAAGTTTGCAGTGGGATGAAGTTTGCAGTTTGATGAAGTTTGCAGTTTGATGAAGTTTGCCGTGGGATGAAGTTTGCAGTGGGATGAAGTTTGCAGTTTGATGAAGTTTGCAACGTGAAGAAGTTTTCAGTGTGATTAGTTTGAAGAAGTATGCAGTTTGATGAAGTTTGCAGTCTGATGGTGTTTGCAGTTTCTTGAAGTTTTCAGTTTGATGAAGCTGGCAGTTTGATGAAGTTTGCAGTGTGATGAAGTTTGCAGTTTGATGAAGTTTGCAGTTTGATGAAGTTTGCAGTGTGTTGAAGTATGCAGTGTGTTGATGTTTGCAGGTTGATGAAGTTTGTAGTGGGATGAAGTTTGCAATGTGATGAAGTTTGCAGTTTGATGAAGTTTGCAGTGGGATGAAGTTTGCAGTTTGATTAAGTTTGCAGGTTGATGAAGGTTGCTGTGGGATGAAGTTTGCAGTTTGATGAAGTTTGAAGTGGGATTAATTTGATGAAGTTTGACGTTTGTTGAAATTTGCAGTGGGATTGGTTTGAAGATGTTTATCTTTTGTTGAAATTTGCAGTGGGATTACTTTGATCAAGTTTGCAGTGTGATGAAGTTTGCAGTTTGATGAACTTTGCAGTGTGATGAAGTTTGCATTATGATGACGTTTGCAGCTTGATGAAGTTTGCAGTGGGATTATTTTTATGAAGTTTGCAGTGTAATGATGTTTGAAGTGGGATTAGTTTGATGATGTTTGCAATGCGATTAGTTTGATGAAGTTTGCAGTGTGATGAGGTTTGCAGTGCGATTAGTTTGATGAAGTTTGCAGTGTGATGAAGTTTGCAGAGCGATTAATTTGAAGACGTTGGCAGTGGGATGAAGTTTGCAGTTTGATGAAGTTTGCGGTTTGATGAATTTTGCAGTGTGATGAAGTGTGCAGTGCAATTAGTTTGAAGAAGTTTGCAGTGGGATGAAGTTTGCAGTTTGATGATGTTTGCAGTGAGATGAAGTTTGCAGTGCGCTTAGTTTGATGAAGTTTGCAGTTTGATGAAGTTTGCAGTTTGATGATGTTTGCAGTTTGATGAAGTTTGCAGTTTGATGAAGTTTGCAGTTTGATGAAGTTTGCAGTTTGATGAAGTTTGCAGTTTGATGCAGTTTGCAGTTTGATGAAATTTGCAGTTTGATGATGTTTGCAGTTTGATGAAGTTTGCAGAGGGATTAGTTTGATGAAGTTTGCACTGGGATGAAGTTTGCCGTGTGATGAGTTTGCAGTGTGATGAAGTTTGCAGTGGGATGAAGTTTGCAGTGTGATGATGTTTGCAGTTTGATGAAGTTTGCAATGTGATGAATTTTGCAGTTTGATGCCTTTTGCAGTTTGATGAAGTTTGCAGTGTGATGAAGTTTGCAGTGTGATGATGTTTGCAGTTTGATCAAGTTTGCAGTGTGATGAAGTATGCAAGTTGATGAAGTTTGCAGTTTGATGAAGTTTGCAGTGTGATGAAGTTTGCAGTTTGATCAAGTTTGCAGTGTGATGAAGTTTGCAGTTCGATGAACTTTGCAGTGTGATGAAGTTTGCAGCAGGATGAAGTTTGCAGTTTGATGAAGTTTGCAGTGTGATGATGTTTGCTGTTTGATGAAGTTTGCAGTTTGATGAATTATGCAGTTTGATGAGGTTTGCAGTGTGATGATGTTTGCAGGTTGGTGAAGTTTGCAGTTTGATGAAGTTTGCAGTTTGATGAAGTTTGCAGTTTGATGAAGTTTGCAGTTTGATGATGTTTTCAGTTGGATGAAGTTTGCAGTGTGAGGAAGTTTGCAGTTTGATGCAGTTTGCAGTTTGATGAAGTTTGCAGTTTGATGATGTTTGCAGTTTGATGAAGTTTGCAGAGGGATTAGTTTGATGAAGTTTGCACTGGGATGAAGTTTGCCGTGTGATGAGTTTGCAGTGTGATGAAGTTTGCAGTGGGATGAAGTTTGCAGTGTGATGATGTTTGCAGTGTGATGAAGTTTGCAGCGTGATGAATTTTGCAGTCTGATGACGTTTGCAGTTTGATGAAGTTTACAGTGTGATGAAGTTTCCAGTTTGATGACTTTTGCAGTTTGATGAATTTTGCCGTGTGATGAAGTTTGCAGTGTGATGATGTTTGCAGTTTGATCAAGTTTGCAGTGTGATGAAGTATGCAAGTTGATGAAGTTTGCAGTTTGATGAAGTTTGCAGTGTGATGAAGTTTGCAGTTTGATCAAGTTTGCAGTTTGATGAAGTTTGCAGTTCGATGAACTTTGCAGTGTGATGAAGTTTGCAATTTGATGAACTTTGCAGTGTGATGAAGTTTGCAGCTGGATGAAGTTTGCAGTTTGATGAAGTTTGCAGTGTGATGATGTTTGCTGTTTGATGAAGTTTGCAGTTTGATGAATTATGCAGTTTGATGAGGTTTGCAGTGTGATGATGTTTGCAGTTTGGTGAAGTTTGCAGTTTGATGAAGTTTGCAGTTTAATGATGTTTGCAGTGTGATTAAGTTTGCAGTGTGATGAAGTGTGCAGTTTGATGAAGTTTGCAGTGTGATGAAGTTTGCAGTGTGATGAAGTTTGCAGTGTGATGAGGTTTGCAGTTTGATGTGGTTTGCACTTTATGTAGTTTGCAGTTTGATGAAGATTGCAGTTTCATAAAGTTTGCAGTTCGATGAAGTTTGCAGTGTGATGAAGTTTGCAGTTTGATAAAGTTTGCAGTTTGGTCAAGTTTGCAGTGTGATGAAGTTTGAAGTGCGATTAGTTTGATGAAGTTTGCAGTATGATGAAGTTTGCAGTTTGATGAATTATGCAGTTTGATGAAGTTTGCAGTGCGATTAGTTTGATGAAGTTTGCAGTTTGATGAAGTTTGCAGTGGGATGAAGTTTGCAGTTTGATGAAGTTTGCAGTTTGATGAAGTTTGCCGTGGGATGAAGTTTGCAGTGGGATGAAGTTTGCAGTTTGATGAAGTTTGCAGTGGGATGAAGATTGCAGTGCGATGAAGTTTGCAGTGTGATGAAGTTTGCAGGGGATGAAGTTTGCAGTGTGATGAAGTTTGCAGTTTGATGAAGTTTGCAGTGTGATTAGTTTGATGAAGTTTGCAATGTGATGAAGTTTTCAGTGTGATTAGTTTGAAGAAGTATGCAGTTTGATGAAGTTTGCAATTTGATGAACTTTGCAGTGTGATGAAGTTTGCAATTTGATGACGTTTGCAGTGTGATTAGTTTGATGAAGTTTGCAACGTGAAGAAGTTTTCAGTGTGATTAGTTTGAAGAAGTATGCAGTTTGATGAAGTTTGCAGTCTGATGGTGTTTGCAGTTTCTTGAAGTTTTCAGTTTGATGAAGCTGGCAGTTTGATGAAGTTTGTAGTGGGATGAAGTTTGCAATGTGATGAAGTTTGCAGTTTGATGAGTGTTTGCAGTGTGAAGAAGTTTGCAGTTTGATGTAGTTTGCAGTGTGATGAAGTTTGCAGTATGATGAAGTTTGCAGTTTGATGAAGTTTGCAGTGTGATGAAGTTTGCAGTGTGATGATGTTTGCAGTTTGATGAAGTTTGTAGTGGGATGAAGTTTGCAATGTGATGAAGTTTGCAGTTTGATGAAGTTTGCAGTGGGATGAAGTTTGCAGTGTGATGAAGTTTGCAGTGTGATGAAGTTTGCAGTGTGATGAAGTTTGCAGTTTGATGAAGTTTGCAGTTTGATGAAGTTTGCAGTTTGATCAAGTTTGCAGTGTGATGATGTTTGCAGTTTGATGAAGTTTGCAGTGGGATTAATTTGATGAAGTTTGACGTTTGTTCAAATTTGCAGTGGGATTGGTTTGAAGATGTTTATCTTTTGCAGTTTGATGAAGTTTGCAGTTTGATGAAGTTTGCAGTTTGATGAAGTTTGCAGTGGGATGAAGTTTGCAGTTTGATGAAGTTTGCAGTTTGATGAAGTTTGCCGTGGGATGAAGTTTGCAGTGGGATGAAGTTTGCAGTTTGATGAAGTTTGCAACGTGAAGAAGTTTTCAGTGTGATTAGTTTGAAGAAGTATGCAGTTTGATGAAGTTTGCAGTCTGATGGTGTTTGCAGTTTCTTGAAGTTTTCAGTTTGATGAAGCTGGCAGTTTGATGAAGTTTGTAGTGGGATGAAGTTTGCAATGTGATGAAGTTTGCAGTTTGATGAGTGTTTGCAGTGTGAAGAAGTTTGCAGTTTGATGTAGTTTGCAGTGTGATGAAGTTTGCAGTATGATGAAGTTTGCAGTTTGATGAAGTTTGCAGTGTGATGAAGTTTGCAGTGTGATGATGTTTGCAGTTTGATGAAGTTTGTAGTGGGATGAAGTTTGCAATGTGATGAAGTTTGCAGTTTGATGAAGTTTGCAGTGGGATGAAGTTTGCAGTGTGATGAAGTTTGCAGTGTGATGAAGTTTGCAGTGTGATGAAGTTTGCAGTTTGATGAAGTTTGCAGTTTGATGAAGTTTGCAGTTTGATGAAGTTTGCAGTGTGATGATGTTTGCAGTTTGATGAAGTTTGCAGTGGGATTAATTTGATGAAGTTTGACGTTTGTTCAAATTTGCAGTGGGATTGGTTTGAAGATGTTTATCTTTTGCAGTTTGATGAAGTTTGCAGTTTGATGAAGTTTGCAGTTTGATGAAGTTTGCAGTGGGATGAAGTTTGCAGTTTGATGAAGTTTGCAGTTTGATGAAGTTTGCCGTGGGATGAAGTTTGCAGTGGGATGAAGTTTGCAGTTTGATGAAGTTTGCAGTGGGATGAAGATTGCAGTGTGATGAAGTTTGCAGTGTGATGAAGTTTGCACTGGGATGAAGTTTGCAGTGTGATGAAGTTTGCAGTTTGATGAAGTTTGCAGTGTGATTAGTTTGATGAAGTTTGCAATGTGATGAAGTTTTCAGTGTGATTAGTTTGAAGAAGTATGCAGTTTGATGAAGTTTGCAATTTGATGAAGTTTGCAGTGTGATGAAGTTTGCAATTTGATGACGTTTGCAGTGTGATTAGTTTGATGAAGTATGCAACGTGAAGAAGTTTTCAGTGTGATTAGTTTGAAGAAGTATGCAGTTTGATGAAGTTTGCAGTCTGATGGTGTTTGCAGTTTCTTGAATTTTTCAGTTTGATGAAGCTGGCAGTTTGATGAAGTTTGTAGTGGGATGAAGTTTGCAATGTGATGAAGTTTGCAGTTTGATGAAGTTTGCAGTGTGAAGATGTTTGCAGTTTGATGTAGTTTGCAGTGTGATGAAGTTTGCAGTTTGATGAAGTTTGCAGTTTGATGAAGTTTGCAGTGTGATGAAGTTTGCAGTGTGATGATGTTTGCAGTTTGATGAAGTTTGCAGTGTGATGAAGTTGGCAGTTTGATAAAGTTTGCAGTTTGATGAAGTTTGCTGTGGGATGAAGTTTGCAGTTTGATGAAGTTTGAAGTGGGATTAATTTGATGAAGTTTGACGTTTGTTCAAATTTGCAGTGGGATTAGTTTGAAGATGTTTATCTTTTGTTGAAATTTGCAGTGGGATTACTTTGATCAAGTTTGCAGTGTGATGAAGTTTGCAGTTTGATGAACTTTGCAGTGTGATGAAGTTTGCCGTTTGATGAACTTTGCAGTGTGATGAAGTTTGCAGCTTGATGAAGTTTGCAGTGTGATGAAGTTTGCAGTATGATGACGTTTGCAGTGTGATGATGTTTGCAGTGTGATGAAGTTTGCAATGCGATTAGTTTGATGAAGTTTACAGTGTGATGAAGTTTGCAGTTTGATGAAGTTTGCCGTGGGATGAAGTTGGCAGTGGGATGAAGTTTGCAGTTTGATGAAGTTTGCAGTGGGATGAAGATTGCAGTGTGATGAAGTTTGCAGTGTGATGAAGTTTGCAGGGGATGAAGTTTGCAGTGTGATGAAGTTTGCAGTTTGATGAAGTTTGCAGTGTGATTAGTTTGATGAAGTTGTGCAATGTGATTAAGTTTTCAGTGTGATTAGTTTGAAGACGTATGTAGTTTGATGAAGTTTGCAGTGTGATGAAGTTTGCAATTTGATGACGTTTGCAGTGTGATTAGCTTGATGAAGTTTGCAATGTGATGAAATTTTCAGTGTGATTAGTTTGAAGAAGTATGCAGTTTGATGAAGTTTGCAGTTTGATGATGTTTGCAGTTTATTGAAGTTTGCAGTTTGATGAAGTTTGCAGTTTGATGAAGTTTGCAGTGTGATGAAGTTTGCAGTGTGATGATGTTTGCAGTTTGATGAAGTTTGTAGTGGGTTGAAGTTTGCAATGTGATGAAGTTTGCAGTTTGATGAAGTTTGCAGTGTGATGAAGTTTGCAGTTTGATGAAGTTTGCAGTGTGATGAAGTTTGCAGTTTGATGAATTTTGCAGTTTGATGAAGTTTGCAGTGTGTTGAACTATGCAGTGTGTTGATGTTTGCAGGTTGATGAAGTTTGTAGTGGGATGAAGTTTGCAATGTGATGAAGTTTGCAGTTTGATGAAGTTTGCAGTGGGATGAAGTTTGCAGTTTGATTAAGTTTGCAGGTTGATGAAGGTTGCTGTGGGATGAAGTTTGCAGTTTGATGAAGTTTGAAGTGGGATTAATTTGATGAAGTTTGACGTTTGTTGAAATTTGCAGTGGGATTGGTTTGAAGATGTTTATCTTTTGTTGAAATTTGCAGTGGGATTACTTTGATCAAGTTTGCAGTGTGATGAAGTTTGCAGTTTGATGAACTTTGCAGTGTGATGAAGTTTGCATTATGATGACGTTTGCAGCTTGATGAAGTTTGCAGTGGGATTATTTTTATGAAGTTTGCAGTGTAATGATGTTTGAAGTGGGATTAGTTTGATGATGTTTGCAATGCGATTAGTTTGATGAAGTTTGCAGTGTGATGAGGTTTGCAGTGCGATTAGTTTGATGAAGTTTGCAGTGTGATGAAGTTTGCAGAGCGATTAATTTGAAGACGTTGGCAGTGGGATGAAGTTTGCAGTTTGATGAAGTTTGCGGTTTGATGAAGTTTGCAGTGTGATGAAGTGTGCAGTGCAATTAGTTTGAAGAAGTTTGCAGTGGGATGAAGTTTGCAGTTGGATGATGTTTGCAGTGAGATGAAGTTTGCAGTGCGCTTAGTTTGATGAAGTTTGCAGTTTGATGAAGTTTGCAGTTTGATGATGTTTGCAGTTTGATGAAGTTTGCAGTTTGATGAAGTTTGCAGTTTGATGAAGTTTGCAGTTTGATGAAGTTTGCAGTTTGATGATGTTTGCAGTTGGATGAAGTTTGCAGTGTGAGGAAGTTTGCAGTTTGATGCAGTTTGCAGTTTGATGAAATTTGCAGTTTGATGATGTTTGCAGTTTGATGAAGTTTGCAGAGGGATTAGTTTGATGAAGTTTGCACTGGGATGAAGTTTGCCGTGTGATGAGTTTGCAGTGTGATGAAGTTTGCAGTGGGATGAAGTTTGCAGTGTGATGATGTTTGCAGTTTGATGAAGTTTGCAATGTGATGAATTTTGCAGTCTGATGACGTTTGCAGTTTGATGAAGTTTACAGTGTGATGAAGTTTCCAGTTTGATGACTTTTGCAGTTTGATGAAGTTTGCAGTGTGATGAAGTTTGCAGTGTGATGATGTTTGCAGTTTGATCAAGTTTGCAGTGTGATGAAGTATGCAAGTTGATGAAGTTTGCAGTTTGATGAAGTTTGCAGTGTGATGAAGTTTGCAGTTTGATGAAGTTTGCAGTGTGATGAAGTTTGCAGTTTGATGAATTTTGCAGTTTGATGAAGTTTGCAGTGTGTTGAACTATGCAGTGTGTTGATGTTTGCAGGTTGATGAAGTTTGTAGTGGGATGAAGTTTGCAATGTGATGAAGTTTGCAGTTTGATGAAGTTTGCAGTGGGATGAAGTTTGCAGTTTGATTAAGTTTGCAGGTTGATGAAGGTTGCTGTGGGATGAAGTTTGCAGTTTGATGAAGTTTGAAGTGGGATTAATTTGATGAAGTTTGACGTTTGTTGAAATTTGCAGTGGGATTGGTTTGAAGATGTTTATCTTTTGTTGAAATTTGCAGTGGGATTACTTTGATCAAGTTTGCAGTGTGATGAAGTTTGCAGTTTGATGAACTTTGCAGTGTGATGAAGTTTGCATTATGATGACGTTTGCAGCTTGATGAAGTTTGCAGTGGGATTATTTTTATGAAGTTTGCAGTGTAATGATGTTTGAAGTGGGATTAGTTTGATGATGTTTGCAATGCGATTAGTTTGATGAAGTTTGCAGTGTGATGAGGTTTGCAGTGCGATTAGTTTGATGAAGTTTGCAGTGTGATGAAGTTTGCAGAGCGATTAATTTGAAGACGTTGGCAGTGGGATGAAGTTTGCAGTTTGATGAAGTTTGCGGTTTGATGAAGTTTGCAGTGTGATGAAGTGTGCAGTGCAATTAGTTTGAAGAAGTTTGCAGTGGGATGAAGTTTGCAGTTGGATGATGTTTGCAGTGAGATGAAGTTTGCAGTGCGCTTAGTTTGATGAAGTTTGCAGTTTGATGAAGTTTGCAGTTTGATGATGTTTGCAGTTTGATGAAGTTTGCAGTTTGATGAAGTTTGCAGTTTGATGAAGTTTGCAGTTTGATGAAGTTTGCAGTTTGATGATGTTTGCAGTTGGATGAAGTTTGCAGTGTGAGGAAGTTTGCAGTTTGATGCAGTTTGCAGTTTGATGAAATTTGCAGTTTGATGATGTTTGCAGTTTGATGAAGTTTGCAGAGGGATTAGTTTGATGAAGTTTGCACTGGGATGAAGTTTGCCGTGTGATGAGTTTGCAGTGTGATGAAGTTTGCAGTGGGATGAAGTTTGCAGTGTGATGATGTTTGCAGTTTGATGAAGTTTGCAATGTGATGAATTTTGCAGTCTGATGACGTTTGCAGTTTGATGAAGTTTACAGTGTGATGAAGTTTCCAGTTTGATGACTTTTGCAGTTTGATGAAGTTTGCAGTGTGATGAAGTTTGCAGTGTGATGATGTTTGCAGTTTGATCAAGTTTGCAGTGTGATGAAGTATGCAAGTTGATGAAGTTTGCAGTTTGATGAAGTTTGCAGTGTGATGAAGTTTGCAGTTTGATCAAGTTTGCAGTGTGATGAAGTTTGCTGTTCGATGAACTTTGCAGTGTGATGAAGTTTGCAGCAGGATGAAGTTTGCAGTTTGATGAAGTTTGCAGTGTGATGATGTTTGCTGTTTGATGAAGTTTGCAGTTTGATGAATTATGCAGTTTGATGAGGTTTGCAGTGTGATGATGTTTGCAGGTTGGTGAAGTTTGCAGTTTGATGAAGTTTGCAGTTTGATGAAGTTTGCAGTTTGATGAAGTTTGCAGTTTGATGATATTTTCAGTTGGATGAAGTTTGCAGTGTGAGGAAGTTTGCAGTTTGATGCAGTTTGCAGTTTGATGAAGTTTGCAGAGGGATTAGTTTGATGAAGTTTGCACTGGGATGAAGTTTGCCGTGTGATGAGTTTGCAGTGTGATGAAGTTTGCAGTGGGATGAAGTTTGCAGTGTGATGATGTTTGCAGTGTGATGAAGTTTGCAGCGTGATGAATTTTGCAGTCTGATGACGTTTGCAGTTTGATGAAGTTTACAGTGTGATGAAGTTTCCAGTTTGATGACTTTTGCAGTTTGATGAATTTTGCCGTGTGATGAAGTTTGCAGTGTGATGATGTTTGCAGTTTGATCAAGTTTGCAGTGTGATGAAGTATGCAAGTTGATGAAGTTTGCAGTTTGATGAAGTTTGCAGTGTGATGAAGTTTGCAGTTTGATCAAGTTTGCAGTGTGATGAAGTTTGCAGTTCGATGAACTTTGCAGTGTGATGAAGTTTGCAATTTGATGAACTTTGCAGTGTGATGAAGTTTGCAGCTGGATGAAGTTTGCAGTTTGATGAAGTTTGCAGTGTGATGATGTTTGCTGTTTGATGAAGTTTGCAGTTTGATGAATTATGCAGTTTGATGAGGTTTGCAGTGTGATGATGTTTGCAGTTTGGTGAAGTTTGCAGTTTGATGAAGTTTGCAGTTTAATGAGGTTTGCAGTGTGATTAAGTTTGCAGTGTGATGAAGTGAGCAGTTTGATGAAGTTTGCAGTGCGATGAAGTTTGCAGTGTGATGAAGTTTGCAGTGTGATGAGGTTTGCAGTTTGATGTGGTTTGCACTTTATGTAGTTTGCAGTTTGATGAAGATTGCAGTTTGATAAAGTTTGCAGTTCGATGAAGTTTGCAGTGTGATGAAGTTTGCAGTTTGATAAAGTTTGCAGTTTGGTCAAGTTTGCAGTGTGATGAAGTTTGAAGTGCGATTAGTTTGATGAAGTTTGCAGCATGATGAAGTTTGCAGTTTGATGAATTATGCAGTTTGATGAAGTTTGCAGTGCGATTAGTTTGATGAAGTTTGCAGTTTGATGAAGTTTGCAGTGGGATGAAGTTTGCAGTTTGATGAAGTTTGCAGTTTGATGAAGTTTGCGGTGGGATGAAGTTTGCATTGGGATGAAGTTTGCAGTTTGATGAAGTTTGCAGTGGGATTTAGATTGCAGTGTGATGAAGTTTGCAGTGTGATGAAGTTTGCAGGGGATGAAGTTTGCAGTGTGATGAAGTTTGCAGTTTGATGAAGTTTGCAGTGTGATTAGTTTGATGAAGTTTGCAATGTGATGAAGTTTTCAGTGTGATTAGTTTGAAGAAGTATGCAGTTTGATGAAGTTTGCAATTTGATGAACTTTGCAGTGTGATGAAGTTTGCAATTTGATGACGTTTGCAGTGTGATTAGTTTGATGAAGTTTGCAACGTGAAGAAGTTTTCAGTGTGATTAGTTTGAAGAAGTATGCAGTTTGATGAAGTTTGCAGTCTGATGGTGTTTGCAGTTTCTTGAAGTTTTCAGTTTGATGAAGCTGGCAGTTTGATGAAGTTTGTAGTGGGTTGAAGTTTGCAATGTGATGAAGTTTGCAGTTTGATGAAGTTTGCAGTGTGAAGAAGTTTGCAGTTTGATGTAGTTTGCAGTGTGATGAAGTTTGCAGTATGATGAAAGTTGCAGTTTGATGAAGTTTGCAGTGTGATGAAGTTTGCAGTGTGATGATGTTTGCAGTTTGATGAAGTTTGTAGTGGGATGAAGTTTGCAATGTGATGAAGTTTGCAGTTTGATGAAGTTTGCAGTGGGATGAAGTTTGCAGTGTAATGAAGTTTGCAGTTTGATGAAGTTTGCAGTTTGATGAAGGTTGCTGTCGGATGAAGTTTGCAGTTTGATGAAGTTTGAAGTGGGATTAATTTGATGAAGTTTGACGTTTGTTCAAATTTGCAGTGGGATTGGTTTGAAGATGTTTATCTTTTGTTGAAATTTGCAGTGGGATTACTTTGATCAAGTTTGCAGTGTGATGAAGTTTGCAGTTTGATGAACTTTGCAGTGTGATGAAGTTTGCTGTTTGATGAACTTTGCAGTGTGATGAAGTTTGCAGCTTGATGAAGTTTGCAGTGTGATGAAGTTTGCAGTATGATGACGTTTGCAGTGTGATGATGTTTGCAGTTTGATGAAGTTTGCAATGCGATTAGTTTGATGAAGTTTACAGTGTGATGAAGTTTTCAGTTTGATGATGTTTGCCGTGGGATGAAGTTGGCAGTGGGATGAAGTTTGCAGTTTGATGAAGTTTGCAGTGGGATGTAGATTGCAGTGTGATGAAGTTTGCAGTGTGATGAAGTTTGCAGGGGATGAAGTTTGCAGTGTGATGAAGTTTGCAGTTTGATGAAGTTTGCAGTGTGATGAAGTTTGCAGTGTGATGATGTTTGCAGTTTGATGAAGTTTGTAGTGGGATGAAGTTTGCAATGTGATGAAGTTTGCAGTTTGATGAAGTTTGCATTGGGATGAAGTTTGCAGTGTGATGAAGTTTGCAGTGTGATGAAGTTTGCAGTTTGATGAAGTTTGCAGTTTGATGAAGGTTGCTGTGGGATGAAGTTTGCAGTTTGATGAAGTTTGAAGTGGGATTAATTTGATGAAGTTTGACGTTTGTTCAAATTTGCAGTGGGATTAGTTTGAAGATGTTTATCTTTTGTTGAAATTTGCAGTGGGATTACTTTGATCAAGTTTGCAGTGTGATGAAGTTTGCAGTTTGATGAACTTTGCAGTGTGATGAAGTTTGCCGTTTGATGAACTTTGCAGTGTGATGAAGTTTGCAGTGTGATGAAGTTTGCAGTGTGATGATGTTTGCAGTTTGATGAAGTTTGTAGTGGGATGAAGTTTGCAATGTGATGAAGTTTGCAGTTTGATGAAGTTTGCAGTTAGATGAAGTTTGCAGTTTGATGAAGTTTGCAGTGTGATGAAGTTTGCAGTTTGATGCAGTTTGCAGTTTGATGAAGTTTGCAGTGTGATTAAGTTTGCAGTGTGTTGATGTTTGCAGGTTGATGAAGTTTGTAGTGGGATGAAGTTTGCAATGTGATGAAGTTTGCAGTTTGATGAAGTTTGCAGTTTGATGATGTTTGCAGTTTGATGAAGTTTGCAGAGGGATTAGTTTGATGAAGTTTGCACTGGGATGAAGTTTGCCGTGTGATGAGTTTGCAGTGTGATGAAGTTTGCAGTGGGATGAAGTTTGCAGTGTGATGATGTTTGCAGTTTGATGAAGTTTGCAGTGTGATGAATTTTGCAGTCTGATGACGTTTGCAGTTTGATGAAGTTTACAGTGTGATGAAGTTTCCAGTTTGATGACTTTTGCAGTTTGATGAAGTTTGCAGTGTGATGAAGTTTGCAGTGTGATGATGTTTGCAGTTTGATCAAGTTTGCAGTGTGATGAAGTATGCAAGTTGATGAAGTTTGCAGTTTGATGAAGTTTGCAGTGTGATGAAGTTTGCAGTTTGATCAAGTTTGCAGTGTGATGAAGTTTGCAGTTCGATTAACTTTGCAGTGTGATGAAGTTTGCAGCTTCATGAAGTTTGCAGTTTGATGAAGTTTGCAGCTGGATGATGTTTGCTGTTTGATGAAGTTTGCAGTTTGATGAATTATGCAGTTTGATGAGGTTTGCAGTGTGATGATGTTTGCAGTTTGGTGAAGTTTGCAGTTTGATGAAGTTTGCAGTTTGATGAAGTTTGCAGTTTGATGAAGTTTGCAGTTTGATGATGTTTGCAGTTGGATGAAGTTTGCAGTGTGAGGAAGTTTGCAGTTTGATGCAGTTTGCAGTTTGATGAAGTTTGCAGTTTGATGATGTTTGCAGTTTGATGAAGTTTGCAGAGGGATTAGTTTGATGAAGTTTGCACTGGGATGACGTTTGCCGTGTGATGAGTTTGCAGTGTGATGAAGTTTGCAGTGGGATGAAGTTTGCAGTGTGATGAAGTTTGCAGTCTGATGACGTTTGCAGTTTGATGAAGTTTACAGTGTGATGAAGTTTCCAGTTTGATGACTTTTGCAGTTTGTTGAATTTTGCCGTGTGATGAAGTTTGCAGTGTGATGATGTTTGCAGTTTGATTAAGTTTGCAGTGTGATGAAGTATGCAAGTTGATGAAGTTTGCAGTTTGATGAAGTTTGCAGTGTGATGAAGTTTGCAGTTTGATCAAGTTTGCAGTGTGATGAAGTTTGCAGTTCGATGAACTTTGCAGTGTGATGAAGTTTGCAGTTTGATGAACTTTGCAGTGTGATGAAGTTTGCAGCTGGATGAAGTTTGCAGTTTGATGAAGTTTGCAGTGTGATGATGTTTGCTGTTTGATGAAGTTTGCAGTTTGATGAATTATGCAGTTTGATGAGGTTTGCAGTGTGATGATGTTTGCAGTTTGGTGAAGTTTGCAGTTTGATGAAGTTTGCAGTTTAATGAGGTTTGCAGTGTGATTAAGTTTGCAGTGTGATGAAGAGTGCAGTTTGATGAAGTTTGCAGTGTGATGAAGTTTGCAGTGTGATGAAGTTTGCAGTGTGATGATGTTTGCAGTTTGATGTGGTTTGCACTTTATGTAGTTTGCAGTTTGATGAAGATTGCAGTTTGATGATGTTTGCAGTTGGATGAAGTTTGCAGTGTGAGGAAGTTTGCAGTTTGATGAAGTTTGCAGTTTGATGAAGTTTGCAGTTTGATGATGTTTGCAGTTTGATGAAGTTTGCAGAGGAATTAGTTTGATGAAGTTTGCACTGGGATGAAGTTTGCCGTGTGATGAGTTTGCAGTGTGATGAAGTTTGCAGTGGGATGAAGTTTGCAGTGTGATGATGTTTGCAGTTTGATGAAGTTTGCAGTGTGATGAATTTTGCAGTCTGATGACGTTTGCAGTTTGATGAAGTTTGCAGTGTGATGAAGTTTCCAATTTGATGACTTTTGCAGTTTGATGATGTTTGCAGTGTGATGAAGTTTGCAGTTTGATGAAGTTTGCCGTGGGATGAAGTTGGCAGTGGGATGATATTTGCAGTTTGATGAAGTTTGCAGTGTGATGAAGTTTGCAGCTTGATGAAGTTTGCAGTGTGATGAAGTTTGCAGTATGATGACGTTTGCAGTGTGATGATGTTTGCAGTTTGATGAAGTTTGCAATGCGATTAGTTTGATGAAGTTTACAGTGTGATGAAGTTTTCAGTTTGATGAAGTTTGCCGTGGGATGAAGTTGGCAGTGGGATGAAGTTTGCAGTTTGATGAAGTTTGCAGTGGGATGAAGATTGCAGTGTGATGAAGTTTGCAGTGTGATGATGTTTGCAGTTTGATGAAGTTTGTAGTGGGATGAAGTTTGCAATGTGATGAAGTTTGCAGTTTGATGAAGTTTGCATTGGGATGAAGTTTGCAGTGTGATGAAGTTTGCAGTGTGATGAAGTATGCAAGTTGATGAAGTTTGCAGTTTGATGAAGTTTGCAGTGTGATGATGTTTGCTGTTTCATGAAGTTTGCAGTTTGATGAAGTTTGCAGTTTGATGAAGTTTGCAGTGTGATGAAGTTTGCAGTTTGATGAATTTTGCAGTTTGATGAAGTTTGCAGTGTGTTGAACTATGCAGTGTGTTGATGTTTGCAGGTTGATGAAGTTTGTAGTGGGATGAAGTTTGCAATGTGATGAAGTTTGCAGTTTGATGAAGTTTGCAGTGGGATGAAGTTTGCAGTTTGATTAAGTTTGCAGGTTGATGAAGTTTGCTGTGGGATGAAGTTTGCAGTTTGATGAAGTTTGAAGTGGGATTAATTTGATGAAGTTTGACGTTTGTTGAAATTTGCAGTGGGATTGGTTTGAAGATGTTTATCTTTTGTTGAAATTTGCAGTGGGATTACTTTGATCAAGTTTGCAGTGTGATGAAGTTTGCAGTTTGATGAACTTTGCAGTGTGATGAAGTTTGCATTATGATGACGTTTGCAGCTTGATGAAGTTTGCAGTGGGATTATTTTTATGAAGTTTGCAGTGTAATGATGTTTGAAGTGGGATTAGTTTGATGATGTTTGCAATGCGATTAGTTTGATGAAGTTTGCAGTGTGATGAGGTTTGCAGTGCGATTAGTTTGATGAAGTTTGCAGTGTGATGAAGTTTGCAGAGCGATTAATTTGAAGACGTTGGCAGTGGGATGAAGTTTGCAGTTTGATGAAGTTTGCGGTTTGATGAAGTTTGCAGTGTGATGAAGTGTGCAGTGCAATTAGTTTGAAGAAGTTTGCAGTGGGATGAAGTTTGCAGTTGGATGATGTTTGCAGTGAGATGAAGTTTGCAGTGCGCTTAGTTTGATGAAGTTTGCAGTTTGATGAAGTTTGCAGTTTGATGATGTTTGCAGTTTGATGAAGTTTGCAGTTTGATGAAGTTTGCAGTTTGATGAAGTTTGCAGTTTGATGAAGTTTGCAGTTTGATGATGTTTGCAGTTGGATGAAGTTTGCAGTGTGAGGAAGTTTGCAGTTTGATGCAGTTTGCAGTTTGATGAAATTTGCAGTTTGATGATGTTTGCAGTTTGATGAAGTTTGCAGAGGGATTAGTTTGATGAAGTTTGCACTGGGATGAAGTTTGCCGTGTGATGAGTTTGCAGTGTGATGAAGTTTGCAGTGGGATGAAGTTTGCAGTGTGATGATGTTTGCAGTTTGATGAAGTTTGCAATGTGATGAATTTTGCAGTCTGATGACGTTTGCAGTTTGATGAAGTTTACAGTGTGATGAAGTTTCCAGTTTGATGACTTTTGCAGTTTGATGAAGTTTGCAGTGTGATGAAGTTTGCAGTGTGATGATGTTTGCAGTTTGATCAAGTTTGCAGTGTGATGAAGTATGCAAGTTGATGAAGTTTGCAGTTTGATGAAGTTTGCAGTGTGATGAAGTTTGCAGTTTGATGAAGTTTGCAGTGTGATGAAGTTTGCAGTTTGATGAATTTTGCAGTTTGATGAAGTTTGCAGTGTGTTGAACTATGCAGTGTGTTGATGTTTGCAGGTTGATGAAGTTTGTAGTGGGATGAAGTTTGCAATGTGATGAAGTTTGCAGTTTGATGAAGTTTGCAGTGGGATGAAGTTTGCAGTTTGATTAAGTTTGCAGGTTGATGAAGGTTGCTGTGGGATGAAGTTTGCAGTTTGATGAAGTTTGAAGTGGGATTAATTTGATGAAGTTTGACGTTTGTTGAAATTTGCAGTGGGATTGGTTTGAAGATGTTTATCTTTTGTTGAAATTTGCAGTGGGATTACTTTGATCAAGTTTGCAGTGTGATGAAGTTTGCAGTTTGATGAACTTTGCAGTGTGATGAAGTTTGCATTATGATGACGTTTGCAGCTTGATGAAGTTTGCAGTGGGATTATTTTTATGAAGTTTGCAGTGTAATGATGTTTGAAGTGGGATTAGTTTGATGATGTTTGCAATGCGATTAGTTTGATGAAGTTTGCAGTGTGATGAGGTTTGCAGTGCGATTAGTTTGATGAAGTTTGCAGTGTGATGAAGTTTGCAGAGCGATTAATTTGAAGACGTTGGCAGTGGGATGAAGTTTGCAGTTTGATGAAGTTTGCGGTTTGATGAAGTTTGCAGTGTGATGAAGTGTGCAGTGCAATTAGTTTGAAGAAGTTTGCAGTGGGATGAAGTTTGCAGTTGGATGATGTTTGCAGTGAGATGAAGTTTGCAGTGCGCTTAGTTTGATGAAGTTTGCAGTTTGATGAAGTTTGCAGTTTGATGATGTTTGCAGTTTGATGAAGTTTGCAGTTTGATGAAGTTTGCAGTTTGATGAAGTTTGCAGTTTGATGAAGTTTGCAGTTTGATGATGTTTGCAGTTGGATGAAGTTTGCAGTGTGAGGAAGTTTGCAGTTTGATGCAGTTTGCAGTTTGATGAAATTTGCAGTTTGATGATGTTTGCAGTTTGATGAAGTTTGCAGAGGGATTAGTTTGATGAAGTTTGCACTGGGATGAAGTTTGCCGTGTGATGAGTTTGCAGTGTGATGAAGTTTGCAGTGGGATGAAGTTTGCAGTGTGATGATGTTTGCAGTTTGATGAAGTTTGCAATGTGATGAATTTTGCAGTCTGATGACGTTTGCAGTTTGATGAAGTTTACAGTGTGATGAAGTTTCCAGTTTGATGACTTTTGCAGTTTGATGAAGTTTGCAGTGTGATGAAGTTTGCAGTGTGATGATGTTTGCAGTTTGATCAAGTTTGCAGTGTGATGAAGTATGCAAGTTGATGAAGTTTGCAGTTTGATGAAGTTTGCAGTGTGATGAAGTTTGCAGTTTGATCAAGTTTGCAGTGTGATGAAGTTTGCTGTTCGATGAACTTTGCAGTGTGATGAAGTTTGCAGCAGGATGAAGTTTGCAGTTTGATGAAGTTTGCAGTGTGATGATGTTTGCTGTTTGATGAAGTTTGCAGTTTGATGAATTATGCAGTTTGATGAGGTTTGCAGTGTGATGATGTTTGCAGGTTGGTGAAGTTTGCAGTTTGATGAAGTTTGCAGTTTGATGAAGTTTGCAGTTTGATGAAGTTTGCAGTTTGATGATGTTTTCAGTTGGATGAAGTTTGCAGTGTGAGGAAGTTTGCAGTTTGATGCAGTTTGCAGTTTGATGAAGTTTGCAGAGGGATTAGTTTGATGAAGTTTGCACTGGGATGAAGTTTGCCGTGTGATGAGTTTGCAGTGTGATGAAGTTTGCAGTGGGATGAAGTTTGCAGTGTGATGATGTTTGCAGTGTGATGAAGTTTGCAGCGTGATGAATTTTGCAGTCTGATGACGTTTGCAGTTTGATGAAGTTTACAGTGTGATGAAGTTTCCAGTTTGATGACTTTTGCAGTTTGATGAATTTTGCCGTGTGATGAAGTTTGCAGTGTGATGATGTTTGCAGTTTGATCAAGTTTGCAGTGTGATGAAGTATGCAAGTTGATGAAGTTTGCAGTTTGATGAAGTTTGCAGTGTGATGAAGTTTGCAGTTTGATCAAGTTTGCAGTGTGATGAAGTTTGCAGTTCGATGAACTTTGCAGTGTGATGAAGTTTGCAATTTGATGAACTTTGCAGTGTGATGAAGTTTGCAGCTGGATGAAGTTTGCAGTTTGATGAAGTTTGCAGTGTGATGATGTTTGCTGTTTGATGAAGTTTGCAGTTTGATGAATTATGCAGTTTGATGAGGTTTGCAGTGTGATGATGTTTGCAGTTTGGTGAAGTTTGCAGTTTGATGAAGTTTGCAGTTTAATGAGGTTTGCAGTGTGATTAAGTTTGCAGTGTGATGAAGTGAGCAGTTTGATGAAGTTTGCAGTGCGATGAAGTTTGCAGTGTGATGAAGTTTGCAGTGTGATGAGGTTTGCAGTTTGATGTGGTTTGCACTTTATGTAGTTTGCAGTTTGATGAAGATTGCAGTTTGATAAAGTTTGCAGTTCGATGAAGTTTGCAGTGTGATGAAGTTTGCAGTTTGATAAAGTTTGCAGTTTGGTCAAGTTTGCAGTGTGATGAAGTTTGAAGTGCGATTAGTTTGATGAAGTTTGCAGCATGATGAAGTTTGCAGTTTGATGAATTATGCAGTTTGATGAAGTTTGCAGTGCGATTAGTTTGATGAAGTTTGCAGTTTGATGAAGTTTGCAGTGGGATGAAGTTTGCAGTTTGATGAAGTTTGCAGTTTGATGAAGTTTGCGGTGGGATGAAGTTTGCATTGGGATGAAGTTTGCAGTTTGATGAAGTTTGCAGTGGGATTTAGATTGCAGTGTGATGAAGTTTGCAGTGTGATGAAGTTTGCAGGGGATGAAGTTTGCAGTGTGATGAAGTTTGCAGTTTGATGAAGTTTGCAGTGTGATTAGTTTGATGAAGTTTGCAATGTGATGAAGTTTTCAGTGTGATTAGTTTGAAGAAGTATGCAGTTTGATGAAGTTTGCAATTTGATGAACTTTGCAGTGTGATGAAGTTTGCAATTTGATGACGTTTGCAGTGTGATTAGTTTGATGAAGTTTGCAACGTGAAGAAGTTTTCAGTGTGATTAGTTTGAAGAAGTATGCAGTTTGATGAAGTTTGCAGTCTGATGGTGTTTGCAGTTTCTTGAAGTTTTCAGTTTGATGAAGCTGGCAGTTTGATGAAGTTTGTAGTGGGTTGAAGTTTGCAATGTGATGAAGTTTGCAGTTTGATGAAGTTTGCAGTGTGAAGAAGTTTGCAGTTTGATGTAGTTTGCAGTGTGATGAAGTTTGCAGTATGATGAAAGTTGCAGTTTGATGAAGTTTGCAGTGTGATGAAGTTTGCAGTGTGATGATGTTTGCAGTTTGATGAAGTTTGTAGTGGGATGAAGTTTGCAATGTGATGAAGTTTGCAGTTTGATGAAGTTTGCAGTGGGATGAAGTTTGCAGTGTAATGAAGTTTGCAGTTTGATGAAGTTTGCAGTTTGATGAAGGTTGCTGTCGGATGAAGTTTGCAGTTTGATGAAGTTTGAAGTGGGATTAATTTGATGAAGTTTGACGTTTGTTCAAATTTGCAGTGGGATTGGTTTGAAGATGTTTATCTTTTGTTGAAATTTGCAGTGGGATTACTTTGATCAAGTTTGCAGTGTGATGAAGTTTGCAGTTTGATGAACTTTGCAGTGTGATGAAGTTTGCTGTTTGATGAACTTTGCAGTGTGATGAAGTTTGCAGCTTGATGAAGTTTGCAGTGTGATGAAGTTTGCAGTATGATGACGTTTGCAGTGTGATGATGTTTGCAGTTTGATGAAGTTTGCAATGCGATTAGTTTGATGAAGTTTACAGTGTGATGAAGTTTTCAGTTTGATGATGTTTGCCGTGGGATGAAGTTGGCAGTGGGATGAAGTTTGCAGTTTGATGAAGTTTGCAGTGGGATGTAGATTGCAGTGTGATGAAGTTTGCAGTGTGATGAAGTTTGCAGGGGATGAAGTTTGCAGTGTGATGAAGTTTGCAGTTTGATGAAGTTTGCAGTGTGATGAAGTTTGCAGTGTGATGATGTTTGCAGTTTGATGAAGTTTGTAGTGGGATGAAGTTTGCAATGTGATGAAGTTTGCAGTTTGATGAAGTTTGCATTGGGATGAAGTTTGCAGTGTGATGAAGTTTGCAGTGTGATGAAGTTTGCAGTTTGATGAAGTTTGCAGTTTGATGAAGGTTGCTGTGGGATGAAGTTTGCAGTTTGATGAAGTTTGAAGTGGGATTAATTTGATGAAGTTTGACGTTTGTTCAAATTTGCAGTGGGATTAGTTTGAAGATGTTTATCTTTTGTTGAAATTTGCAGTGGGATTACTTTGATCAAGTTTGCAGTGTGATGAAGTTTGCAGTTTGATGAACTTTGCAGTGTGATGAAGTTTGCCGTTTGATGAACTTTGCAGTGTGATGAAGTTTGCAGTGTGATGAAGTTTGCAGTGTGATGATGTTTGCAGTTTGATGAAGTTTGTAGTGGGATGAAGTTTGCAATGTGATGAAGTTTGCAGTTTGATGAAGTTTGCAGTTAGATGAAGTTTGCAGTTTGATGAAGTTTGCAGTGTGATGAAGTTTGCAGTTTGATGCAGTTTGCAGTTTGATGAAGTTTGCAGTGTGATTAAGTTTGCAGTGTGTTGATGTTTGCAGGTTGATGAAGTTTGTAGTGGGATGAAGTTTGCAATGTGATGAAGTTTGCAGTTTGATGAAGTTTGCAGTTTGATGATGTTTGCAGTTTGATGAAGTTTGCAGAGGGATTAGTTTGATGAAGTTTGCACTGGGATGAAGTTTGCCGTGTGATGAGTTTGCAGTGTGATGAAGTTTGCAGTGGGATGAAGTTTGCAGTGTGATGATGTTTGCAGTTTGATGAAGTTTGCAGTGTGATGAATTTTGCAGTCTGATGACGTTTGCAGTTTGATGAAGTTTACAGTGTGATGAAGTTTCCAGTTTGATGACTTTTGCAGTTTGATGAAGTTTGCAGTGTGATGAAGTTTGCAGTGTGATGATGTTTGCAGTTTGATCAAGTTTGCAGTGTGATGAAGTATGCAAGTTGATGAAGTTTGCAGTTTGATGAAGTTTGCAGTGTGATGAAGTTTGCAGTTTGATCAAGTTTGCAGTGTGATGAAGTTTGCAGTTCGATTAACTTTGCAGTGTGATGAAGTTTGCAGCTGGATGAAGTTTGCAGTTTGATGAAGTTTGCAGCTGGATGATGTTTGCTGTTTGATGAAGTTTGCAGTTTGATGAATTATGCAGTTTGATGAGGTTTGCAGTGTGATGATGTTTGCAGTTTGGTGAAGTTTGCAGTTTGATGAAGTTTGCAGTTTGATGAAGTTTGCAGTTTGATGAAGTTTGCAGTTTGATGATGTTTGCAGTTGGATGAAGTTTGCAGTGTGAGGAAGTTTGCAGTTTGATGCAGTTTGCAGTTTGATGAAGTTTGCAGTTTGATGATGTTTGCAGTTTGATGAAGTTTGCAGAGGGATTAGTTTGATGAAGTTTGCACTGGGATGACGTTTGCCGTGTGATGAGTTTGCAGTGTGATGAAGTTTGCAGTGGGATGAAGTTTGCAGTGTGATGAAGTTTGCAGTCTGATGACGTTTGCAGTTTGATGAAGTTTACAGTGTGATGAAGTTTCCAGTTTGATGACTTTTGCAGTTTGTTGAATTTTGCCGTGTGATGAAGTTTGCAGTGTGATGATGTTTGCAGTTTGATTAAGTTTGCAGTGTGATGAAGTATGCAAGTTGATGAAGTTTGCAGTTTGATGAAGTTTGCAGTGTGATGAAGTTTGCAGTTTGATCAAGTTTGCAGTGTGATGAAGTTTGCAGTTCGATGAACTTTGCAGTGTGATGAAGTTTGCAGTTTGATGAACTTTGCAGTGTGATGAAGTTTGCAGCTGGATGAAGTTTGCAGTTTGATGAAGTTTGCAGTGTGATGATGTTTGCTGTTTGATGAAGTTTGCAGTTTGATGAATTATGCAGTTTGATGAGGTTTGCAGTGTGATGATGTTTGCAGTTTGGTGAAGTTTGCAGTTTGATGAAGTTTGCAGTTTAATGAGGTTTGCAGTGTGATTAAGTTTGCAGTGTGATGAAGAGTGCAGTTTGATGAAGTTTGCAGTGTGATGAAGTTTGCAGTGTGATGAAGTTTGCAGTGTGATGATGTTTGCAGTTTGATGTGGTTTGCACTTTATGTAGTTTGCAGTTTGATGAAGATTGCAGTTTGATGATGTTTGCAGTTGGATGAAGTTTGCAGTGTGAGGAAGTTTGCAGTTTGATGAAGTTTGCAGTTTGATGAAGTTTGCAGTTTGATGATGTTTGCAGTTTGATGAAGTTTGCAGAGGAATTAGTTTGATGAAGTTTGCACTGGGATGAAGTTTGCCGTGTGATGAGTTTGCAGTGTGATGAAGTTTGCAGTGGGATGAAGTTTGCAGTGTGATGATGTTTGCAGTTTGATGAAGTTTGCAGTGTGATGAATTTTGCAGTCTGATGACGTTTGCAGTTTGATGAAGTTTGCAGTGTGATGAAGTTTCCAATTTGATGACTTTTGCAGTTTGATGATGTTTGCAGTGTGATGAAGTTTGCAGTTTGATGAAGTTTGCCGTGGGATGAAGTTGGCAGTGGGATGATATTTGCAGTTTGATGAAGTTTGCAGTGTGATGAAGTTTGCAGCTTGATGAAGTTTGCAGTGTGATGAAGTTTGCAGTATGATGACGTTTGCAGTGTGATGATGTTTGCAGTTTGATGAAGTTTGCAATGCGATTAGTTTGATGAAGTTTACAGTGTGATGAAGTTTTCAGTTTGATGAAGTTTGCCGTGGGATGAAGTTGGCAGTGGGATGAAGTTTGCAGTTTGATGAAGTTTGCAGTGGGATGAAGATTGCAGTGTGATGAAGTTTGCAGTGTGATGATGTTTGCAGTTTGATGAAGTTTGTAGTGGGATGAAGTTTGCAATGTGATGAAGTTTGCAGTTTGATGAAGTTTGCATTGGGATGAAGTTTGCAGTGTGATGAAGTTTGCAGTGTGATGAAGTTTGCAGTTTGATGAAGTTTGCAGTTTGATGAAGGTTGCTGTGGGATGAAGTTTGCAGTTTGATGAAGTTTGAAGTGGGATTAATTTGATGAAGTTTGACGTTTGTTCAAATTTGCAATGGGATTAGTTTGAAGATGTTTATCTTTTGTTGAAATTTGCAGTGGGATTACTTTGATCAAGTTTGCAGTGTGATGAAGTTTGCAGTTTGATGAACTTTGCAGTGTGATGAAGTTTGCCGTTTGATGAACTTTGCAGTGTGATGAAGTTTGCAGTGTGATGAAGTTTGCAGTGTGATGATGTTTGCAGTTTGATGAAGTTTGTAGTGGGATGAAGTTTGCAATGTGATGAAGTTTGCAGTTTGATGAAGTTTGCAGTTAGATGAAGTTTGCAGTTTGATGAAGTTTGCAGTGTGATGAAGTTTGCAGTTTGATGCAGTTTGCAGTTTGATGAAGTTTGCAGTGTGATTAAGTTTGCAGTGTGTTGATGTTTGCAGGTTGATGAAGTTTGTAGTGGGATGAAGTTTGCAATGTGATGAAGTTTGCAGTTTGATGAAGTTTGCAGTTTGATGATGTTTGCAGTTTGATGAAGTTTGCAGAGGGATTAGTTTGATGAAGTTTGCACTGGGATGAAGTTTGCCGTGTGATGAGTTTGCAGTGTGATGAAGTTTGCAGTGGGATGAAGTTTGCAGTGTGATGATGTTTGCAGTTTGATGAAGTTTGCAGTGTGATGAATTTTGCAGTCTGATGACGTTTGCAGTTTGATGAAGTTTGCAGTGTGATGAAGTTTCCAGTTTGATGACTTTTGCAGTTTGATGAAGTTTGCAGTGTGATGAAGTTTGCAGTGTGATGATGTTTGCAGTTTGATTAAGTTTGCAGTGTGATGAAGTATGCAAGTTGATGAAGTTTGCAGTTTGATGAAGTTTGCAGTGTGATGAAGTTTGCAGTTTGATCAAGTTTGCAGTGTGATGAAGTTTGCAGTTCGATGAACTTTGCAGTGTGATGAAGTTTGCAGTTTGATGAACTTTGCAGTGTGATGAAGTTTGCAGCTGGATGAAGTTTGCAGTTTGATGAAGTTTGCAGTGTGATGATGTTTGCTGTTTGATGAAGTTTGCAGTTTGATGAATTATGCAGTTTGATGAGGTTTGCAGTGTGATGATGTTTGCAGTTTGGTGAAGTTTGCAGTTTGATGAAGTTTGCAGTTTAATGAGGTTTGCAGTGTGATTAAGTTTGCAGTGTGATGAAGAGTGCAGTTTGATGAAGTTTGCAGTGTGATGAAGTTTGCAGTGTGATGAAGTTTGCAGTGTGATGATGTTTGCAGTTTGATGTGGTTTGCACTTTATGTAGTTTGCAGTTTGATGAAGATTGCAGTTTGATGATGTTTGCAGTTGGATGAAGTTTGCAGTGTGAGGAAGTTTGCAGTTTGATGAAGTTTGCAGTTTGATGAAGTTTGCAGTTTGATGATGTTTGCAGTTTGATGAAGTTTGCAGAGGAATTAGTTTGATGAAGTTTGCACTGGGATGAAGTTTGCCGTGTGATGAGTTTGCAGTGTGATGAAGTTTGCAGTGGGATGAAGTTTGCAGTGTGATGATGTTTGCAGTTTGATGAAGTTTGCAGTGTGATGAATTTTGCAGTCTGATGACGTTTGCAGTTTGATGAAGTTTGCAGTGTGATGAAGTTTCCAATTTGATGACTTTTGCAGTTTGATGATGTTTGCAGTGTGATGAAGTTTGCAGTTTGATGAAGTTTGCCGTGGGATGAAGTTGGCAGTGGGATGATATTTGCAGTTTGATGAAGTTTGCAGTGTGATGAAGTTTGCAGCTTGATGAAGTTTGCAGTGTGATGAAGTTTGCAGTATGATGACGTTTGCAGTGTGATGATGTTTGCAGTTTGATGAAGTTTGCAATGCGATTAGTTTGATGAAGTTTACAGTGTGATGAAGTTTTCAGTTTGATGAAGTTTGCCGTGGGATGAAGTTGGCAGTGGGATGAAGTTTGCAGTTTGATGAAGTTTGCAGTGGGATGAAGATTGCAGTGTGATGAAGTTTGCAGTGTGATGATGTTTGCAGTTTGATGAAGTTTGTAGTGGGATGAAGTTTGCAATGTGATGAAGTTTGCAGTTTGATGAAGTTTGCATTGGGATGAAGTTTGCAGTGTGATGAAGTTTGCAGTGTGATGAAGTTTGCAGTTTGATGAAGTTTGCAGTTTGATGAAGGTTGCTGTGGGATGAAGTTTGCAGTTTGATGAAGTTTGAAGTGGGATTAATTTGATGAAGTTTGACGTTTGTTCAAATTTGCAGTGGGATTAGTTTGAAGATGTTTATCTTTTGTTGAAATTTGCAGTGGGATTACTTTGATCAAGTTTGCAGTGTGATGAAGTTTGCAGTTTGATGAACTTTGCAGTGTGATGAAGTTTGCCGTTTGATGAACTTTGCAGTGTGATGAAGTTTGCAGTGTGATGAAGTTTGCAGTGTGATGATGTTTGCAGTTTGATGAAGTTTGTAGTGGGATGAAGTTTGCAATGTGATGAAGTTTGCAGTTTGATGAAGTTTGCAGTTAGATGAAGTTTGCAGTTTGATGAAGTTTGCAGTGTGATGAAGTTTGCAGTTTGATGCAGTTTGCAGTTTGATGAAGTTTGCAGTGTGATTAAGTTTGCAGTGTGTTGATGTTTGCAGGTTGATGAAGTTTGTAGTGGGATGAAGTTTGCAATGTGATGAAGTTTGCAGTTTGATGAAGTTTGCAGTTTGATGATGTTTGCAGTTTGATGAAGTTTGCAGAGGGATTAGTTTGATGAAGTTTGCACTGGGATGAAGTTTGCCGTGTGATGAGTTTGCAGTGTGATGAAGTTTGCAGTGGGATGAAGTTTGCAGTGTGATGATGTTTGCAGTTTGATGAAGTTTGCAGTGTGATGAATTTTGCAGTCTGATGACGTTTGCAGTTTGATGAATTTTGCAGTGTGATGAAGTTTCCAGTTTGATGACTTTTGCAGTTTGATGAAGTTTGCAGTGTGATGAAGTTTGCAGTGTGATGATGTTTGCAGTTTGATCAAGTTTGCAGTGTGATGAAGTATGCAAGTTGATGAAGTTTGCAGTTTGATGAAGTTTGCAGTGTGATGAAGTTTGCAGTTTGATCAAGTTTGCAGTGTGATGAAGTTTGCAGTTCGATTAACTTTGCAGTGTGATGAAGTTTGCAGCTGGATGAAGTTTGCAGTTTGATGAAGTTTGCAGCTGGATGATGTTTGCTGTTTGATGAAGTTTGCAGTTTGATGAATTATGCAGTTTGATGAGGTTTGCAGTGTGATGATGTTTGCAGTTTGGTGAAGTTTGCAGTTTGATGAAGTTTGCAGTTTGATGAAGTTTGCAGTTTGATGAAGTTTGCAGTTTGATGATGTTTGCAGTTGGATGAAGTTTGCAGTGTGAGGAAGTTTGCAGTTTGATGCAGTTTGCAGTTTGATGAAGTTTGCAGTTTGATGATGTTTGCAGTTTGATGAAGTTTGCAGAGGGATTAGTTTGATGAAGTTTGCACTGGGATGACGTTTGCCGTGTGATGAGTTTGCAGTGTGATGAAGTTTGCAGTGGGATGAAGTTTGCAGTGTGATGAAGTTTGCAGTCTGATGACGTTTGCAGTTTGATGAAGTTTACAGTGTGATGAAGTTTCCAGTTTGATGACTTTTGCAGTTTGTTGAATTTTGCCGTGTGATGAAGTTTGCAGTGTGATGATGTTTGCAGTTTGATTAAGTTTGCAGTGTGATGAAGTATGCAAGTTGATGAAGTTTGCAGTTTGATGAAGTTTGCAGTGTGATGAAGTTTGCAGTTTGATCAAGTTTGCACTGTGATGAAGTTTGCAGTTCGATGAACTTTGCAGTGTGATGAAGTTTGCAGTTTGATGAACTTTGCAGTGTGATGAAGTTTGCAGCTGGATGAAGTTTGCAGTTTGATGAAGTTTGCAGTGTGATGATGTTTGCTGTTTGATGAAGTTTGCAGTTTGATGAATTATGCAGTTTGATGAGGTTTGCAGTGTGATGATGTTTGCAGTTTGGTGAAGTTTGCAGTTTGATGAAGTTTGCAGTTTAATGAGGTTTGCAGTGTGATTAAGTTTGCAGTGTGATGAAGAGTGCAGTTTGATGAAGTTTGCAGTGTGATGAAGTTTGCAGTGTGATGAAGTTTGCAGTGTGATGATGTTTGCAGTTTGATGTGGTTTGCACTTTATGTAGTTTGCAGTTTGATGAAGATTGCAGTTTGATGATGTTTGCAGTTGGATGAAGTTTGCAGTGTGAGGAAGTTTGCAGTTTGATGAAGTTTGCAGTTTGATGAAGTTTGCAGTTTGATGATGTTTGCAGTTTGATGAAGTTTGCAGAGGAATTAGTTTGATGAAGTTTGCACTGGGATGAAGTTTGCCGTGTGATGAGTTTGCAGTGTGATGAAGTTTGCAGTGGGATGAAGTTTGCAGTGTGATGATGTTTGCAGTTTGATGAAGTTTGCAGTGTGATGAATTTTGCAGTCTGATGACGTTTGCAGTTTGATGAAGTTTGCAGTGTGATGAAGTTTCCAATTTGATGACTTTTGCAGTTTGATGATGTTTGCAGTGTGATGAAGTTTGCAGTTTGATGAAGTTTGCCGTGGGATGAAGTTGGCAGTGGGATGAAGTTTGCAGTTTGATGAAGTTTGCAGTGTGATGAAGTTTGCAGCTTGATGAAGTTTGCAGTGTGATGAAGTTTGCAGTATGATGACGTTTGCAGTGTGATGATGTTTGCAGTTTGATGAAGTTTGCAATGCGATTAGTTTGATGAAGTTTACAGTGTGATGAAGTTTTCAGTTTGATGAAGTTTGCCGTGGGATGAAGTTGGCAGTGGGATGAAGTTTGCAGTTTGATGAAGTTTGCAGTGGGATGAAGATTGCAGTGTGATGAAGTTTGCAGTGTGATGAAGTTTGCAGGGGATGAAGTTTGCAGTGTGATGAAGTTTGCAGTTTGATGAAGTTTGCAGTGTGATGAAGTTTGCAGTGTGATGATGTTTGCAGTTTGATGAAGTTTGTAGTGGGATGAAGTTTGCAATGTGATGAAGTTTGCAGTTTGATGAAGTTTGCAGTGGGATGAAGTTTGCAGTGTGATGAAGTTTGCAGTGTGATGAAGTTTGCAGTTTGATGAAGTTTGCAGTTTGATGAAGGTTGCTGTGGGATGAAGTTTGCAGTTTGATGAAGTTTGAAGTGGGATTAATTTGATGAAGTTTGACGTTTGTTCAAATTTGCAGTGGGATTAGTTTGAAGATGTTTATCTTTTGTTGAAATTTGCAGTGGGATTACTTTGATCAAGTTTGCAGTGTGATGAAGTTTGCAGTTTGATGAACTTTGCAGTGTGATGAAGTTTGCCGTTTGATGAACTTTGCAGTGTGATGAAGTTTGCAGTGTGATGAAGTTTGCAGTGTGATGATGTTTGCAGTTTGATGAAGTTTGTAGTGGGATGAAGTTTGCAATGTGATGAAGTTTGCAGTTTGATGAAGTTTGCAATTAGATGAAGTTTGCAGTTTGATGAAGTTTGCAGTGTGATGAAGTTTGCAGTTTGATGCAGTTTGCAGTTTGATGAAGTTTGCAGTGTGATTAAGTTTGCAGTGTGTTGATGTTTGCAGGTTGATGAAGTTTGTAGTGGGATGAAGTTTGCAATGTGATGAAGTTTGCAGTTTGATGAAGTTTGCAGTGGGATGAAGTTTGCAGTGTGATGAAGTTTGCAGTTTGATGAAGTTTGCAGGTTGATGAAGGTTGCTGTGGGATGAAGTTTGCAGTTTGATGAAGTTTGAAGTGGGATTAATTTGATGAAGTTTGACGTTTGTTGAAATTTGCAGTGGGATTGGTTTGAAGATGTTTATCTTTTGTTGAAATTTGCAGTGGGATTACTTTGATCAAGTTTGCAGTGTGATGAAGTTTGCAGTTTGATGAACTTTGCAGTGTGATGAAGTTTGCAGTATGATGACGTTTGCAGTGTGATGAAGTTTGCAGTGGGATTATTTTTATGAAGTTTGCAGTGTAATGATGTTTGAAGGGGGATTAGCTTGATGATGTTTGCAATGCGATTAGTTTGATGAAGTTTGCAGTGTGATGAAGTGTGCAGTGCAATTAGTTTGAAGAAGTTTGCAGTGGGATGAAGTTTGCAGTTTCATGATGTTTGCAGTGAGATGAAGTTTGCAGTGCGCTTAGTTTGATGAAGTTTGCAGTTTGATGAAGTTTGCAGTTTGATGAAGTTTGCAGTTTGATGAAGTTTGCAGTTTGATGAAGTTTGCAGTTTAATGAAGTTTGCAGTTTGATGAAGTTTGCAGTTTGATGATGTTTGCAGTTTGATGAAGTTTGCAGAGGGATTAGTTTGATGAAGTTTGCACTGGGATGAAGTTTGCCGTGTGATGAGTTTGCAGTGTGATGAAGTTTGCAGTGGGATGAAGTTTGCAGTGTGATGATGTTTGCAGTTTGATGAAGTTTGCAGTGTGATGAAGTTTCCAGTTTGATGACTTTTGCAGTTTGATGAAGTTTGCAGTGTGATGAAGTTTGCAGTGTGATGATGTTTGCAGTTTGATCAAGTTTGCAGTGTGATGAAGTATGCAAGTTGATGAAGTTTGCAGTTTGATGAAGTTTGCAGTGTGATGAAGTTTGCAGTTTGATCAAGTTTGCAGTGTGATGAAGTTTGCAGTTCGATTAACTTTGCAGTGTGATGAAGTTTGCAGCTGGATGAAGTTTGCAGTTTGATGAAGTTTGCAGCTGGATGATGTTTGCTGTTTGATGAAGTTTGCAGTTTGATGAATTATGCAGTTTGATGAGGTTTGCAGTGTGATGATGTTTGCAGTTTGGTGAAGTTTGCAGTTTGATGAAGTTTGCAGTTTGATGAAGTTTGCAGTTTGATGAAGTTTGCAGTTTGATGATGTTTGCAGTTGGATGAAGTTTGCAGTGTGAGGAAGTTTGCAGTTTGATGCAGTTTGCAGTTTGATGAAGTTTGCAGTTTGATGATGTTTGCAGTTTGATGAAGTTTGCAGAGGGATTAGTTTGATGAAGTTTGCACTGGGATGACGTTTGCCGTGTGATGAGTTTGCAGTGTGATGAAGTTTGCAGTGGGATGAAGTTTGCAGTGTGATGAAGTTTGCAGTCTGATGACGTTTGCAGTTTGATGAAGTTTACAGTGTGATGAAGTTTCCAGTTTGATGACTTTTGCAGTTTGTTGAATTTTGCCGTGTGATGAAGTTTGCAGTGTGATGATGTTTGCAGTTTGATTAAGTTTGCAGTGTGATGAAGTATGCAAGTTGATGAAGTTTGCAGTTTGATGAAGTTTGCAGTGTGATGAAGTTTGCAGTTTGATCAAGTTTGCAGTGTGATGAAGTTTGCAGTTCGATGAACTTTGCAGTGTGATGAAGTTTGCAGTTTGATGAACTTTGCAGTGTGATGAAGTTTGCAGCTGGATGAAGTTTGCAGTTTGATGAAGTTTGCAGTGTGATGATGTTTGCTGTTTGATGAAGTTTGCAGTTTGATGAATTATGCAGTTTGATGAGGTTTGCAGTGTGATGATGTTTGCAGTTTGGTGAAGTTTGCAGTTTGATGAAGTTTGCAGTTTAATGAGGTTTGCAGTGTGATTAAGTTTGCAGTGTGATGAAGTGTGCAGTTTGATGAAGTTTGCAGTGTGATGAAGTTTGCAGTGTGATGAAGTTTGCAGTGTGATCATGTTTGCAGTTTGATGTGGTTTGCACTTTATGTAGTTTGCAGTTTGATGAAGATTGCAGTTTGATGATGTTTGCAGTTGGATGAAGTTTGCAGTGTGAGGAAGTTTGCAGTTTGATGAAGTTTGCAGTTTGATGAAGTTTGCAGTTTGATGATGTTTGCAGTTTGATGAAGTTTGCAGAGGAATTAGTTTGATGAAGTTTGCACTGGGATGAAGTTTGCCGTGTGATGAGTTTGCAGTGTGATGAAGTTTGCAGTGGGATGAAGTTTGCAGTGTGATGATGTTTGCAGTTTGATGAAGTTTGCAGTGTGATGAATTTTGCAGTCTGATGACGTTTGCAGTTTGATGAAGTTTGCAGTGTGATGAAGTTTCCAATTTGATGACTTTTGCAGTTTGATGATGTTTGCAGTGTGATGAAGTTTGCAGTTTGATGAAGTTTGCCGTGGGATGAAGTTGGCAGTGGGATGAAGTTTGCAGTTTGATGAAGTTTGCAGTGGGATGAAGATTGCAGTGTGATGAAGTTTGCAGTGTGATGAAGTATGCAAGTTGATGAAGTTTGCAGTTTGATGAAGTTTGCAGTGTGATGAAGTTTGCAGTTTGATCAAGTTTGCAGTGTGATGAAGTTTGCAGTTCGATTAACTTTGCAGTGTGATGAAGTTTGCAGCTGGATGAAGTTTGCAGTTTGATGAAGTTTGCAGCTGGATGATGTTTGCTGTTTGATGAAGTTTGCAGTTTGATGAATTATGCAGTTTGATGAGGTTTGCAGTGTGATGATGTTTGCAGTTTGGTGAAGTTTGCAGTTTGATGAAGTTTGCAGTTTGATGAAGTTTGCAGTTTGATGAAGTTTGCAGTTTGATGATGTTTGCAGTTGGATGAAGTTTGCAGTGTGAGGAAGTTTGCAGTTTGATGCAGTTTTCAGTTTGATGAAGTTTGCAGTTTGATGATGTTTGCAGTTTGATGAAGTTTGCAGAGGGATTAGTTTGATGAAGTTTGCACTGGGATGACGTTTGCCGTGTGATGACTTTGCAGTGTGATGAAGTTTGCAGTGGGATGAAGTTTGCAGTGTGATGAAGTTTGCAGTCTGATGACGTTTGCAGTTTGATGAAGTTTACAGTGTGATGAAGTTTCCAGTTTGATGACTTTTGCAGTTTGTTGAATTTTGCCGTGTGATGAAGTTTGCAGTGTGATGATGTTTGCAGTTTGATTAAGTTTGCAGTGTGATGAAGTATGCAAGTTGATGAAGTTTGCAGTTTGATGAAGTTTGCAGTGTGATGAAGTTTGCAGTTTGATCAAGTTTGCAGTGTGATGAAGTTTGCAGTTCGATGAACTTTGCAGTGTGATGAAGTTTGCAGTTTGATGAACTTTGCAGTGTGATGAAGTTTGCAGCTGGATGAAGTTTGCAGTTTGATGAAGTTTGCAGTGTGATGATGTTTGCTGTTTGATGAAGTTTGCAGTTTGATGAATTATGCAGTTTGATGAGGTTTGCAGTGTGATGATGTTTGCAGTTTGGTGAAGTTTGCAGTTTGATGAAGTTTGCAGTTTAATGAGGTTTGCAGTGTGATGAAGTTTGCAGTGTGATGAAGAGTGCAGTTTGATGAAGTTTGCAGTGTGATGAAGTTTGCAGTGTGATGAAGTTTGCAGTGTGATGATGTTTGCAGTTTGATGTGGTTTGCACTTTATGTAGTTTGCAGTTTGATGAAGATTGCAGTTTGATGATGTTTGCAGTTGGATGAAGTTTGCAGTGTGAGGAAGTTTGCAGTTTGATGAAGTTTGCAGTTTGATGAAGTTTGCAGTTTGATGATGTTTGCAGTTTGATGAAGTTTGCAGAGGAATTAGTTTGATGAAGTTTGCACTGGGATGAAGTTTGCCGTGTGATGAGTTTGCAGTGTGATGAAGTTTGCAGTGGGATGAAGTTTGCAGTGTGATGATGTTTGCAGTTTGATGAAGTTTGCAGTGTGATGAATTTTGCAGTCTGATGACGTTTGCAGTTTGATGAAGTTTGCAGTGTGATGAAGTTTCCAATTTGATGACTTTTGCAGTTTGATGATGTTTGCAGTGTGATGAAGTTTGCAGTTTGATGAAGTTTGCCGTGGGATGAAGTTGGCAGTGGGATGAAGTTTGCAGTTTGATGAAGTTTGCAGTGTGATGAAGTTTGCAGCTTGATGAAGTTTGCAGTGTGATGAAGTTTGCAGTATGATGACGTTTGCAGTGTGATGATGTTTGCAGTTTGATGAAGTTTGCAATGCGATTAGTTTGATGAAGTTTACAGTGTGATGAAGTTTTCAGTTTGATGAAGTTTGCCGTGGGATGAAGTTGGCAGTGGGATGAAGTTTGCAGTTTGATGAAGTTTGCAGTGGGATGAAGATTGCAGTGTGATGAAGTTTGCAGTGTGATGAAGTTTGCAGGGGATGAAGTTTGCAGTGTGATGAAGTTTGCAGTTTGATGAAGTTTGCAGTTTGATGAAGTTTGCAGTGTGATGAAGTTTGCAGTGGGATGAAGTTTGCAGTGTGATGAAGTTTGCAGTCTGATGACGTTTGCAGTTTGATGAAGTTTACAGTGTGATGAAGTTTCCAGTTTGATGACTTTTGCAGTTTGTTGAATTTTGCCGTGTGATGAAGTTTGCAGTGTGATGATGTTTGCAGTTTGATTAAGTTTGCAGTGTGATGAAGTATGCAAGTTGATGAAGTTTGCAGTTTGATGAAGTTTGCAGTGTGATGAAGTTTGCAGTTTGATCAAGTTTGCAGTGTGATGAAGTTTGCAGTTCGATGAACTTTGCAGTGTGATGAAGTTTGCAGTTTGATGAACTTTGCAGTGTGATGAAGTTTGCAGCTGGATGAAGTTTGCAGTTTGATGAAGTTTGCAGTGTGATGATGTTTGCTGTTTGATGAAGTTTGCAGTTTGATGAATTATGCAGTTTGATGAGGTTTGCAGTGTGATGATGTTTGCAGTTTGGTGAAGTTTGCAGTTTGATGAAGTTTGCAGTTTAATGAGGTTTGCAGTGTGATTAAGTTTGCAGTGTGATGAAGTGTGCAGTTTGATGAAGTTTGCAGTGTGATGAAGTTTGCAGTGTGATGAAGTTTGCAGTGTGATCATGTTTGCAGTTTGATGTGGTTTGCACTTTATGTAGTTTGCAGTTTGATGAAGATTGCAGTTTGATGATGTTTGCAGTTGGATGAAGTTTGCAGTGTGAGGAAGTTTGCAGTTTGATGAAGTTTGCAGTTTGATGAAGTTTGCAGTTTGATGATGTTTGCAGTTTGATGAAGTTTGCAGAGGAATTAGTTTGATGAAGTTTGCACTGGGATGAAGTTTGCCGTGTGATGAGTTTGCAGTGTGATGAAGTTTGCAGTGGGATGAAGTTTGCAGTGTGATGATGTTTGCAGTTTGATGAAGTTTGCAGTGTGATGAATTTTGCAGTCTGATGACGTTTGCAGTTTGATGAAGTTTGCAGTGTGATGAAGTTTCCAATTTGATGACTTTTGCAGTTTGATGATGTTTGCAGTGTGATGAAGTTTGCAGTTTGATGAAGTTTGCCGTGGGATGAAGTTGGCAGTGGGATGAAGTTTGCAGTTTGATGAAGTTTGCAGTGGGATGAAGATTGCAGTGTGATGAAGTTTGCAGTGTGATGAAGTATGCAAGTTGATGAAGTTTGCAGTTTGATGAAGTTTGCAGTGTGATGAAGTTTGCAGTTTGATCAAGTTTGCAGTGTGATGAAGTTTGCAGTTCGATTAACTTTGCAGTGTGATGAAGTTTGCAGCTGGATGAAGTTTGCAGTTTGATGAAGTTTGCAGCTGGATGATGTTTGCTGTTTGATGAAGTTTGCAGTTTGATGAATTATGCAGTTTGATGAGGTTTGCAGTGTGATGATGTTTGCAGTTTGGTGAAGTTTGCAGTTTGATGAAGTTTGCAGTTTGATGAAGTTTGCAGTTTGATGAAGTTTGCAGTTTGATGATGTTTGCAGTTGGATGAAGTTTGCAGTGTGAGGAAGTTTGCAGTTTGATGCAGTTTTCAGTTTGATGAAGTTTGCAGTTTGATGATGTTTGCAGTTTGATGAAGTTTGCAGAGGGATTAGTTTGATGAAGTTTGCACTGGGATGACGTTTGCCGTGTGATGACTTTGCAGTGTGATGAAGTTTGCAGTGGGATGAAGTTTGCAGTGTGATGAAGTTTGCAGTCTGATGACGTTTGCAGTTTGATGAAGTTTACAGTGTGATGAAGTTTCCAGTTTGATGACTTTTGCAGTTTGTTGAATTTTGCCGTGTGATGAAGTTTGCAGTGTGATGATGTTTGCAGTTTGATTAAGTTTGCAGTGTGATGAAGTATGCAAGTTGATGAAGTTTGCAGTTTGATGAAGTTTGCAGTGTGATGAAGTTTGCAGTTTGATCAAGTTTGCAGTGTGATGAAGTTTGCAGTTCGATGAACTTTGCAGTGTGATGAAGTTTGCAGTTTGATGAACTTTGCAGTGTGATGAAGTTTGCAGCTGGATGAAGTTTGCAGTTTGATGAAGTTTGCAGTGTGATGATGTTTGCTGTTTGATGAAGTTTGCAGTTTGATGAATTATGCAGTTTGATGAGGTTTGCAGTGTGATGATGTTTGCAGTTTGGTGAAGTTTGCAGTTTGATGAAGTTTGCAGTTTAATGAGGTTTGCAGTGTGATGAAGTTTGCAGTGTGATGAAGAGTGCAGTTTGATGAAGTTTGCAGTGTGATGAAGTTTGCAGTGTGATGAAGTTTGCAGTGTGATGATGTTTGCAGTTTGATGTGGTTTGCACTTTATGTAGTTTGCAGTTTGATGAAGATTGCAGTTTGATGATGTTTGCAGTTGGATGAAGTTTGCAGTGTGAGGAAGTTTGCAGTTTGATGAAGTTTGCAGTTTGATGAAGTTTGCAGTTTGATGATGTTTGCAGTTTGATGAAGTTTGCAGAGGAATTAGTTTGATGAAGTTTGCACTGGGATGAAGTTTGCCGTGTGATGAGTTTGCAGTGTGATGAAGTTTGCAGTGGGATGAAGTTTGCAGTGTGATGATGTTTGCAGTTTGATGAAGTTTGCAGTGTGATGAATTTTGCAGTCTGATGACGTTTGCAGTTTGATGAAGTTTGCAGTGTGATGAAGTTTCCAATTTGATGACTTTTGCAGTTTGATGATGTTTGCAGTGTGATGAAGTTTGCAGTTTGATGAAGTTTGCCGTGGGATGAAGTTGGCAGTGGGATGAAGTTTGCAGTTTGATGAAGTTTGCAGTGTGATGAAGTTTGCAGCTTGATGAAGTTTGCAGTGTGATGAAGTTTGCAGTATGATGACGTTTGCAGTGTGATGATGTTTGCAGTTTGATGAAGTTTGCAATGCGATTAGTTTGATGAAGTTTACAGTGTGATGAAGTTTTCAGTTTGATGAAGTTTGCCGTGGGATGAAGTTGGCAGTGGGATGAAGTTTGCAGTTTGATGAAGTTTGCAGTGGGATGAAGATTGCAGTGTGATGAAGTTTGCAGTGTGATGAAGTTTGCAGGGGATGAAGTTTGCAGTGTGATGAAGTTTGCAGTTTGATGAAGTTTGCAGTGTGATGAAATTTGCAGTGTGATGATGTTTGCAGTTTGATGAAGTTTGTAGTGGGATGAAGTTTGCAATGTGATGAAGTTTGCAGTTTGATGAAGTTTGCAGTGGGATGAAGTTTGCAGTGTGATGAAGTTTGCAGTGTGATGAAGTTTGCAGTTTGATGAAGTTTGCAGTTTGATGAAGGTTGCTGTGGGATGAAGTTTGCAGTTTGATGAAGTTTGAAGTGGGATTAATTTGATGAAGTTTGACGTTTGTTCAAATTTGCAGTGGGATTAGTTTGAAGATGTTTATCTTTTGTTGAAATTTGCAGTGGGATTACTTTGATCAAGTTTGCAGTGTGATGAAGTTTGCAGTTTGATGAACTTTGCAGTGTGATGAAGTTTGCCGTTTGATGAACTTTGCAGTGTGATGAAGTTTGCAGTGTGATGAAGTTTGCAGTGTGATGATGTTTGCAGTTTGATGAAGTTTGTAGTGGGATGAAGTTTGCAATGTGATGAAGTTTGCAGTTTGATGAAGTTTGCAGTTAGATGAAGTTTGCAGTTTGATGAAGTTTGCAGTGTGATGAAGTTTGCAGTTTGATGCAGTTTGCAGTTTGATGAAGTTTGCAGTGTGATTAAGTTTGCAGTGTGTTGATGTTTGCAGGTTGATGAAGTTTGTAGTGGGATGAAGTTTGCAATGTGATGAAGTTTGCAGTTTGATGAAGTTTGCAGTGGGATGAAGTTTGCAGTGTGATGAAGTTTGCAGTTTGATGAAGTTTGCAGGTTGATGAAGGTTGCTGTGGGATGAAGTTTGCAGTTTGATGAAGTTTGAAGTGGGATTAATTTGATGAAGTTTGACGTTTGTTGAAATTTGCAGTGGGATTGGTTTGAAGATGTTTATCTTTTGTTGAAATTTGCAGTGGGATTACTTTGATCAAGTTTGCAGTGTGATGAAGTTTGCAGTTTGATGAACTTTGCAGTGTGATGAAGTTTGCAGTATGATGACGTTTGCAGTGTGATGAAGTTTGCAGTGGGATTATTTTTATGAAGTTTGCAGTGTAATGATGTTTGAAGGGGGATTAGTTTGATGATGTTTGCAATGCGATTAGTTTGATGAAGTTTGCAGTGTGATGAAGTGTGCAGTGCAATTAGTTTGAAGAAGTTTGCAGTGGGATGAAGTTTGCAGTTTCATGATGTTTGCAGTGAGATGAAGTTTGCAGTGCGCTTAGTTTGATGAAGTTTGCAGTTTGATGAAGTTTGCAGTTTGATGAAGTTTGCAGTTTGATGAAGTTTGCAGTTTGATGAAGTTTGCAGTTTAATGAAGTTTGCAGTTTGATGAAGTTTGCAGTTTGATGATGTTTGCAGTTTGATGAAGTTTGCAGAGGGATTAGTTTGATGAAGTTTGCACTGGGATGAAGTTTGCCGTGTGATGAGTTTGCAGTGTGATGAAGTTTGCAGTGGGATGAAGTTTGCAGTGTGATGATGTTTGCAGTTTGATGAAGTTTGCAGTGTGATGAAGTTTCCAGTTTGATGACTTTTGCAGTTTGATGAAGTTTGCAGTGTGATGAAGTTTGCAGTGTGATGATGTTTGCAGTTTGATCAAGTTTGCAGTGTGATGAAGTATGCAAGTTGATGAAGTTTGCAGTTTGATGAAGTTTGCAGTGTGATGAAGTTTGCAGTTTGATCAAGTTTGCAGTGTGATGAAGTTTGCAGTTCGATTAACTTTGCAGTGTGATGAAGTTTGCAGCTGGATGAAGTTTGCAGTTTGATGAAGTTTGCAGCTGGATGATGTTTGCTGTTTGATGAAGTTTGCAGTTTGATGAATTATGCAGTTTGATGAGGTTTGCAGTGTGATGATGTTTGCAGTTTGGTGAAGTTTGCAGTTTGATGAAGTTTGCAGTTTGATGAAGTTTGCAGTTTGATGAAGTTTGCAGTTTGATGATGTTTGCAGTTGGATGAAGTTTGCAGTGTGAGGAAGTTTGCAGTTTGATGCAGTTTGCAGTTTGATGAAGTTTGCAGTTTGATGATGTTTGCAGTTTGATGAAGTTTGCAGAGGGATTAGTTTGATGAAGTTTGCACTGGGATGACGTTTGCCGTGTGATGAGTTTGCAGTGTGATGAAGTTTGCAGTGGGATGAAGTTTGCAGTGTGATGAAGTTTGCAGTCTGATGACGTTTGCAGTTTGATGAAGTTTACAGTGTGATGAAGTTTCCAGTTTGATGACTTTTGCAGTTTGTTGAATTTTGCCGTGTGATGAAGTTTGCAGTGTGATGATGTTTGCAGTTTGATTAAGTTTGCAGTGTGATGAAGTATGCAAGTTGATGAAGTTTGCAGTTTGATGAAGTTTGCAGTGTGATGAAGTTTGCAGTTTGATCAAGTTTGCAGTGTGATGAAGTTTGCAGTTCGATGAACTTTGCAGTGTGATGAAGTTTGCAGTTTGATGAACTTTGCAGTGTGATGAAGTTTGCAGCTGGATGAAGTTTGCAGTTTGATGAAGTTTGCAGTGTGATGATGTTTGCTGTTTGATGAAGTTTGCAGTTTGATGAATTATGCAGTTTGATGAGGTTTGCAGTGTGATGATGTTTGCAGTTTGGTGAAGTTTGCAGTTTGATGAAGTTTGCAGTTTAATGAGGTTTGCAGTGTGATTAAGTTTGCAGTGTGATGAAGTGTGCAGTTTGATGAAGTTTGCAGTGTGATGAAGTTTGCAGTGTGATGAAGTTTGCAGTTTGATGATGTTTGCAGTTGGATGAAGTTTGCAGTGTGAGGAAGTTTGCAGTTTGATGCAGTTTGCAGTTTGATGAAGTTTGCAGTTTGATGATGTTTGCAGTTTGATGAAGTTTGCAGAGGGATTAGTTTGATGAAGTTTGCACTGGGATGACGTTTGCCGTGTGATGAGTTTGCAGTGTGATGAAGTTTGCAGTGGGATGAAGTTTGCAGTGTGATGAAGTTTGCAGTCTGATGACGTTTGCAGTTTGATGAAGTTTACAGTGTGATGAAGTTTCCAGTTTGATGACTTTTGCAGTTTGTTGAATTTTGCCGTGTGATGAAGTTTGCAGTGTGATGATGTTTGCAGTTTGATTAAGTTTGCAGTGTGATGAAGTATGCAAGTTGATGAAGTTTGCAGTTTGATGAAGTTTGCAGTGTGATGAAGTTTGCAGTTTGATCAAGTTTGCAGTGTGATGAAGTTTGCAGTTCGATGAACTTTGCAGTGTGATGAAGTTTGCAGTTTGATGAACTTTGCAGTGTGATGAAGTTTGCAGCTGGATGAAGTTTGCAGTTTGATGAAGTTTGCAGTGTGATGATGTTTGCTGTTTGATGAAGTTTGCAGTTTGATGAATTATGCAGTTTGATGAGGTTTGCAGTGTGATGATGTTTGCAGTTTGGTGAAGTTTGCAGTTTGATGAAGTTTGCAGTTTAATGAGGTTTGCAGTGTGATTAAGTTTGCAGTGTGATGAAGTGTGCAGTTTGATGAAGTTTGCAGTGTGATGAAGTTTGCAGTGTGATGAAGTTTGCAGTGTGATCATGTTTGCAGTTTGATGTGGTTTGCACTTTATGTAGTTTGCAGTTTGATGAAGATTGCAGTTTGATGATGTTTGCAGTTGGATGAAGTTTGCAGTGTGAGGAAGTTTGCAGTTTGATGAAGTTTGCAGTTTGATGAAGTTTGCAGTTTGATGATGTTTGCAGTTTGATGAAGTTTGCAGAGGAATTAGTTTGATGAAGTTTGCACTGGGATGAAGTTTGCCGTGTGATGAGTTTGCAGTGTGATGAAGTTTGCAGTGGGATGAAGTTTGCAGTGTGATGATGTTTGCAGTTTGATGAAGTTTGCAGTGTGATGAATTTTGCAGTCTGATGACGTTTGCAGTTTGATGAAGTTTGCAGTGTGATGAAGTTTCCAATTTGATGACTTTTGCAGTTTGATGATGTTTGCAGTGTGATGAAGTTTGCAGTTTGATGAAGTTTGCCGTGGGATGAAGTTGGCAGTGGGATGAAGTTTGCAGTTTGATGAAGTTTGCAGTGGGATGAAGATTGCAGTGTGATGAAGTTGGCAGTGTGATGAAGTTTGCAGGGGATGAAGTTTGCAGTGTGATGAAGTTTGCAGTTTGATGAAGTTTGCAGTGTGATTAGTTTGATGAAGTTGTGCAATGTGATTAAGTTTTCAGTGTGATTAGTTTGAAGACGTATGTATTTTGATGAAGTTTGCAGTGTGATGAAGTTTGCAATTTGATGACGTTTGCAGTGTGATTAGCTTGATGAAGTTTGCAATGTGATGAAATTTTCAGTGTGATTAGTTTGAAGAAGTATGCAGTTTGATGAAGTTTGCAGTGTGATGATGTTTGCAGTTTATTGAATTTTGCAGTTTGATGAAGTTTGCAGTTTGATGAAGTTTGCAGTGTGATGAAGTTTGCAGTGTGATGATGTTTGCAGTTTGATGAAGTTTGTAGTGGGTTGAAGTTTGCAATGTGATGAAGTTTGCAGTTTGATGAAGTTTGCAGTGTGATGAAGTTTGCAGTGTGATGAAGTTTGCAGTGTGATGAAGTTTGCAGTGTGATGAAGTTTGCAGTTTGATGAAGTTTGCAGTATGATGAAGTTTGCAGTGTGTTGATGTTTGCAGGTTGATGAAGTTTGTAGTGGGATGAAGTTTGCAATGTGATGAAGTTTGCAGTTTGATGAAGTTTGCAGTGGGATGAAGTTTGCAGTTTGATGAAGTTTGCAGGTTGATGAAGGTTGCTGTGGGATGAAGTTTGCAGTTTGATGAAGTTTGAATTTGGATTAATTTGATGAAGTTTGACGTTTGTTGAAATTTGCAGTGGGATTGGTTTGAAGATGTTTATCTTTTGTTGAAATTTGCAGTGGGATTACTTTGATCAACTTTGCAGTGTGATGAAGTTTGCAGTTTTATGAACTTTGCAGTGTGATGAAGTTTGCATTATGATGACGTTTGCAGCTTGATGAAGTTTGCAGTGGGATTATTTTTATGAAGTTTGCAGTGTAATGATGTTTGAAGTGGGATTAGTTTGATGATGTTTGCAATGCGATTAGTTTGATGAAGTTTGCAGTGTGATGAGGTTTGCAGTGCAATTAGTTTGATGAAGTTTGCAGTGTGATGAAGTTTGCAGAGCGATTAATTTGAAGACGTTTGCAGTGGGATGAAGTTTGCAGTTTGATGAAGTTTGTGGTTTGATGAAGTATGCAGTGTGATGAAGTGTGCAGTGTAATTAGTTTGAAGAAGTTTGCAGTGGGATGAAGTTTGCAGTTTGATTATGTTTGCAGTGAAATGAAGTTTGCAGTGCGCTTAGTTTGATGAAGTTTGCAGTTTGATGAAGTTTGCAGTTTGATGATGTTTGCAGTTTGATGAAGTTTGCAGTTTGATGAAGTTTGCAGTTTGATGAAGTTTGCAGTTTGATGAAGTTTGCAGTTTGATGATGTTTGCAGTTGGATGAAGTTTGCAGTGTGAGGAAGTTTGCAGTTTGATGCAGTTTGCAGTTTGATGAAGTTTGCAGAGGGATAAGTTTGATGAAGTTTGCACTGGGATGAAGTTTGCCGTGTGATGAGTTTGCAGTGTGATGAAGTTTGCAGTGGGATGAAGTTTGCAGTGTGATGATGTTTGCAGTTTGATGAAGTTTGCAATGTGATGAATTTTGCAGTCTGATGACGTTTGCAGTTTGATGAAGTTTACAGTGTGATGAATTTTCCATTTTGATGATGTTTGCAGTTTGATCAAGTTTGCAGTGTGATGAAGTATGCAAGTTGATGAAGTTTGCAGTTTGATGAAGTTTGCAGTGTGATGAAGTTTGCAGTTTGATCAAGTTTGCAGTGTGATGAAGTTTGCAGTTCGATGAACTTTGCAGTGTGATGAAGTTTGCAGCAGGATGAAGTTTGCAGTTTGATGAAGTTTGCAGTGTGATGATGTTTGCTGTTTGATGAAGTTTGCAGTTTGATGAATTATGCAGTTTGATGAGGTTTGCAGTGTGATGATGTTTGCAGGTTGGTGAAGTTTGCAGTTTGATGAAGTTTGCAGTTTGATGAAGTTTGCAGTTTGATGAAGTTTGCAGTTTGATGATGTTTTCAGTTGGATGAAGTTTGCAGTGTGAGGAAGTTTGCAGTTTGATGCAGTTTGATGAAGTTTGCATTTGATGATGTTTGCATTTTGATGAAGTTTGCAGAGGGATTAGTTTGATGAAGTTTGCACTGGGATGAAGTTTGCCGTGTGATGAGTTTGCAGTGTGATGAAGTTTGCAGTGGGATGAAGTTTGCAGTGTGATGATGTTTGCAGTTTGATGAAGTTTGCAGCGTGATGAATTTTGCAGTCTGATGACGTTTGCAGTTTGATGAAGTTTACAGTGTGATGAAGTTTCCAGTTTGATGACTTTTGCAGTTTGATGAATTTTGCCTTGTGATGAAGTTTGCAGTGTGATGATGTTTGCAGTTTGATCAAGTTTGCAGTGTGATGAAGTATGCAAGTTGATGAAGTTTGCAGTTTGATGAAGTTTGAAGTGTGATGAAGTTTGCAGTTTGATCAAGTTTGCAGTGTGATGAAGTTTGCAGTTCGATGAACTTTGCAGTGTGATGAAGTTTGCAATTTGATGAACTTTGCAGTGTGATGAAGTTTGCAGTGTGAGGAAGTTTGCAGTTTGATGCAGTTTGCAGTTTGATGAAGTTTGCAGAGGGATAAGTTTGATGAAGTTTGCACTGGGATGAAGTTTGCCGTGTGATGAGTTTGCAGTGTGATGAAGTTTGCAGTGGGATGAAGTTTGCAGTGTGATGATGTTTGCAGTTTGATGAAGTTTGCAATGTGATGAATTTTGCAGTCTGATGACGTTTGCAGTTTGATGAAGTTTACAGTGTGATGAATTTTCCATTTTGATGATGTTTGCAGTTTGATCAAGTTTGCAGTGTGATGAAGTATGCAAGTTGATGAAGTTTGCAGTTTGATGAAGTTTGCAGTGTGATGAAGTTTGCAGTTTGATCAAGTTTGCAGTGTGATGAAGTTTGCAGTTCGATGAACTTTGCAGTGTGATGAAGTTTGCAGCAGGATGAAGTTTGCAGTTTGATGAAGTTTGCAGTGTGATGATGTTTGCTGTTTGATGAAGTTTGCAGTTTGATGAATTATGCAGTTTGATGAGGTTTGCAGTGTGATGATGTTTGCAGGTTGGTGAAGTTTGCAGTTTGATGAAGTTTGCAGTTTGATGAAGTTTGCAGTTTGATGAAGTTTGCAGTTTGATGATGTTTGCAGTTGGATGAAGTTTGCAGTGTGAGGAAGTTTGCAGTTTGATGCAGTTTGCAGTTTGATGAAGTTTGCATTTGATGATGTTTGCATTTTGATGAAGTTTGCAGAGGGATTAGTTTGATGAAGTTTGCACTGGGATGAAGTTTGCCGTGTGATGAGTTTGCAGTGTGATGAAGTTTGCAGTGGGATGAAGTTTGCAGTGTGATGATGTTTGCAGTTTGATGAAGTTTGCAGCGTGATGAATTTTGCAGTCTGATGACGTTTGCAGTTTGATGAAGTTTACAGTGTGATGAAGTTTCCAGTTTGATGACTTTTGCAGTTTGATGAATTTTGCCTTGTGATGAAGTTTGCAGTGTGATGATGTTTGCAGTTTGATCAAGTTTGCAGTGTGATGAAGTATGCAAGTTGATGAAGTTTGCAGTTTGATGAAGTTTGAAGTGTGATGAAGTTTGCAGTTTGATCAAGTTTGCAGTGTGATGAAGTTTGCAGTTCGATGAACTTTGCAGTGTGATGAAGTTTGCAATTTGATGAACTTTGCAGTGTGATGAAGTTTGCAGTGTGATGAAGTTTGCAGTTTGATGAAGTTTGCAGTGTGATGATGTTTGCTGTTTGATGAAGTTTGCAGTTTGATGAATTATGCAGTTTGATGAGGTTTGCAGTTTGGTGAAGTTTGCAGTTTGATGAAGTTTGCAGTTTAATGAGGTTTGCAGTGTGATTAAGTTTGCAGTGTGATGAAGTGTGCAGTTTGATGAAGTTTGCAGCGTGATGAAGTTTGCAGTGTGATGAAGTTTGCAGTGTGATGAGGTTTGCAGTTTGATGTGGTTTGCACTTTATGTAGTTTGCAGTTTGATGAAGATTGCAGTTTGATAAAGTTTGCAGTTCTATGAAGTTTGCAGTGTGATGAAGTTTGCAGTTTGATAAAGTTTGCAGTTTGGTCAAGTTTGCAGTGTGATGAAGTTTGAAGTGCGATTAGTTTGATGAAGTTTGCAGTATGATGAAGTTTGCAGTTTGATGAATTATGCAGTTTGATGAAGTTTGCAGTGCGATTAGTTTGATGAAGTTTGCAGTTTGATGAAGTTTGCAGTGGGATGAAGTTTGCAGTTTGATGAAGTTTGCAGTTTGATGAAGTTTGCCGTGGGATGAAGTTTGCAGTGGGATGAAGTTTGCAGTTTGATGAAGTTTGCAGTGGGATGAAGATTGCAGTGTGATGAAGTTTGCAGTGTGATGAAGTTTGCAGGGGATGAAGTTTGCAGTGTGATGAAGTTTGCAGTTTGATGAAGTTTGCAGTGTGATTAGTTTGATGAAGTTTGCAATGTGATGAAGTTTTCAGTGTGATTAGTTTGAAGAAGTATGCAGTTTGATGAAGTTTGCAATTTGATGAACTTTGCAGTGTGATGAAGTTTGCAATTTGATGACGTTTGCAGTGTGATTAGTTTGATGAAGTTTGCAAGGTGAAGAAGTTTTCAGTGTGATTAGTTTGAAGAAGTATGCAGTTTGATGAAGTTTGCAGTCTGATGGTGTTTGCAGTTTCTTGAAGTTTTCAGTTTGATGAAGCTGGCAGTTTGATGAAGTTTGTAGTGGGATGAAGTTTGTAGTGGGATGAAGTTTCCAGTTTGATGAAGTTTACAGTGTGAAGAAGTTTGCAGTTTGATGTAGTTTGCAGTGTGAAGAAGTTTGCAGTATGATGAAGTTTGCAGTTTGATGAAGTTTGCAGTGTGATGAAGTTTGCAGAGTGATGATGTTTGCAGTTTGATGAAGTTTGTAGTGGGATGAAGTTTGCAATGTGATGAAGTTTGCAGTTTGATGAAGTTTGCAGTGGGATGAAGTTTGCAGTGTGATGAAGTTTGCAGTGTGATGAAGTTTGCAGTTTGATGAAGTTTGCAGTTTGATGAAGGTTGCTGTGGGATGAAGTTTGCAGTTTGATGAAGTTTGAAGTGGGATTAATTTGATGAAGTTTGACGTTTGTTCAAATTTGCAGTGGGATTGGTTTGAAGATGTTTATCTTTTGTTGAAATTTGCAGTGGGATTACTTTGATCAAGTTTGCAGTGTGATGAAGTTTGCAGTTTGATGAACTTTGCAGTGTGATGAAGTTTGCCGTTTGATGAACTTTGCAGTGTGATGAAGTTTGCAGCTTGATGAAGTTTGCAGTGTGATGAAGTTTGCAGTATGATGACGTTTGCAGTGTGATGATGTTTGCAGTTTGATGAAGTTTGCAATGCGATTAGTTTGATGAAGTTTACAGTGTGATGAAGTTTTCAGTTTGATGAAGTTTGCCGTGGGATGAAGTTGGCAGTGGGATGAAGTTTGCAGTTTGATGAAGTTTGCAGTGGGATGAAGATTGCAGTGTGATGAAGTTTGCAGTGTGATGAAGTTTGCAGGGGATGAAGTTTGCAGTGTGATGAAGTTTGCAGTTTGATGAAGTTTGCAGTGTGATGAAGTTTGCAGTGTGATGATGTTTGCAGTTTGATGAAGTTTGTAGTGGGATGAAGTTTGCAATGTGATGAAGTTTGCAGTTTTATGAAGTTTGCAGTGGAGTGAAGTTTGCAGTGTGATGAAGTTTGCAGTGTGATGAAGGTTGCTGTGGGATGAAGTTTGCAGTTTGATGAAGTTTGAAGTGGGATTAATTTGATGAGGTTTGACGTTTGTTCAAATTTGCAGTGGGATTAGTTTGAAGATGTTTATCTTTTGTTGAAATTTGCAGTGGGATTACTTTGATCAAGTTTGCAGTGTGATGAAGTTTGCAGTTTGATGAATTTTGCAGTGTGATGAAGTTTGCCGTTTGATGAACTTTGCAGTGTGATGAAGTTTGCAGTGTGATGAAGTTTCCAGTGTGATGATGTTTGCAGTTTGATGAAGTTTGTAGTGGGATGAAGTTTGCAATGTGATGAAGTTTGCAGTTTGATGAAGTTTGCAGTGTGATGAAGTTTGCAGTTTGATGAAGTTTGCAGTGTGATGAAGTTTGCAGTTTGATGCAGTTTGCAGTTTGATGAAGTTTGCAGTGTGATGAAGTTTGCAGTGTGTTGATGTTTGCAGGTTGATGAAGTTTGTAGTGGGACGAAGTTTGCAATGTGATGAAGTTTGCAGTTTGATGAAGTTTGCAGTGGGATGAAGTTTGCAGTGTGATGAAGTTTGCAGTTTGATGAAGTTTGCAGGTTGATGAAGGTTGCTGTGGGATGAAGTTTGCAGTTTGATGAAGTTTGAAGTGGGATTAAATTGATGAAGTTTGACGTTTGTTGAAATTTGCAGTGGGATTGGTTTGAAGATGTTTATCTTTTGTTGAAATTTGCAGTGGGATTACTTTGATCAAGTTTGCAGTGTGATGAAGTTTGCAGTTTGATGAACTTTGCAGTGTGATGAAGTTTGCAGTATGATGACGTTTGCAGTGTGATGAAGTTTGCAGTGGGATTATTTTTATGAAGTTTGCAGTGTAATGATGTTTGAAGGGGGATTAGTTTGATGATGTTTGCAATGCGATTAGTTTGATGAAGTTTGCAGTGTGATGAAGTGTGCAGTGCAATTAGTTTGAAGAAGTTTGCAGTGGGATGAAGTTTGCAGTTTGATGATGTTTGCAGTGAGATGAAGTTTGCAGTGCGCTTAGTTTGATGAAGTTTGCAGTTTGATGAAGTTTGCAGTTTGATGATGTTTGCAGTTTGATGAAGTTTGCAGTTTGATGAAGTTTGCAGTTTGATGAAGTTTGTAATTTGATGAAGTTTGCAGTTTGATGATGTTTGCAGTTGGATGAAGTTTGCAGTGTGAGGAAGTTTGCAGTTTGATGCAGTTTGCAGTTTGATGAAATTTGCAGTTTGATGATGTTTGCAGTTTGATGAAGTTTGCAGAGGGATTAGTTTGATGAAGTTTGCACTGGGATGAAGTTTGCCGTGTGATGAGTTTGCAGTGTGATGAAGTTTGCAGTGGGATGAAGTTTGCAGTGTGATGAAGTTTGCAGTTTGATGAAGTTTCCAGTTTGATGACTTTTGCAGTTTGATGAAGTTTGCAGTGTGATGAAGTTTGCAGTGTGATGATGTTTGCAGTTTGATCAAGTTTGCAGTGTGATGAAGTAAGCAAGTTGATGAAGTTTGCAGTTTGATGAAGTTTGCAGTGTGATGAAGTTTGCAGTTTGATCAAGTTTGCAGTGTGATGAAGTTTGCAGTTCGATTAACTTTGCAGTGTGATGAAGTTTGCAGCTGGATGAAGTTTGCAGTTTGATGAAGTTTGCAGCTGGATGATGTTTGCTCTTTGATGAAGTTTGCAGTTTGATGAATTATGCAGTTTGATGAGGTTTGCAGTGTGATGATGTTTGCAGTTTGGTGAAGTTTGCAGTTTGATGAAGTTTGCAGTTTGATGAAGTTTGCAGTTTGATGAAGTTTGCAGTTTGATGATGTTTGCAGTTGGATGAAGTTTGCAGTGTGAGGAAGTTTGCAGTTTGATGCAGTTTGCAGTTTGATGAAGTTTGCAGTTTGATGATGTTTGCAGTTTGATGAAGTTTGCAGAGGGATTAGTTTGATGAAGTTTGCACTGGGATGACGTTTGCCGTGTGATGAGTTTGCAGTGTGATGAAGTTTGCAGTGGGATGAAGTTTGCAGTGTGATGTTTGCAGTTTGATGAAGTTTGCAGTGTGATGAATTTTGCAGTCTGATGACGTTTGCAGTTTGATGAAGTTTACAGTGTGATGAAGTTTCCAGTTTGATGACTTTTGCAGTTTGATGAATTTTGCCGTGTGATGAAGCTTGCAGTGTGATGATGTTTGCAGTTTGATTAAGTTTGCAGTGTGATGAAGTATGCAAGTTGATGAAGTTTGCAGTTTGATGAAGTTTGCAGTGTGATGAAGTTTGCAGTTTGATCAAGTTTACAGTGTGATGAAGTTTGCAGTTCGATGAACTTTGCAGTGTGATGAAGTTTGCAGTTTGATGAACTTTGCAGTGTGATGAAGTTTGCAGCTGGATGAAGTTTGCATTTTGATGAAGTTTGCAGTGTGATGATGTTTGCTGTTTGATGAAGTTTGCAGTTTGATGAATTATGCAGTTTGATGAGGTTTGCAGTGTGATGATGTTTGCAGTTTGGTGAAGTTTGCAGTTTGATGAAGTTTGCAGTTTAATGAGGTTTGCAGTGTGATTAAGTTTGCAGTGTGATGAAGTGTGCAGTTTGATGAAGTTTGCAGTGTGATGAAGTTTGCAGTGTGATGAAGTTTGCAGTGTGATGAGGTTTGCAGTTTGATGTGGTTTGCACTTTATGTAGTTTGCAGTTTGATGAAGATTGCAGTTTGATAAAGTTTGCAGTTCGATGAAGTTTGCAGTGTGATGAAGTTTGCAGTTTGATAAATTTGCAGTTTGGTGAAGTTTGCAGTGTGATGAAGTTTGAAGTGCGATTAGTTTGATGAAGTTTGCAGTTTGAAGAAGTTTGCAGTTTGATGAATTATGCAGTTTGATGAAGTTTGCAGTGCGATTAGTTTGATGATGTTTGCAGTTTGATGAAGTTTGCAGTTTGATGAAGTTTGCAGTTTGATGAAGTTGGAAGTGCGATTAGTTTGATGAAGTTTGCAGTATCATGAAATTTGCAGTTTGATGAAGTTTGCAATTTGATGAACTTTGCAGTGTGATGAAGTTTGCAATTTGATGACGTTTGCAGTGTGATTAGTTTGATGAAGTTTGCAAGGTGAAGAAGTTTTCAGTGTGATTAGTTTGAAGAAGTATGCAGTTTGATGAAGTTTGCAGTCTGATGGTGTTTGCAGTTTCTTGAAGTTTTCAGTTTGATGAAGCTGGCAGTTTGATGAAGTTTGTAGTGGGATGAAGTTTGTAGTGGGATGAAGTTTCCAGTTTGATGAAGTTTACAGTGTGAAGAAGTTTGCAGTTTGATGTAGTTTGCAGTGTGAAGAAGTTTGCAGTATGATGAAGTTTGCAGTTTGATGAAGTTTGCAGTGTGATGAAGTTTGCAGAGTGATGATGTTTGCAGTTTGATGAAGTTTGTAGTGGGATGAAGTTTGCAATGTGATGAAGTTTGCAGTTTGATGAAGTTTGCAGTGGGATGAAGTTTGCAGTGTGATGAAGTTTGCAGTGTGATGAAGTTTGCAGTTTGATGAAGTTTGCAGTTTGATGAAGGTTGCTGTGGGATGAAGTTTGCAGTTTGATGAAGTTTGAAGTGGGATTAATTTGATGAAGTTTGACGTTTGTTCAAATTTGCAGTGGGATTGGTTTGAAGATGTTTATCTTTTGTTGAAATTTGCAGTGGGATTACTTTGATCAAGTTTGCAGTGTGATGAAGTTTGCAGTTTGATGAACTTTGCAGTGTGATGAAGTTTGCCGTTTGATGAACTTTGCAGTGTGATGAAGTTTGCAGCTTGATGAAGTTTGCAGTGTGATGAAGTTTGCAGTATGATGACGTTTGCAGTGTGATGATGTTTGCAGTTTGATGAAGTTTGCAATGCGATTAGTTTGATGAAGTTTACAGTGTGATGAAGTTTGCAGTGTGATGAAGTTTGCAGTTTGATGAAGTTTGCAGTTTGATGAAGGTTGCTGTGGGATGAAGTTTGCAGTTTGATGAAGTTTGAAGTGGGATTAATTTGATGAAGTTTGACGTTTGTTCAAATTTGCAGTGGGATTGGTTTGAAGATGTTTATCTTTTGTTGAAATTTGCAGTGGGATTACTTTGATCAAGTTTGCAGTGTGATGAAGTTTGCAGTTTGATGAACTTTGCAGTGTGATGAAGTTTGCCGTTTGATGAACTTTGCAGTGTGATGAAGTTTGCAGCTTGATGAAGTTTGCAGTGTGATGAAGTTTGCAGTATGATGACGTTTGCAGTGTGATGATGTTTGCAGTTTGATGAAGTTTGCAATGCGATTAGTTTGATGAAGTTTACAGTGTGATGAAGTTTTCAGTTTGATGAAGTTTGCCGTGGGATGAAGTTGGCAGTGGGATGAAGTTTGCAGTTTGATGAAGTTTGCAGTGGGATGAAGATTGCAGTGTGATGAAGTTTGCAGTGTGATGAAGTTTGCAGGGGATGAAGTTTGCAGTGTGATGAAGTTTGCAGTTTGATGAAGTTTGCAGTGTGATGAAGTTTGCAGTGTGATGATGTTTGCAGTTTGATGAAGTTTGTAGTGGGATGAAGTTTGCAATGTGATGAAGTTTGCAGTTTGATGAAGTTTGCAGTGGAGTGAAGTTTGCAGTGTGATGAAGTTTGCAGTGTGATGAAGGTTGCTGTGGGATGAAGTTTGCAGTTTGATGAAGTTTGAAGTGGGATTAATTTGATGAGGTTTGACGTTTGTTCAAATTTGCAGTGGGATTAGTTTGAAGATGTTTATCTTTTGTTGAAATTTGCAGTGGGATTACTTTGATCAAGTTTGCAGTGTGATGAAGTTTGCAGTTTGATGAATTTTGCAGTGTGATGAAGTTTGCCGTTTGATGAACTTTGCAGTGTGATGAAGTTTGCAGTGTGATGAAGTTTCCAGTGTGATGATGTTTGCAGTTTGATGAAGTTTGTAGTGGGATGAAGTTTGCAATGTGATGAAGTTTGCAGTTTGATGAAGTTTGCAGTGTGATGAAGTTTGCAGTTTGATGAAGTTTGCAGTGTGATGAAGTTTGCAGTTTGATGCAGTTTGCAGTTTGATGAAGTTTGCAGTGTGATGAAGTTTGCAGTGTGTTGATGTTTGCAGGTTGATGAAGTTTGTAGTGGGATGAAGTTTGCAATGTGATGAAGTTTGCAGTTTGATGAAGTTTGCAGTGGGATGAAGTTTGCAGTGTGATGAAGTTTGCAGTTTGATGAAGTTTGCAGGTTGATGAAGGTTGCTGTGGGATGAAGTTTGCAGTTTGATGAAGTTTGAAGTGGGATTAAATTGATGAAGTTTGACGTTTGTTGAAATTTGCAGTGGGATTGGTTTGAAGATGTTTATCTTTTGTTGAAATTTGCAGTGGGATTACTTTGATCAAGTTTGCAGTGTGATGAAGTTTGCAGTTTGATGAACTTTGCAGTGTGATGAAGTTTGCAGTATGATGACGTTTGCAGTGTGATGAAGTTTGCAGTGGGATTATTTTTATGAAGTTTGCAGTGTAATGATGTTTGAAGGGGGATTAGTTTGATGATGTTTGCAATGCGATTAGTTTGATGAAGTTTGCAGTGTGATGAAGTGTGCAGTGCAATTAGTTTGAAGAAGTTTGCAGTGGAATGAAGTTTGCAGTTTGATGATGTTTGCAGTGAGATGAAGTTTGCAGTGCGCTTCGTTTGATGAAGTTTGCAGTTTGATGAATTTTGCAGTTTGATGATGTTTGCAGTTTGATGAAGTTTGCAGTTTGATGAAGTTTGCAGTTTGATGAAGTTTGTAGTTTGATGAAGTTTGCAGTTTGATGATGTTTGCAGTTGGATGAAGTTTGCAGTGTGAGGAAGTTTGCAGTTTGATGCAGTTTGCAGTTTGATGAAATTTGCAGTTTGATGATGTTTGCAGTTTGATGAAGTTTGCAGAGGGATTAGTTTGATGAAGTTTGCACTGGGATGAAGTTTGCCGTGTGATGAGTTTGCAGTGTGATGAAGTTTGCAGTGGGATGAAGTTTGCAGTGTGATGAAGTTTGCAGTTTGATGAAGTTTCCAGTTTGATGACTTTTGCAGTTTGATGAAGTTTGCAGTGTGATGAAGTTTGCAGTGTGATGATGTTTGCAGTTTGATCAAGTTTGCAGTGTGATGAAGTAAGCAAGTTGATGAAGTTTGCAGTTTGATGAAGTTTGCAGTGTGATGAAGTTTGCAGTTTGATCAAGTTTGCAGTTTGATGAAGTTTGCAGTTCGATTAACTTTGCAGTGTGATGAAGTTTGCAGCTGGATGAAGTTTGCAGTTTGATGAAGTTTGCAGCTGGATGATGTTTGCTGTTTGATGAAGTTTGCAGTTTGATGAATTATGCAGTTTGATGAGGTTTGCAGTGTGATGATGTTTGCAGTTTGGTGAAGTTTGCAGTTTGATGAAGTTTGCAGTTTGATGAAGTTTGCAGTTTGATGAAGTTTGCAGTTTGATGATGTTTGCAGTTGGATGAAGTTTGCAGTGTGAGGAAGTTTGCAGTTTGATGCAGTTTGCAGTTTGATGAAGTTTGCAGTTTGATGATGTTTGCAGTTTGATGAAGTTTGCAGAGGGATTAGTTTGATGAAGTTTGCACTGGGATGACGTTTGCCGTGTGATGAGTTTGCAGTGTGATGAAGTTTGCAGTGGGATGAAGTTTGCAGTGTGATGTTTGCAGTTTGATGAAGTTTGCAGTGTGATGAATTTTGCAGTCTGATGACGTTTGCAGTTTGATGAAGTTTACAGTGTGATGAAGTTTCCAGTTTGATGACTTTTGCAGTTTGATGAATTTTGCCGTGTGATGAAGCTTGCAGTGTGATGATGTTTGCAGTTTGATTAAGTTTGCAGTGTGATGAAGTATGCAAGTTGATGAAGTTTGCAGTTTGATGAAGTTTGCAGTGTGATGAAGTTTGCAGTTTGATCAAGTTTACAGTGTGATGAAGTTTGCAGTTCGATGAACTTTGCAGTGTGATGAAGTTTGCAGTTTGATGAACTTTGCAGTGTGATGAAGTTTGCAGCTGGATGAAGTTTGCATTTTGATGAAGTTTGCAGTGTGATGATGTTTGCTGTTTGATGAAGTTTGCAGTTTGATGAATTATGCAGTTTGATGAGGTTTGCAGTGTGATGATGTTTGCAGTTTGGTGAAGTTTGCAGTTTGATGAAGTTTGCAGTTTAATGAGGTTTGCAGTGTGATTAAGTTTGCAGTGTGATGAAGTGTGCAGTTTGATGAAGTTTGCAGTGTGATGAAGTTTGCAGTGTGATGAAGTTTGCAGTGTGATGAGGTTTGCAGTTTGATGTGGTTTGCACTTTATGTAGTTTGCAGTTTGATGAAGATTGCAGTTTGATAAAGTTTGCAGTTCGATGAAGTTTGCAGTGTGATGAAGTTTGCAGTTTGATAAATTTGCAGTTTGGTGAAGTTTGCAGTGTGATGAAGTTTGAAGTGCGATTAGTTTGATGAAGTTTGCAGTTTGAAGAAGTTTGCAGTTTGATGAATTATGCAGTTTGATGAAGTTTGCAGTGCGATTAGTTTGATGATGTTTGCAGTTTGATGAAGTTTGCAGTTTGATGAAGTTTGCAGTTTGATGAAGTTGGAAGTGCGATTAGTTTGATGAAGTTTGCAGTATCATGAAATTTGCAGTTTGATGAAGTTTGCAGTTTGATGAAGTTTACAGTGTGAATTTTGCAGAGCGATTAGTTTGAAGAAGTATGCAGTTTGATGAAGTTTGCAGTTTGGTGAAGTTTGCAGTGGGACGAAGTTTGCAGTTTGATGAAGTTTGCAGTTTGATGAAGTTTGCAGTGGGATGAAGTTTGCATTTTGATGAAGTTTGCAGTTTGATGAAGTTTGCCGTGGGATGATGTTTGCAGTGGGATGAAGTTTGCAGTGGGATGAAGTTTGCAGTGTGATGATGTTTGCACTTTGATGAAGTTTGCAGTGTGATGAAGTTTGCAGTATGATGACGTTGGCAGTTTGATGAAGTTTGCATTGTGATGAAGTTTCCAGTTTGATGACTTTTGCAGTTTGATGAAGTTTGCAGTTTGATGAAGTTTGCAGTGTGATGATGTTTGCAGTTGGATGAAGTTTGCAGTGTGATGAAGTATGCAGGTTGATGAAGATTGCAGTTTGATGAAGTTTGCAGTGTGATGAAGTTTGCAGTATGATGACGTTTGCAGTTTGATCAAGTTTGCAGTGTGATGAAGTTTGCAGTTTGATGAAGTTTGCAGTTTGATGAAGGTTGCTGTGGGATGAAGTTTGCAGTTTGATGAAGTTTGAAGTGGGATTAATTTGATGAAGTTTGACGTTTGTTCAAATTTGCAGTGGGATTGGTTTGAAGATGTTTATCTTTTGTTGAAATTTGCAGTGGGATTACTTTGATCAAGTTTGCAGTGTGATGAAGTTTGCAGTTTGATGAACTTTGCAGTGTGATGAAGTTTGCAGTTTGATGAAGTTTGCAGTGTGATGAAGTTTGCATTTTGATGAAGTTTGCAGTGTGATGAAGTTTACAGTATGATGACGTTTGCAGTGTGATGATGTTTGCAGTTTGATGAAGTTTGCAATGCGATTAGTTTGATGAAATTTACAGTGTGATGAAGTTTGCAGTTTGATGAAGTTTGCAGTTTGGTGAATTTTGCAGTTTGATGAAGTTTGCAGTTTGATGAAGTTTGCAGTTTGATGAAGTTTGCAGTGTGATAAAGTTGGAAGTTTGATGAAGTTTGCAGTGGGATCAACTTTGCAGTGGGATGAAGTTCGCAGTGTGATGAATTTTGCGGTTTGATGAAGTTTGCAGTTTGATGAAGTTTGCAGATTGATGAAAATATGCAGTGCAATTAGTTAGATGAAGTTTGCAGTGCAATTACTTTGATGAAGTTTGCAGTGTGATGATGTTTGCAGTGGGATCATTTATATGAAGTTTGCAGTGTAATGATGTTTGAAGTGGGATTAGTTTGATGATGTTTGCAATGCGATTAGTTTGATGAAGTTTGCAGTGTGATGAGGTTTGCAGTGCGATTAGTTTGATGAAGTTTGCAGTGTGATGAAGTTTGCAGTGCGATTAATTTGAAGACGTTTGCAGTGGGATGAAGTTTGCAGTTTGATGAAGTTTGCAGTTTGATGAAGTTTGCAGTGTGATGAAGTGTGTAGTGCAATTAGTTTGAAGAAGTTTGCAGTGGGATGAAGTTTGCAGTTTGATGATGATTGCAGTGAGATGAAGTTTGCTGTGCGCTTAGTTTGATCAAGTTTGCAGTTTGATGAAGTTTGCAGTTTGATGATGTTTGCAGTTTGATGAAGTTTGCAGTTTGATGAAGTTTGCAGTTTGATGAAGTTTGCAGTTTGATGAAGTTTGCAGTTTGATGATGTTTGCAGTTGGATGAAGTTTGCAGTGTGAGGAAGTTTGCAGTTTGATGAAGTTTGCAGTTTGATGAAGTTTGCAGTTTGATGATGTTTGCAGTTTGATGAAGTTTGCAGAGGGATTAGTTTGATGAAGTTTGCACTGGGATGAAGTTTGCCGTGTGATGAGTTTGCAGTGTGATGAAGTTTGCAGTGGGATGAAGTTTGCAGTGTGATGATGTTTGCAGTTTGATGAAGTTTGCAGTGTGATGAATTTTGCAGTCTGATGACGTTTGCAGTTTGATGAAGTTTGAAGTGTGATGAAGTTTCCAATTTGATGACTTTTGCAGTTTGATGAAGTTTGCAGTGTGATGAAGTTTGCAGTGTGATGATGTTTGCAGTTTGATCAAGTTTGCAGTGTGATGAAGTATGCAAGTTGATGAAGTTTGCAGATTGATGAAGTTTGCAGTGTGATGAAGTTTGCAGTTTTATAAAGTTTGCAGTGTGATGAAGTTTGCAGTTCGATGAACTTTGCAGTGTGATGAAGTTTGCAGTGTGATGATGTTTGCAGTTTGATGAAGTTTGTAGTGGGATGAAGTTTGCAATGTGATGAAGTTTGCAGTTTGATGAAGTTTGCAGTGGGATGAAGTTTGCAGTTTGATGAAGTTTGCAGTGTGATGAAGTTTGCAGTTTGATGAAGTTTGCAGTTTGATGAAGGTTGCTGTGGGATGAAGTTTGCAGTTTGATGAAGTTTGAAGTGGGATTAATTTGATGAAGTTTGACGTTTGTTCAAATTTGCAGTGGGATTGGTTTGAAGATGTTTATCTTTTGTTGAAATTTGCAGTGGGATTACTTTGATCAAGTTTGCAGTGTGATGAAGTTTGCAGTTTGATGAACTTTGCAGTGTGATGAAGTTTGCCGTTTGATGAACTTTGCAGTGTGATGAAGTTTGCAGCTTGATGAAGTTTGCAGTGTGATGAAGTTTGCAGTATGATGACGTTTGCAGTGTGATGATGTTTGCAGTTTGATGAAGTTTGCAATGCGATTAGTTTGATGAAGTTTGCAGTGTGATGAAGTTTGCAGTGTTATGATGTTTGCAGTTTGATGAAGTTTGTAGTGGGATGAAGTTTGCAATGTGATGAAGTTTGCAGTTTGATGAAGTTTGCAGTGTGATGAAGTTTGCAGTTTGATGAAGTTTGCAGTGTGATGAAGTTTGCAGTTTGATGCAGTTTGCAGTTTGATGAAGTTTGCAGTGTGATGAAGTTTGCAGTGTGTTGATGTTTGCAGGTTGATGAAGTTTGTAGTGGGATGAAGTTTGCAATGTGATGAAGTTTGCAGTTTGATGAAGTTTGCAGTGGGATGAAGTTTGCAGTGTGATGAAGTTTGCAGTTTGATGAAGTTTGCAGGTTGATGAAGGTTGCTGTGGGATGAAGTTTGCAGTTTGATGAAGTTTGAAGTGGGATTAATTTGATGAAGTTTGACGTTTGTTGAAATTTGCAGTGGGATTGGTTTGAAGATGTTTATCTTTTGTTGAAATTTGCAGTGGGATTACTTTGATCAAGTTTGCAGTGTGATGAAGTTTGCAGTTTGATGAACTTTGCAGTGTGATGAAGTTGGCAGTATGATGACGTTTGCAGTGTGATGAAGTTTGCAGTGGGATTATTTTTATGAAGTTTGCAGTGTAATGATGTTTGAAGGGGGATTAGTTTGATGATGTTTGCAATGCGATTAGTTTGATGAAGTTTGCAGTGTGATGAAGTGTGCAGTGCAATTAGTTTGAAGAAGTTTGCAGTGGGATGAAGTTTGCAGTTTGATGATGTTTGCAGTGAGATGAAATTTGCAGTGCGCTTAGTTTGATGAAGTTTGCAGTTTGATGAAGTTTGCTGTTTGATGATGTTTGCAGTTTGATGAAGTTTGCAGTTTGATGAAGTTTGCAGTTTGATGAAGTTTGCAGTTTGATGATGTTTGCAGTTGGATGAAGTTTGCAGTGTGAGGAAGTTTGCAGTTTGATGCAGTTTGCAGTTTGATGAAATTTGCAGTTTGATGATGTTTGCAGTTTGATGAAGTTTGCAGAGGGATTAGTTTGATGAAGTTTGCAGTGGGATGAAGTTTGCCGTGTGATGAGTTTGCAGTGTGATGAAGTTTGCAGTGGGATGAAGTTTGCAGTGTGATGATGTTTGCAGTTTGATGAAGTTTGCAGTGTGATGAATTTTGCAGTCTGATGACGTTTGCAGTTTGATGAAGTTTACAGTGTGATGAAGTTTCCAGTTTGATGACTTTTGCAGTTTGATGAAGTTTGCAGTGTGATGAAGTTTGCAGTGTGATGATGTTTGCAGTTTGATCAAGTTTGCAGTGTGATGAAGTATGCAAGTTGATGAAGTTTGCAGTTTGATGAAGTTTGCAGTGTGATGAAGATTGCAGTTTGATCAAGTTTGCAGTGTGATGAAGTTATGCAGTTCGATTAACTTTGCAGTGTGATGAAGTTTGCAGCTGGATGAAGTTTGCAGTTTGATGAAGTTTGCAGCTGGATGATGTTTGCTGTTTGATGAAGTTTGCAGTTTGATGAATTATGCAGTTTGATGAGGTTTGCAGTGTGATGATGTTTGCAGTTTGGTGAAGTTTGCAGTTTGATGAAGTTTGCAGTGTGATGAAGTTTGCAGTATGATGACGTTTGCAGTGTGATGATGTTTGCAGTTTGATGAAGTTTGCAATGCGATTAGTTTGATGAAGTTTGCAGTGTGATGAAGTTTGCAGTGTTATGATGTTTGCAGTTTGATGAAGTTTGTAGTGGGATGAAGTTTGCAATGTGATGAAGTTTGCAGTTTGATGAAGTTTGCAGTGTGATGAAGTTTGCAGTTTGATGAAGTTTGCAGTGTGATGAAGTTTGCAGTTTGATGCAGTTTGCAGTTTGATGAAGTTTGCAGTGTGATGAAGTTTGCAGTGTGTTGATGTTTGCAGGTTGATGAAGTTTGTAGTGGGATGAAGTTTGCAATGTGATGAAGTTTGCAGTTTGATGAAGTTTGCAGTGGGATGAAGTTTGCAGTGTGATGAAGTTTGCAGTTTGATGAAGTTTGCAGGTTGATGAAGGTTGCTGTGGGATGAAGTTTGCAGTTTGATGAAGTTTGAAGTGGGATTAATTTGATGAAGTTTGACGTTTGTTGAAATTTGCAGTGGGATTGGTTTGAAGATGTTTATCTTTTGTTGAAATTTGCAGTGGGATTACTTTGATCAAGTTTGCAGTGTGATGAAGTTTGCAGTTTGATGAACTTTGCAGTGTGATGAAGTTGGCAGTATGATGACGTTTGCAGTGTGATGAAGTTTGCAGTGGGATTATTTTTATGAAGTTTGCAGTGTAATGATGTTTGAAGGGGGATTAGTTTGATGATGTTTGCAATGCGATTAGTTTGATGAAGTTTGCAGTGTGATGAAGTGTGCAGTGCAATTAGTTTGAAGAAGTTTGCAGTGGGATGAAGTTTGCAGTTTGATGATGTTTGCAGTGAGATGAAATTTGCAGTGCGCTTAGTTTGATGAAGTTTGCAGTTTGATGAAGTTTGCTGTTTGATGATGTTTGCAGTTTGATGAAGTTTGCAGTTTGATGAAGTTTGCAGTTTGATGAAGTTTGCAGTTTGATGATGTTTGCAGTTGGATGAAGTTTGCAGTGTGAGGAAGTTTGCAGTTTGATGCAGTTTGCAGTTTGATGAAATTTGCAGTTTGATGATGTTTGCAGTTTGATGAAGTTTGCAGAGGGATTAGTTTGATGAAGTTTGCACTGGGATGAAGTTTGCCGTGTGATGAGTTTGCAGTGTGATGAAGTTTGCAGTGGGATGAAGTTTGCAGTGTGATGATGTTTGCAGTTTGATGAAGTTTGCAGTGTGATGAATTTTGCAGTCTGATGACGTTTGCAGTTTGATGAAGTTTACAGTGTGATGAAGTTTCCAGTTTGATGACTTTTGCAGTTTGATGAAGTTTGCAGTGTGATGAAGTTTGCAGTGTGATGATGTTTGCAGTTTGATCAAGTTTGCAGTGTGATGAAGTATGCAAGTTGATGAAGTTTGCAGTTTGATGAAGTTTGCAGTGTGATGAAGATTGCAGTTTGATCAAGTTTGCAGTGTGATGAAGTTATGCAGTTCGATTAACTTTGCAGTGTGATGAAGTTTGCAGCTGGATGAAGTTTGCAGTTTGATGAAGTTTGCAGCTGGATGATGTTTGCTGTTTGATGAAGTTTGCAGTTTGATGAATTATGCAGTTTGATGAGGTTTGCAGTTTGGTGAAGTTTGCAGTTTGATGAAGTTTGCAGTTTGATGAAGTTTGCAGTTTGATGAAGTTTGCAGTTTGATGATGTTTGCAGTTGGATGAAGTTTGCAGTGTGAGGAAGTTTGCAGTTTGATGCAGTTTGCAGTTTGATGAAGTTTGCAGTTTGATGATGTTTGCAGTTTGATGAAGTTTGCAGAGGGATTAGTTTGATGAAGTTTGCACTGGGATGACGTTTGCCGTGTGATGAGTTTGCAGTGTGATGAAGTTTGCAGTGGGATGAAGTTTGCAGTGTGATGATGTTTGCAGTTTGATGAAGTTTGCAGTGTGATGAATTTTGCAGTCTGATGACGTTTGCAGTTTGATGAAGTTTACAGTGTGATGAAGTTTCCAGTTTGATGACTTTTGCAGTTTGATGAATTTTGCCGTGTGATGAACTTTGCAGTGTGATGATGTTTGCAGTTTGATTAAGTTTGCAGTGTGATGAAGTATGCAAGTTGATGAAGTTTGCAGTTTGATGAAGTTTGCAGTGTGATGAAGTTTGCAGTTTGATCAAGTTTGCAGTGTGATGAAGTTTGTAGCTGGATGAAGTTTGCAGTTTGATGAAGTTTGCAGTGTGATGATGTTTGCTGTTTGATGAAGTTCGCAGTTTGATGAATTATGCAGTTTGATGAGGTTTGCAGTGTGATGATGTTTGCAGTTTGGTGAAGTTTGCAGTTTGATGAAGTTTGCAGTTTAATGAGGTTTGCTTTGTGATTAAGTTTGCAGTCTGATGAAGTGTGCAGTTTGATGAAGTTTGCAGTGTGATGAAGTTTGCAGTGTGATGAAGTTTGCAGTGTGATGAGGTTTGCAGTTTGATGTGGTTTGCACTTTATGTAGTTTGCAGTTTGATGAAGATTGCAGTTTGATAAAGTTTGCAGTTCGATGAAGTTTGCAGTTTGATGAAGTTTGCAGTTTGATAAATTTGCAGTTTGGTGAAGTTTGCAGTGTGATGAAGTTTGAAGTGCGATTAGTTTGATGAAGTTTGCAGTTTGAAGAAGTTTGCAGTTTGATGAATTATGCAGTTTGATGAAGTTTGCAGTGCGATTAGTTTGATGAAGTTTGCAGTTTGATGAAGTTTGCAGTTTGATGATGTTTGCAGTTTGATGAAGTTTACAGTGTGAATTTTGCAGAGCGATTAGTTTGAAGAAGTATGCAGTTTGATGAAGTTTGCAGTTTGGTGAAGTTTGCAGTGGGATGAAATTTGCAGTTTGATGAAGTTTGCAGTTTGACGAAGTTTGCAGTGGGATGAAGTTTGCAGTTTGATGAAGTTTGCAGTTTGATGAAGTTTGCCGTGGGATGAAGTTTGCAGTGGGATGAAGTTTGCCGTGGGATGAAGTTTGCAGTGTGATGATGTTTGCACTTTGATGAAGTTTGCAGTGTGATGAAGTTTGCAGTATGATGACGTTTGCAGTGTGATGATGTTTGCAGTTTGATGAAGTTTGCAATGCGATTAGTTTGATGAAATTTACAGTGTGATGAAGTTTGCAGTTTGATGAAGTTTGCAGTTTGGTGAATTTTGCAGTTTGATGAAGTTTGCAGTTTGATGAATTTTGCAGTTTGATGAAGTTTGCAGTGTGATAAAGTTGGAAGTTTGATGAAGTTTGCAGTGGGATCAACTTTGCAGTGGGATGAAGTTCGCAGTGTGATGAATTTTGCGGTTTGATGAAGTTTGCAGTTTGATGAAGTTTGCAGATTGATGAAATTTGCAGTGCGATTAGTTAGATGAAGTTTGCAGTGCGATTAGTTTGATGAAGTTTGCAGTGTGATGATGTTTGCAGTGGGATTATTTTTATGAAGTTTGCAGTGTAATGATGTTTGAAGTGCGATTAGTTTGATGATGTTTGCAATGCGACGAGTTTGATGAAGTTTGCAGTGTGATGAGGTTTGCTGTGCGATTAGTTTGATGAAGTTTGCAGTTTGATGAAGTTTGCAGTTTGATGATGTTTGCAGTTTGATGAAGTTTGCAGTTTGATGAAGTTTGCAGTTTGATGAAGTTTGCAGTTTGATGATGTTTGCAGTTGGATGAAGTTTGCAGTGTGAGGAAGTTTGCAGTTTGATGCAGTTTGCAGTTTGATGAAATTTGCAGTTTGATGATGTTTGCAGTTTGATGAAGTTTGCAGAGGGATTAGTTTGATGAAGTTTGCACTGGGATGAAGTTTGCCGTGTGATGAGTTTGCAGTGTGATGAAGTTTGCAGTGGGATGAAGTTTGCAGTGTGATGATGTTTGCAGTTTGATGAAGTTTGCAGTGTGATGAATTTTGCAGTCTGATGACGTTTGCAGTTTGATGAAGTTTACAGTGTGATGAAGTTTCCAGTTTGATGACTTTTGCAGTTTGATGAAGTTTGCAGTGTGATGAAGTTTGCAGTGTGATGATGTTTGCAGTTTGATCAAGTTTGCAGTGTGATGAAGTATGCAAGTTGATGAAGTTTGCAGTTTGATGAAGTTTGCAGTGTGATGAAGATTGCAGTTTGATCAGGTTTGCAGTGTGATGAAGTTTGCAGTTCGATTAACTTTGCAGTGTGATGAAGTTTGCAGCTGGATGAAGTTTGCAGTTTGATGAAGTTTGCAGCTGGATGATGTTTGCTGTTTGATGAAGTTTGCAGTTTGATGAATTATGCAGTTTGATGAGGTTTGCAGTTTGGTGAAGTTTGCAGTTTGATGAAGTTTGCAGTTTGATGAAGTTTGCAGTTTGATGAAGTTTGCAGTTTGATGATGTTTGCAGTTGGATGAAGTTTGCAGTGTGAGGAAGTTTGCAGTTTGATGCAGTTTGCAGTTTGATGAAGTTTGCAGTTTGATGATGTTTGCAGTTTGATGAAGTTTGCAGAGGGATTAGTTTGATGAAGTTTGCACTGGGATGACGTTTGCCGTGTGATGAGTTTGCAGTGTGATGAAGTTTGCAGTGGGATGAAGTTTGCAGTGTGATGATGTTTGCAGTTTGATGAAGTTTGCAGTGTGATGAATTTTGCAGTCTGATGACGTTTGCAGTTTGATGAAGTTTACAGTGTGATGAAGTTTCCAGTTTGATGACTTTTGCAGTTTGATGAATTTTGCCGTGTGATGAAGTTTGCAGTGTGATGATGTTTGCAGTTTGATTAAGTTTGCAGTGTGATGAAGTATGCAAGTTGATGAAGTTTGCAGTTTGATGAAGTTTGCAGTGTGATGAAGTTTGCAGTTTGATCAAGTTTGCAGTGTGATGAAGTTTGTAGCTGGATGAAGTTTGCAGTTTGATGAAGTTTGCAGTGTGATGATGTTTGCTGTTTGATGAAGTTTGCAGTTTGATGAATTATGCAGTTTGATGAGGTTTGCAGTGTGATGATGTTTGCAGTTTGGTGAAGTTTGCAGTTTGATGAAGTTTGCAGTTTAATGAGGTTTGCAGTGTGATTAAGTTTGCAGTCTGATGAAGTGTGCAGTTTGATGAAGTTTGCAGTGTGATGAAGTTTGCAGTGTGATGAAGTTTGCAGTGTGATGAGGTTTGCAGTTTGATGTGGTTTGCACTTTATGTAGTTTGCAGTTTGATGAAGATTGCAGTTTGATAAAGTTTGCAGTTCGATGAAGTTTGCAGTTTGATGAAGTTTGCAGTTTGATAAACTTGCAGTTTGGTGAAGTTTGCAGTGTGATGAAGTTTGAAGTGCGATTAGTTTGATGAAGTTTGCAGTTTGAAGAAGTTTGCAGTTTGATGAATTATGCAGTTTGATGAAGTTTGCAGTGCGATTAGTTTGATGAAGTTTGCAGTTTGATGAAGTTTGCAGTTTGATGAAGTTTGCAGTTTGATGAAGTTTACAGTGTGAATTTTGCAGAGCGATTAGTTTGAAGAAGTATGCAGTTTGATGAAGTTTGCAGTTTGGTGAAGTTTGCAGTGGGATGAAATTTGCAGTTTGATGAAGTTTGCAGTTTGACGAAGTTTGCAGTGGGATGAAGTTTGCAGTTTGATGAAGTTTGCAGTTTGATGAAGTTTGCCGTGGGATGAAGTTTGCAGTGGGATGAAGTTTGCCGTGGGATGAAGTTTGCAGTGTGATGATGTTTGCACTTTGATGAAGTTTGCAGTGTGATGAAGTTTGCAGTATGATGACGTTTGCAGTGTGATGATGTTTGCAGTTTGATGAAGTTTGCAATGCGATTAGTTTGATGAAATTTACAGTGTGATGAAGTTTGCAGTTTGATGAAGTTTGCAGTTTGGTGAATTTTGCAGTTTGATGAAGTTTGCAGTTTGATGAATTTTGCAGTTTGATGAAGTTTGCAGTGTGATAAAGTTGGAAGTTTGATGAAGTTTGCAGTGGGATCAACTTTGCAGTGGGATGAAGTTCGCAGTGTGATGAATTTTGCGGTTTGATGAAGTTTGCAGTTTGATGAAGTTTGCAGATTGATGAAATTTGCAGTGCAATTAGTTAGATGAAGTTTGCAGTGCGATTAGTTTGATGAAGTTTGCAGTGTGATGATGTTTGCAGTGGGATTATTTTTATGAAGTTTGCAGTGTAATGATGTTTGAAGTGCGATTAGTTTGATGATGTTTGCAATGCGACGAGTTTGATGAAGTTTGCAGTGTGATGAGGTTTGCAGTGCGATTAGTTTGATGAAGTTTGCAGTGTGATGAAGTTTGCAGTGCGATTAATTTGAAGACGTTTGCAGTGGCATGAAGTCTGCAGTTTGATGAAGTTTGCAGTTTGATGAAGTTTGCAGTGTGATGAAGTTTGCAGTGCAATTAGTTTGAAGAAGTTTGCAGTGGGATGAAGTTTGCAGTTTGATGATGATTGCAGTGAGATGAAGTTTGCAGTGCGCTTAGTTTGATGAAGTTTGCAGTTTGATGAAGTTTGCAGTTTGATGATGTTTGCAGTTTGATGAAGTTTGCAGTTTGATGAAGTTTGCAGTTTGATGAAGTTTGCAGTTTGATGAAGTTTGCAGTTTGATGATGTTTGCAGTTGGATGAAGTTTGCAGTGTGAGGAAGTTTGCAGTTTGATGAAGTTTGCAGTTTGATGAAGTTTGCAGTTTGATGAAGTTTGCAGTTTGATGAAGGTTGCTGTGGGATGAAGTTTGCAGTTTGATGAAGTTTGAAGTGGGATTAATTTGATGAAGTTTGACGTTTGTTCAAATTTGCAGTGGGATTGGTTTGAAGATGTTTATCTTTTGTTGAAATTTGCAGTGGGATTACTTTGATCAAGTTTGCAGTGTGATGAAGTTTGCAGTTTGATGAACTTTGCAGTGTGATGAAGTTTGCCATTTGATGAACTTTGCAGTGTGATGAAGTTTGCCGTTTGATGAACTTTGCAGTGTGATGAAGTTTGCAGTGTGATGAAGTTTCCAGTGTGATGATGTTTGCAGTTTGATGAAGTTTGCAGAGGGATTAGTTTGATGATGTTTGCAGTTTGATGAAGTTTGCAGTTTGATGAAGTTTGCAGTTTGATGAAGTTTGCAGTTTGATGAAGTTTGCAGTTTGATGATGTTTGCAGTTGGATGAAGTTTGCAATGTGAGGAAGTTTGCAGTTTGATGAAGTTTGCAGTTTGATGAAGTTTGCAGTTTGATGAAGTTTGCAGTTTGAAGAAGGTTGCTGTGGGATGAAGTTTGCAGTTTGATGAAGTTTGAAGTGGGATTAATTTGATGAAGTTTGACGTTTGTTCAAATTTGCAGTGGGATTGGTTTGAAGATGTTTATCTTTTGTTGAAATTTGCAGTGGGATTACTTTGATCAAGTTTGCAGTGTGATGAAGTTTGCAGTTTGATGAACTTTGCAGTGTGATGAAGTTTGCCGTTTGATGATCTTTGCAGTGTGATGAAGTTTGCAGCTTGATGAAGTTTGCAGTGTGATAAAGTTTGCAGTATGATGACGTTTGCAGTGTGATGATGTTTGCAGTTTGATGAAGTTTGCAATGCGATTAGTTTGATGAAGTTTACAGTGTGATGAAGTTTTCAGTTTGATGAAGTTTGCCGTGGGATGAAGTTGGCAGTGGGATGAAGTTTGCAGTTTGATGAAGTTTGCAGTGGGATGAAGATTGCAGTGTGATGAAGTTTGCAGTGTGATGAGGTTTGCAGGGGATGAAGTTTGCAGTGTGATGAAGTTTGCAGTTTGATGCAGTTTGCAGTGTGATGAAGTTTGCAGTGTGATGATGTTTGCAGTTTGATGAAGTTTGTAGTGGGATGAAGTTTGCAATGTGATGAAGTTTGCAGTTTGATGAAGTTTGCAGTGGGATGAAGTTTGCAGTGTGATGAAGTTTGCAGTGTGATGAAGTTTGCAGTTTGATGAAGTTTGCAGTTTGATGAAGGTTGCTGTGGGATGAAGTTTGCAGTTTGATGAAGTTTGAAGTGGGATTAATTTGATGAGGTTTGACGTTTGTTCAAATTTGCAGTGGGATTAGTTTGAAGATGTTTATCTTTTGTTGAAATTTGCAGTGGGATTACTTTGATCAAGTTTGCAGTGTGATGAAGTTTGCAGTTTGATGAACTTTGCAGTGTGATGAAGTTTGCCGTTTGATGAACTTTGCAGTGTGATGAAGTTTGCAGTGTGATGAAGTTTCCAGTGTGATGATGTTTGCAGTTTGATGAAGTTTGTAGTGGGATGAAGTTTGCAATGTGATGAAGTTTGCAGTTTGATGAAGTTTGCAGTGTGATGAAGTTTGCAGTTTGATGAAGTTTGCAGTGTGATGAAGTTTGCAGTTTGATGCAGTTTGCAGTTTGATGAAGTTTGCAGTGTGATGAAGTTTGCAGTGTGTTGATGTTTGCAGGTTGATGAAGTTTGTAGTGGGATGAAGTTTGCAATGTGATGAAGTTTGCAGTTTGATGAAGTTTGCAGTGGGATGAAGTTTGCAGTGTGATGAAGTTTGCAGTTTGATGAAGTTTGCAGGTTGATGAAGGTTGCTGTGGGTTTGAAGTTTGCAGTTTGATGAAGTTTGAAGTGGGATTAATTTGATGAAGTTTGACGTTTGTTGAAATTTGCATTGGGATTGGTTTGAAGATGTTTATCTTTTGTTGAAATTTGCAGTGGGATTACTTTGATCAAGTTTGCAGTGTGATGAAGTTTGCAGTTTGATGAACTTTGCAGTGTGATGAAGTTTGCAGTATGATGACGTTTGCAGTGTGATGAAGTTTGCAGTGGGATTATTTTTATGAAGTTTGCAGTGTAATGATGTTTGAAGGGGGATTAGTTTGATGATGTTTGCAATGCGATTAGTTTGATGAAGTTTGCAGTGTGATGAAGTGTGCAGTGCAATTAGTTTGAAGAAGTTTGCAGTGGGATGAAGTTTGCAGTTTGATGATGTTTGCAGTGAGATGAAGTTTGCAGTGCACTTAGTGTGATGAAGTTTGCAGTTTGATGAAGTTTGCAGTTTGATGATGTTTGCAGTTTGATGAAGTTTGCAGTTTGATGAAGTTTGCAGTTTGATGAAGTTTGCAGTTTGATGAAGTTTGCAGTTTGATGATGTTTGCAGTTGGATGAAGTTTGCAGTGTGAGGAAGTTTGCAGTTTGATGCAGTTTGCAGTTTGATGAAATTTGCAGTTTGATGATGTTTGCAGTTTGATGAAGTTTGCAGAGGGATTAGTTTGATGAAGTTTGCACTGGGATGAAGTTTGCCGTGTGATGAGTTTGCAGTGTGATGAAGTTTGCAGTGGGATGAAGTTTGCAGTGTGATGATGTTTGCAGTTTGATGAAGTTTGCAGTGTGATGAATTTTGCAGTCTGATGACGTTTGCAGTTTGATGAAATTTACAGTGTGATGAAGTTTCCAGTTTGATGACTTTTGCAGTTTGATGAAGTTTGCAGTGTGATGAAGTTTGCAGTGTGATGATGTTTGCAGTTTGATCAAGTTTGCAGTGTGATGAAGTATGCAAGTTGATGAAGTTTGCAGTTTGATGAAGTTTGCAGTGTGATGAAGATTGCAGTTTGATCAGGTTTGCAGTGTGATGAAGTTTGCAGTTCGATTAACTTTGCAGTGTGATGAAGTTTGCAGCTGGATGAAGTTTGCAGTTTGATGAAGTTTGCAGCTGGATGATGTTTGCTGTTTGATGAAGTTTGCAGTTTGATGAATTATGCAGTTTGATGAGGTTTGCAGTTTGGTGAAGTTTGCAGTTTGATGAAGTTTGCAGTTTGATGAAGTTTGCAGTTTGATGAAGTTTGCAGTTTGATGATGTTTGCAGTTGGATGAAGTTTGCAGTGTGAGGAAGTTTGCAGTTTGATGCAGTTTGCAGTTTGATGAAGTTTGCAGTTTGATGATGTTTGCAGTTTGATGAAGTTTGCAGAGGGATTAGTTTGATGAAGTTTGCACTGGGATGACGTTTGCCGTGTGATGAGTTTGCAGTGTGATGAAGTTTGCAGTGGGATGAAGTTTGCAGTGTGATGATGTTTGCAGTTTGATGAAGTTTGCAGTGTGATGAATTTTGCAGTCTGATGACGTTTGCAGTTTGATGAAGTTTACAGTGTGATGAAGTTTCCAGTTTGATGACTTTTGCAGTTTGATGAATTTTGCCGTGTGATGAAGTTTGCAGTGTGATGATGTTTGCAGTTTGATTAAGTTTGCAGTGTGATGAAGTATGCAAGTTGATGAAGTTTGCAGTTTGATGAAGTTTGCAGTGTGATGAAGTTTGCAGTTTGATCAAGTTTGCAGTGTGATGAAGTTTGTAGCTGGATGAAGTTTGCAGTTTGATGAAGTTTGCAGTGTGATGATGTTTGCTGTTTGATGAAGTTTGCAGTTTGATGAATTATGCAGTTTGATGAGGTTTGCAGTGTGATGATGTTTGCAGTTTGGTGAAGTTTGCAGTTTGATGAAGTTTGCAGTTTAATGAGGTTTGCAGTGTGATTAAGTTTGCAGTCTGATGAAGTGTGCAGTTTGATGAAGTTTGCAGTGTGATGAAGTTTGCAGTGTGATGAAGTTTGCAGTGTGATGAGGTTTGCAGTTTGATGTGGTTTGCACTTTATGTAGTTTGCAGTTTGATGAAGATTGCAGTTTGATAAAGTTTGCAGTTCGATGAAGTTTGCAGTTTGATGAAGTTTGCAGTTTGATAAACTTGCAGTTTGGTGAAGTTTGCAGTGTGATGAAGTTTGAAGTGCGATTAGTTTGATGAAGTTTGCAGTTTGAAGAAGTTTGCAGTTTGATGAATTATGCAGTTTGATGAAGTTTGCAGTGCGATTAGTTTGATGAAGTTTGCAGTTTGATGAAGTTTGCAGTTTGATGAAGTTTGCAGTTTGATGAAGTTTACAGTGTGAATTTTGCAGAGCGATTAGTTTGAAGAAGTATGCAGTTTGATGAAGTTTGCAGTTTGGTGAAGTTTGCAGTGGGATGAAATTTGCAGTTTGATGAAGTTTGCAGTTTGATGAAGTTTGCAATGCGATTAGTTTGATGAAATTTACAGTGTGATGAAGTTTGCAGTTTGATGAAGTTTGCAGTTTGATGAAGTTTGCCGTGGGATGAAGTTTGCAGTGGGATGAAGTTTGCCGTGGGATGAAGTTTGCAGTGTGATGATGTTTGCACTTTGATGAAGTTTGCAGTGTGATGAAGTTTGCAGTATGATGACGTTTGCAGTGTGATGATGTTTGCAGTTTGATGAAGTTTGCAATGCGATTAGTTTGATGAAATTTACAGTGTGATGAAGTTTGCAGTTTGATGAAGTTTGCAGTTTGGTGAATTTTGCAGTTTGATGAAGTTTGCAGTTTGATGAATTTTGCAGTTTGATGAAGTTTGCAGTGTGATAAAGTTGGAAGTTTGATGAAGTTTGCAGTGGGATCAACTTTGCAGTGGGATGAAGTTCGCAGTGTGATGAATTTTGCGGTTTGATGAAGTTTGCAGTTTGATGAAGTTTGCAGATTGATGAAATTTGCAGTGCGATTAGTTAGATGAAGTTTGCAGTGCGATTAGTTTGATGAAGTTTGCAGTGTGATGATGTTTGCAGTGGGATTATTTTTATGAAGTTTGCAGTGTAATGATGTTTGAAGTGCGATTAGTTTGATGATGTTTGCAATGCGACGAGTTTGATGAAGTTTGCAGTGTGATGAGGTTTGCTGTGCGATTAGTTTGATGAAGTTTGCAGTTTGATGAAGTTTGCAGTTTGATGATGTTTGCAGTTTGATGAAGTTTGCAGTTTGATGAAGTTTGCAGTTTGATGAAGTTTGCAGTTTGATGATGTTTGCAGTTGGATGAAGTTTGCAGTGTGAGGAAGTTTGCAGTTTGATGCAGTTTGCAGTTTGATGAAATTTGCAGTTTGATGATGTTTGCAGTTTGATGAAGTTTGCAGAGGGATTAGTTTGATGAAGTTTGCACTGGGATGAAGTTTGCCGTGTGATGAGTTTGCAGTGTGATGAAGTTTGCAGTGGGATGAAGTTTGCAGTGTGATGATGTTTGCAGTTTGATGAAGTTTGCAGTGTGATGAATTTTGCAGTCTGATGACGTTTGCAGTTTGATGAAGTTTACAGTGTGATGAAGTTTCCAGTTTGATGACTTTTGCAGTTTGATGAAGTTTGCAGTGTGATGAAGTTTGCAGTGTGATGATGTTTGCAGTTTGATCAAGTTTGCAGTGTGATGAAGTATGCAAGTTGATGAAGTTTGCAGTTTGATGAAGTTTGCAGTGTGATGAAGATTGCAGTTTGATCAGGTTTGCAGTGTGATGAAGTTTGCAGTTCGATTAACTTTGCAGTGTGATGAAGTTTGCAGCTGGATGAAGTTTGCAGTTTGATGAAGTTTGCAGCTGGATGATGTTTGCTGTTTGATGAAGTTTGCAGTTTGATGAATTATGCAGTTTGATGAGGTTTGCAGTTTGGTGAAGTTTGCAGTTTGATGAAGTTTGCAGTTTGATGAAGTTTGCAGTTTGATGAAGTTTGCAGTTTGATGATGTTTGCAGTTGGATGAAGTTTGCAGTGTGAGGAAGTTTGCAGTTTGATGCAGTTTGCAGTTTGATGAAGTTTGCAGTTTGATGATGTTTGCAGTTTGATGAAGTTTGCAGAGGGATTAGTTTGATGAAGTTTGCACTGGGATGACGTTTGCCGTGTGATGAGTTTGCAGTGTGATGAAGTTTGCAGTGGGATGAAGTTTGCAGTGTGATGATGTTTGCAGTTTGATGAAGTTTGCAGTGTGATGAATTTTGCAGTCTGATGACGTTTGCAGTTTGATGAAGTTTACAGTGTGATGAAGTTTCCAGTTTGATGACTTTTGCAGTTTGATGAATTTTGCCGTGTGATGAAGTTTGCAGTGTGATGATGTTTGCAGTTTGATTAAGTTTGCAGTGTGATGAAGTATGCAAGTTGATGAAGTTTGCAGTTTGATGAAGTTTGCAGTGTGATGAAGTTTGCAGTTTGATCAAGTTTGCAGTGTGATGAAGTTTGTAGCTGGATGAAGTTTGCAGTTTGATGAAGTTTGCAGTGTGATGATGTTTGCTGTTTGATGAAGTTTGCAGTTTGATGAATTATGCAGTTTGATGAGGTTTGCAGTGTGATGATGTTTGCAGTTTGGTGAAGTTTGCAGTTTGATGAAGTTTGCAGTTTAATGAGGTTTGCAGTGTGATTAAGTTTGCAGTCTGATGAAGTGTGCAGTTTGATGAAGTTTGCAGTGTGATGAAGTTTGCAGTGTGATGAAGTTTGCAGTGTGATGAGGTTTGCAGTTTGATGTGGTTTGCACTTTATGTAGTTTGCAGTTTGATGAAGATTGCAGTTTGATAAAGTTTGCAGTTCGATGAAGTTTGCAGTTTGATGAAGTTTGCAGTTTGATAAACTTGCAGTTTGGTGAAGTTTGCAGTGTGATGAAGTTTGAAGTGCGATTAGTTTGATGAAGTTTGCAGTTTGAAGAAGTTTGCAGTTTGATGAATTATGCAGTTTGATGAAGTTTGCAGTGCGATTAGTTTGATGAAGTTTGCAGTTTGATGAAGTTTGCAGTTTGATGAAGTTTGCAGTTTGATGAAGTTTACAGTGTGAATTTTGCAGAGCGATTAGTTTGAAGAAGTATGCAGTTTGATGAAGTTTGCAGTTTGGTGAAGTTTGCAGTGGGATGAAATTTGCAGTTTGATGAAGTTTGCAGTTTGACGAAGTTTGCAGTGGGATGAAGTTTGCAGTTTGATGAAGTTTGCAGTTTGATGAAGTTTGCCGTGGGATGAAGTTTGCAGTGGGATGAAGTTTGCCGTGGGATGAAGTTTGCAGTGTGATGATGTTTGCACTTTGATGAAGTTTGCAGTGTGATGAAGTTTGCAGTATGATGACGTTTGCAGTGTGATGATGTTTGCAGTTTGATGAAGTTTGCAATGCGATTAGTTTGATGAAATTTACAGTGTGATGAAGTTTGCAGTTTGATGAAGTTTGCAGTTTGGTGAATTTTGCAGTTTGATGAAGTTTGCAGTTTGATGAATTTTGCAGTTTGATGAAGTTTGCAGTGTGATAAAGTTGGAAGTTTGATGAAGTTTGCAGTGGGATCAACTTTGCAGTGGGATGAAGTTCGCAGTGTGATGAATTTTGCGGTTTGATGAAGTTTGCAGTTTGATGAAGTTTGCAGATTGATGAAATTTGCAGTGCAATTAGTTAGATGAAGTTTGCAGTGCGATTAGTTTGATGAAGTTTGCAGTGTGATGATGTTTGCAGTGGGATTATTTTTATGAAGTTTGCAGTGTAATGATGTTTGAAGTGCGATTAGTTTGATGATGTTTGCAATGCGACGAGTTTGATGAAGTTTGCAGTGTGATGAGGTTTGCAGTGCGATTAGTTTGATGAAGTTTGCAGTGTGATGAAGTTTGCAGTGCGATTAATTTGAAGACGTTTGCAGTGGCATGAAGTCTGCAGTTTGATGAAGTTTGCAGTTTGATGAAGTTTGCAGTGTGATGAAGTTTGCAGTGCAATTAGTTTGAAGAAGTTTGCAGTGGGATGAAGTTTGCAGTTTGATGATGATTGCAGTGAGATGAAGTTTGCAGTGCGCTTAGTTTGATGAAGTTTGCAGTTTGATGAAGTTTGCAGTTTGATGATGTTTGCAGTTTGATGAAGTTTGCAGTTTGATGAAGTTTGCAGTTTGATGAAGTTTGCAGTTTGATGAAGTTTGCAGTTTGATGATGTTTGCAGTTGGATGAAGTTTGCAGTGTGAGGAAGTTTGCAGTTTGATGAAGTTTGCAGTTTGATGAAGTTTGCAGTTTGATGAAGTTTGCAGTTTGATGAAGGTTGCTGTGGGATGAAGTTTGCAGTTTGATGAAGTTTGAAGTGGGATTAATTTGATGAAGTTTGACGTTTGTTCAAATTTGCAGTGGGATTGGTTTGAAGATGTTTATCTTTTGTTGAAATTTGCAGTGGGATTACTTTGATCAAGTTTGCAGTGTGATGAAGTTTGCAGTTTGATGAACTTTGCAGTGTGATGAAGTTTGCCATTTGATGAACTTTGCAGTGTGATGAAGTTTGCCGTTTGATGAACTTTGCAGTGTGATGAAGTTTGCAGTGTGATGAAGTTTCCAGTGTGATGATGTTTGCAGTTTGATGAAGTTTGCAGAGGGATTAGTTTGATGATGTTTGCAGTTTGATGAAGTTTGCAGTTTGATGAAGTTTGCAGTTTGATGAAGTTTGCAGTTTGATGAAGTTTGCAGTTTGATGATGTTTGCAGTTGGATGAAGTTTGCAATGTGAGGAAGTTTGCAGTTTGATGAAGTTTGCAGTTTGATGAAGTTTGCAGTTTGATGAAGTTTGCAGTTTGAAGAAGGTTGCTGTGGGATGAAGTTTGCAGTTTGATGAAGTTTGAAGTGGGATTAATTTGATGAAGTTTGACGTTTGTTCAAATTTGCAGTGGGATTGGTTTGAAGATGTTTATCTTTTGTTGAAATTTGCAGTGGGATTACTTTGATCAAGTTTGCAGTGTGATGAAGTTTGCAGTTTGATGAACTTTGCAGTGTGATGAAGTTTGCCGTTTGATGATCTTTGCAGTGTGATGAAGTTTGCAGCTTGATGAAGTTTGCAGTGTGATAAAGTTTGCAGTATGATGACGTTTGCAGTGTGATGATGTTTGCAGTTTGATGAAGTTTGCAATGCGATTAGTTTGATGAAGTTTACAGTGTGATGAAGTTTTCAGTTTGATGAAGTTTGCCGTGGGATGAAGTTGGCAGTGGGATGAAGTTTGCAGTTTGATGAAGTTTGCAGTGGGATGAAGATTGCAGTGTGATGAAGTTTGCAGTGTGATGAGGTTTGCAGGGGATGAAGTTTGCAGTGTGATGAAGTTTGCAGTTTGATGCAGTTTGCAGTGTGATGAAGTTTGCAGTGTGATGATGTTTGCAGTTTGATGAAGTTTGTAGTGGGATGAAGTTTGCAATGTGATGAAGTTTGCAGTTTGATGAAGTTTGCAGTGGGATGAAGTTTGCAGTGTGATGAAGTTTGCAGTGTGATGAAGTTTGCAGTTTGATGAAGTTTGCAGTTTGATGAAGGTTGCTGTGGGATGAAGTTTGCAGTTTGATGAAGTTTGAAGTGGGATTAATTTGATGAGGTTTGACGTTTGTTCAAATTTGCAGTGGGATTAGTTTGAAGATGTTTATCTTTTGTTGAAATTTGCAGTGGGATTACTTTGATCAAGTTTGCAGTGTGATGAAGTTTGCAGTTTGATGAACTTTGCAGTGTGATGAAGTTTGCCGTTTGATGAACTTTGCAGTGTGATGAAGTTTGCAGTGTGATGAAGTTTCCAGTGTGATGATGTTTGCAGTTTGATGAAGTTTGTAGTGGGATGAAGTTTGCAATGTGATGAAGTTTGCAGTTTGATGAAGTTTGCAGTGTGATGAAGTTTGCAGTTTGATGAAGTTTGCAGTGTGATGAAGTTTGCAGTTTGATGCAGTTTGCAGTTTGATGAAGTTTGCAGTGTGATGAAGTTTGCAGTGTGATGAAGTTTGCAGTTTGATGCAGTTTGCAGTTTGATGAAGTTTGCAGTGTGATGAAGTTTGCAGTGTGTTGATGTTTGCAGGTTGATGAAGTTTGTAGTGGGATGAAGTTTGCAATGTGATGAAGTTTGCAGTTTGATGAAGTTTGCAGTGGGATGAAGTTTGCAGTGTGATGAAGTTTGCAGTTTGATGAAGTTTGCAGGTTGATGAAGGTTGCTGTGGGTTTGAAGTTTGCAGTTTGATGAAGTTTGAAGTGGGATTAATTTGATGAAGTTTGACGTTTGTTGAAATTTGCATTGGGATTGGTTTGAAGATGTTTATCTTTTGTTGAAATTTGCAGTGGGATTACTTTGATCAAGTTTGCAGTGTGATGAAGTTTGCAGTTTGATGAACTTTGCAGTGTGATGAAGTTTGCAGTATGATGACGTTTGCAGTGTGATGAAGTTTGCAGTGGGATTATTTTTATGAAGTTTGCAGTGTAATGATGTTTGAAGGGGGATTAGTTTGATGATGTTTGCAATGCGATTAGTTTGATGAAGTTTGCAGTGTGATGAAGTGTGCAGTGCAATTAGTTTGAAGAAGTTTGCAGTGGGATGAAGTTTGCAGTTTGATGATGTTTGCAGTGAGATGAAGTTTGCAGTGCACTTAGTTTGATGAAGTTTGCAGTTTGATGAAGTTTGCAGTTTGATGATGTTTGCAGTTTGATGAAGTTTGCAGTTTGATGAAGTTTGCAGTTTGATGAAGTTTGCAGTTTGATGAAGTTTGCAGTTTGATGATGTTTGCAGTTGGATGAAGTTTGCAGTGTGAGGAAGTTTGCAGTTTGATGCAGTTTGCAGTTTGATGAAATTTGCAGTTTGATGATGTTTGCAGTTTGATGAAGTTTGCAGAGGGATTAGTTTGATGAAGTTTGCACTGGGATGAAGTTTGCCGTGTGATGAGTTTGCAGTGTGATGAAGTTTGCAGTGGGATGAAGTTTGCAGTGTGATGATGTTTGCAGTTTGATGAAGTTTGCAGTGTGATGAATTTTGCAGTCTGATGACGTTTGCAGTTTGATGAAATTTACAGTGTGATGAAGTTTCCAGTTTGATGACTTTTGCAGTTTGATGAAGTTTGCAGTGTGATGAAGTTTGCAGTGTGATGATGTTTGCAGTTTGATCAAGTTTGCAGTGTGATGAAGTATGCAAGTTGATGAAGTTTGCAGTTTGATGAAGTTTGCAGTGTGATGAAGTTTGCAGTTTGATCAAGTTTGCAGTGTGATGAAGTTTGCAGTTCGATTAACTTTGCAGTGTGATGAAGTTTGCAGCTGGATGAAGTTTGCAGTTTGATGAAGTTTGCAGCTGGATGATGTTTGCTGTTTGATGAAGTTTGCAGTTTGATGAATTATGCAGTTTGATGAAGTTTGCAGTGTGATGATGTTTGCAGTATGATGACGTTTGCAGTTTGATCAAGTTTGCAGTGTGATGAAGTTTGCAGTTTGATGAAGTTTGCAGTTTGATGAAGGTTGCTGTGGGATGAAGTTTGCAGTTTGATGAAGTTTGAAGTGGGATTAATTTGATGAAGTTTGACGTTTGTTCAAATTTGCAGTGGGATTGGTTTGAAGATGTTTATCTTTTGTTGAAATTTGCAGTGGGATTACTTTGATCAAGTTTGCAGTGTGATGAAGTTTGCAGTTTGATGAACTTTGCAGTGTGATGAAGTTTGCCATTTGATGAACTTTGCAGTGTGATGAAGTTTGCCGTTTGATGAACTTTGCAGTGTGATGAAGTTTGCAGTGTGATGAAGTTTCCAGTGTGATGATGTTTGCAGTTTGATGAAGTTTGCAGAGGGATTAGTTTGATGATGTTTGCAGTTTGATGAAGTTTGCAGTTTGATGAAGTTTGCAGTTTGATGAAGTTTGCAGTTTGATGAAGTTTGCAGTTTGATGATGTTTGCAGTTGGATGAAGTTTGCAGTGTGAGGAAGTTTGCAGTTTGATGAAGTTTGCAGTTTGATGAAGTTTGCAGTTTGATGAAGTTTGCAGTTTGATGAAGGTTGCTGTGGGATGAAGTTTGCGGTTTGATGAAGTTTGAAGTGGGATTAATTTGATGAAGTTTGACGTTTGTTCAAATTTGCAGTGGGATTGGTTTGAAGATGTTTATCTTTTGTTGAAATTTGCAGTGGGATTACTTTGATCAAGTTTGCAGTGTGATGAAGTTTGCAGTTTGATGAACTTTGCAGTGTGATGAAGTTTGCCGTTTGATGATCTTTGCAGTGTGATGAAGTTTGCAGCTTGATGAAGTTTGCAGTGTGATGAAGTTTGCAGTATGATGACGTTTGCAGTGTGATGATGTTTGCAGTTTGATGAAGTTTGCAATGCGATTAGTTTGATGAAGTTTACAGTGTGATGAAGTTTTCAGTTTGATGAAGTTTGCCGTGGGATGAAGTTGGCAGTGGGATGAAGTTTGCAGTTTGATGAAGTTTGCAGTGGGATGAAGATTGCAGTGTGATGAAGTTTGCAGTGTGATGAGGTTTGCAGGGGATGAAGTTTGCAGTGTGATGAAGTTTGCAGTTTGATGCAGTTTGCAGTGTGATGAAGTTTGCAGTGTGATGATGTTTGCAGTTTGATGAAGTTTGTAGTGGGATGAAGTTTGCAATGTGATGAAGTTTGCAGTTTGATGAAGTTTGCAGTGGGATGAAGTTTGCAGTGTGATGAAGTTTGCAGTGTGATGAAGTTTGCAGTGTGATGAAGTTTGCAGTTTGATGAAGGTTGCTGTGGGATGAAGTTTGCAGTTTGATGAAGTTTGAAGTGGGATTAATTTGATGAGGTTTGACGTTTGTTCAAATTTGCAGTGGGATTAGTTTGAAGATGTTTATCTTTTGTTGAAATTTGCAGTGGGATTACTTTGATCAAGTTTGCAGTGTGATGAAGTTTGCAGTTTGATGAACTTTGCAGTGTGATGAAGTTTGCCGTTTGATGAACTTTGCAGTGTGATGAAGTTTGCAGTGTGATGAAGTTTCCAGTGTGATGATGTTTGCAGTTTGATGAAGTTTGTAGTGGGATGAAGTTTGCAATGTGATGAAGTTTGCAGTTTGATGAAGTTTGCAGTGTGATGAAGTTTGCAGTTTGATGAAGTTTGCAGTGTGATGAAGTTTGCAGTTTGATGCAGTTTGCAGTTTGATGAAGTTTGCAGTGTGATGAAGTTTGCAGTGTGTTGATGTTTGCAGGTTGATGAAGTTTGTAGTGGGATGAAGTTTGCAATGTGATGAAGTTTGCAGTTTGATGAAGTTTGCAGTGGGATGAAGTTTGCAGTGTGATGAAGTTTGCAGTTTGATGAAGTTTGCAGGTTGATGAAGGTTGCTGTGGGTTTGAAGTTTGCAGTTTGATGAAGTTTGAAGTGGGATTAATTTGATGAAGTTTGACGTTTGTTGAAATTTGCATTGGGATTGGTTTGAAGATGTTTATCTTTTGTTGAAATTTGCAGTGGGATTACTTTGATCAAGTTTGCAGTGTGATGAAGTTTGCAGTTTGATGAACTTTGCAGTGTGATGAAGTTTGCAGTATGATGACGTTTGCAGTGTGATGAAGTTTGCAGTGGGATTATTTTTATGAAGTTTGCAGTGTAATGATGTTTGAAGGGGGATTAGTTTGATGATGTTTGCAATGCGATTAGTTTGATGAAGTTTGCAGTGTGATGAAGTGTGCAGTGCAATTAGTTTGAAGAAGTTTGCAGTGGGATGAAGTTTGCAGTTTGATGATGTTTGCAGTGAGATGAAGTTTGCAGTGCACTTAGTTTGATGAAGTTTGCAGTTTGATGAAGTTTGCAGTTTGATGATGTTTGCAGTTTGATGAAGTTTGCAGTTTGATGAAGTTTGCAGTTTGATGAAGTTTGCAGTTTGATGAAGTTTGCAGTTTGATGATGTTTGCAGTTGGATGAAGTTTGCAGTGTGAGGAAGTTTGCAGTTTGATGCAGTTTGCAGTTTGATGAAATTTGCAGTTTGATGATGTTTGCAGTTTGATGAAGTTTGCAGAGGGATTAGTTTGATGAAGTTTGCACTGGGATGAAGTTTGCCGTGTGATGAGTTTGCAGTGTGATGAAGTTTGCAGTGGGATGAAGTTTGCAGTGTGATGATGTTTGCAGTTTGATGAAGTTTACAGTGTGATGAATTTTGCAGTCTGATGACGTTTGCAGTTTGATGAAGTTTACAGTGTGATGAAGTTTCCAGTTTGATGACTTTTGCAGTTTGATGAAGTTTGCAGTGTGATGAAGTTTGCAGTGTGATGATGTTTGCAGTTTGATCAAGTTTGCAGTGTGATGAAGTATGCAAGTTGATGAAGTTTGCAGTTTGATGAAGTTTGCAGTGTGATGAAGTTTGCAGTTTGATCAAGTTTGCAGTGTGATGAAGTTTGCAGTTCGATTAACTTTGCAGTGTGATGAAGTTTGCAGCTGGATGAAGTTTGCAGTTTGATGAAGTTTGCAGCTGGATGATGTTTGCTGTTTGATGAAGTTTGCAGTTTGATGAATTATGCAGTTTGATGAAGTTTGCAGTGTGATGATGTTTGCAGTATGATGACGTTTGCAGTTTGATCAAGTTTGCAGTGTGATGAAGTTTGCAGTTTGATGAAGTTTGCAGTTTGATGAAGGTTGCTGTGGGATGAAGTTTGCAGTTTGATGAAGTTTGAAGTGGGATTAATTTGATGAGGTTTGACGTTTGTTCAAATTTGCAGTGGGATTAGTTTGAAGATGTTTATCTTTTGTTGAAATTTGCAGTGGGATTACTTTGATCAAGTTTGCAGTGTGATGAAGTTTGCAGTTTGATGAACTTTGCAGTGTGATGAAGTTTGCCGTTTGATGAACTTTGCAGTGTGATGAAGTTTGCAGTGTGATGAAGTTTCCAGTGTGATGATGTTTGCAGTTTGATGAAGTTTGTAGTGGGATGAAGTTTGCAATGTGATGAAGTTTGCAGTTTGATGAAGTTTGCAGTGTGATGAAGTTTGCAGTTTGATGAAGTTTGCAGTGTGATGAAGTTTGCAGTTTGATGCAGTTTGCAGTTTGATGAAGTTTGCTGTGTGATGAAGTTTGCAGTGTGTTGATGTTTGCAGGTTGATGAAGTTTGTAGTGGGATGAAGTTTGCAATGTGATGAAGTTTGCAGTTTGATGAAGTTTGCAGTGGGATGAAGTTTGCAGTGTGATGAAGTTTGCAGTTTGATGAAGTTTGCAGGTTGATGAAGGTTGCTGTGGGTTTGAAGTTTGCAGTTTGATGAAGTTTGAAGTGGGATTAATTTGATGAAGTTTGACGTTTGTTGAAATTTGCATTGGGATTGGTTTGAAGATGTTTATCTTTTGTTGAAATTTGCAGTGGGATTACTTTGATCAAGTTTGCAGTGTGATGAAGTTTGCAGTTTGATGAACTTTGCAGTGTGATGAAGTTTGCAGTATGATGACGTTTGCAGTGTGATGAAGTTTGCAGTGGGATTATTTTTATGAAGTTTGCAGTGTAATGATGTTTGAAGGGGGATTAGTTTGATGATGTTTGCAATGCGATTAGTTTGATGAAGTTTGCAGTGTGATGAAGTGTGCAGTGCAATTAGTTTGAAGAAGTTTGCAGTGGGATGAAGTTTGCAGTTTGATGATGTTTGCAGTGAGATGAAGTTTGCAGTGCACTTAGTTTGATGAAGTTTGCAGTTTGATGAAGTTTGCAGTTTGATGATGTTTGCAGTTTGATGAAGTTTGCAGTTTGATGAAGTTTGCAGTTTGATGAAGTTTGCAGTTTGATGAAGTTTGCAGTTTGATGATGTTTGCAGTTGGATGAAGTTTGCAGTGTGAGGAAGTTTGCAGTTTGATGCAGTTTGCAGTTTGATGAAATTTGCAGTTTGATGATGTTTGCAGTTTGATGAAGTTTGCAGAGGGATTAGTTTGATGAAGTTTGCACTGGGATGAAGTTTGCCGTGTGATGAGTTTGCAGTGTGATGAAGTTTGCAGTGGGATGAAGTTTGCAGTGTGATGATGTTTGCAGTTTGATGAAGTTTGCAGTGTGATGAATTTTGCAGTCTGATGACGTTTGCAGTTTGATGAAGTTTACAGTGTGATGAAGTTTCCAGTTTGATGACTTTTGCAGTTTGATGAAGTTTGCAGTGTGATGAAGTTTGCAGTGTGATGATGTTTGCAGTTTGATCAAGTTTGCAGTGTGATGAAGTATGCAAGTTGATGAAGTTTGCAGCTTGATGAAGTTTGCAGTGTGATGAAGTTTGCAGTTTGATCAAGTTTGCAGTGTGATGAAGTTTGCAGTTCGATTAACTTTGCAGTGTGATGAAGTTTGCAGCTGGATGAAGTTTGCAGTTTGATGAAGTTTGCAGCTGGATGATGTTTGCTGTTTGATGAAGTTTGCAGTTTGATGAATTATGCAGTTTGATGAAGTTTGCAGTGTGATGATGTTTGCAGTATGATGACGTTTGCAGTTTGATGAAGTTTGCAGTGTGATGAAGTTTGCAGTTTGATGAAGTTTGCAGTTTGATGAAGGTTGCTGTGGGATGAAGTTTGCAGTTTGATGAAGTTTGAAGTGGGATTAATTTGATGAAGTTTGACGTTTGTTCAAATTTGCAGTGGGATTGGTTTGAAGATGTTTATCTTTTGTTGAAATTTGCAGTGGGATTACTTTGATCAAGTTTGCAGTGTGATGAAGTTTGCAGTTTGATGAACTTTGCAGTGTGATGAAGTTTGCCATTTGATGAACTTTGCAGTGTGATGAAGTTTGCCGTTTGATGAACTTTGCAGTGTGATGAAGTTTGCAGTGTGATGAAGTTTCCAGTGTGATGATGTTTGCAGTTTGATGAAGTTTGCAGAGGGATTAGTTTGATGATGTTTGCAGTTTGATGAAGTTTGCAGTTTGATGAAGTTTGCAGTTTGATGAAGTTTGCAGTTTGATGAAGTTTGCAGTTTGATGATGTTTGCAGTTGGATGAAGTTTGCAGTGTGAGGAAGTTTGCAGTTTGATGAAGTTTGCAGTTTGATGAAGTTTGCAGTTTGATGAAGTTTGCAGTTTGATGAAGGTTGCTGTGGGATGAAGTTTGAAGTTTGATGAAGTTTGAAGTGGGATTAATTTGATGAAGTTTGACGTTTGTTCAAATTTGCAGTGGGATTGGTTTGAAGATGTTTATCTTTTGTTGAAATTTGCAGTGGGATTACTTTGATCAAGTTTGCAGTGTGATGAAGTTTGCAGTTTGATGAACTTTGCAGTGTGATGAAGTTTGCCGTTTGATGATCTTTGCAGTGTGATGAAGTTTGCAGCTTGATGAAGTTTGCAGTGTGATGAAGTTTGCAGTATGATGACGTTTGCAGTGTGATGATGTTTGCAGTTTGATGAAGTTTGCAATGCGATTAGTTTGATGAAGTTTACAGTGTGATGAAGTTTTCAGTTTGATGAAGTTTGCCGTGGGATGAAGTTGGCAGTGGGATGAAGTTTGCAGTTTGATGAAGTTTGCAGTGGGATGAAGATTGCAGTGTGATGAAGTTTGCAGTGTGATGAGGTTTGCAGGGGATGAAGTTTGCAGTGTGATGAAGTTTGCAGTTTGATGCAGTTTGCAGTGTGATGAAGTTTGCAGTGTGATGATGTTTGCAGTTTGATGAAGTTTGTAGTGGGATGAAGTTTGCAATGTGATGAAGTTTGCAGTTTGATGAAGTTTGCAGTGGGATGAAGTTTGCAGTGTGATGAAGTTTGCAGTGTGATGAAGTTTGCAGTTTGATGAAGTTTGCAGTTTGATGAAGGTTGCTGTGGGATGAAGTTTGCAGTTTGATGAAGTTTGAAGTGGGATTAATTTGATGAGGTTTGACGTTTGTTCAAATTTGCAGTGGGATTAGTTTGAAGATGTTTATCTTTTGTTGAAATTTGCAGTGGGATTACTTTGATCAAGTTTGCAGTGTGATGAAGTTTGCAGTTTGATGAACTTTGCAGTGTGATGAAGTTTGCCGTTTGATGAACTTTGCAGTGTGATGAAGTTTGCAGTGTGATGAAGTTTCCAGTGTGATGATGTTTGCAGTTTGATGAAGTTTGTAGTGGGATGAAGTTTGCAATGTGATGAAGTTTGCAGTTTGATGAAGTTTGCAGTGTGATGAAGTTTGCAGTTTGATGAAGTTTGCAGTGTGATGAAGTTTGCAGTTTGATGCAGTTTGCAGTTTGATGAAGTTTGCAGTGTGATGAAGTTTGCAGTGTGTTGATGTTTGCAGGTTGATGAAGTTTGTAGTGGGATGAAGTTTGCAATGTGATGAAGTTTGCAGTTTGATGAAGTTTGCAGTGGGATGAAGTTTGCAGTGTGATGAAGTTTGCAGTTTGATGAAGTTTGCAGGTTGATGAAGGTTGCTGTGGGTTTGAAGTTTGCAGTTTGATGAAGTTTGAAGTGGGATTAATTTGATGAAGTTTGACGTTTGTTGAAATTTGCATTGGGATTGGTTTGAAGATGTTTATCTTTTGTTGAAATTTGCAGTGGGATTACTTTGATCAAGTTTGCAGTGTGATGAGGTTTGCAGGGGATGAAGTTTGCAGTGTGATGAAGTTTGCAGTTTGATGCAGTTTGCAGTGTGATGAAGTTTGCAGTGTGATGATGTTTGCAGTTTGATGAAGTTTGTAGTGGGATGAAGTTTGCAATGTGATGAAGTTTGCAGTTTGATGAAGTTTGCAGTGGGATGAAGTTTGCAGTGTGATGAAGTTTGCAGTGTGATGAAGTTTGCAGTTTGATGAAGTTTGCAGTTTGATGAAGGTTGCTGTGGGATGAGGTTTGCAGTTTGATGAAGTTTGAAGTGGGATTAATTTGATGAGGTTTGACGTTTGTTCAAATTTGCAGTGGGATTAGTTTGAAGATGTTTATCTTTTGTTGAAATTTGCAGTGGGATTACTTTGATCAAGTTTGCAGTGTGATGAAGTTTGCAGTTTGATGAACTTTGCAGTGTGATGAAGTTTGCCGTTTGATGAACTTTGCAGTATGATGAAGTTTGCAGTGTGATGAAGTTTCCAGTGTGATGATGTTTGCAGTTTGATGAAGTTTGTAGTGGGATGAAGTTTGCCTTGTGATGAAGTTTGCAGTTTGATGAAGTTTGCAGTGTGATGAAGTTTGCAGTTTGATGAAGTTTGCAGTGTGATGAAGTTTGCAGTTTGATGCAGTTTGCAGTTTGATGAAGTTTGCAGTGTGATGAAGTTTGCAGTGTGTTGATGTTTGCAGGTTGATGAAGTTTGTAGTGGGATGAAGTTTGCAATGTGATGAAGTTTGCAGTTTGATGAAGTTTGCAGTGGGATGAAGTTTGCAGTGTGATGAAGTTTGCAGTTTGATGAAGTTTGCAGGTTGATGAAGGTTGCTGTGGGTTTGAAGTTTGCAGTTTGATGAAGTTTGAAGTGGGATTAATTTGATGAAGTTTGACGTTTGTTGAAATTTGCATTGGGATTGGTTTGAAGATGTTTATCTTTTGTTGAAATTTGCAGTGGGATTACTTTGATCAAGTTTGCAGTGTGATGAAGTTTGCAGTTTGATGAACTTTGCAGTGTGATGAAGTTTGCAGTATGATGACGTTGGCAGTGTGATGAAGTTTGCAGTGGGATTATTTTTATGAAGTTTGCAGTGTAATGATGTTTGAAGGGGGATTAGTTTGATGATGTTTGCAATGCGATTAGTTTGATGAAGTTTGCAGTGTGATGAAGTGTGCAGTGCAATTAGTTTGAAGAAATTTGCAGTGGGATGAAGTTTGCAGTTTGATGATGTTTGCAGTGAGATGAAGTTTGCAGTGCACTTAGTTTGATGAAGTTTGCAGTTTGATGAAGTTTGCAGTTTGATGATGTTTGCAGTTTGATGAAGTTTGCAGTTTGATGAAGTTTGCAGTTTGATGAAGTTTGCAGTTTGATGAAGTTTGCAGTTTGATGATGTTTGCAGTTGGATGAAGTTTGCAGTGTGAGGAAGTTTGCAGTTTGATGCAGTTTGCAGTTTGATGAAATTTGCAGTTTGATGATGTTTGCAGTTTGATGAAGTTTGCAGAGGGATTAGTTTGATGAAGTTTGCACTGGGATGAAGTTTGCCGTGTGATGAGTTTGCAGTGTGATGAAGTTTGCAGTGGGATGAAGTTTGCAGTGTGATGATGTTTGCAGTTTGATGAAGTTTGCAGTGTGATGAATTTTGCAGTCTGATGACGTTTGCAGTGTGATGAAGTTTGCAGTGGGATTATTTTTATGAAGTTTGCAGTGTAATGATGTTTGAAGGGGGATTAGTTTGATGATGTTTGCAATGCGATTAGTTTGATGAAGTTTGCAGTGTGATGAAGTGTGCAGTGCAATTAGTTTGAAGAAGTTTGCAGTGGGATGAAGTTTGCAGTTTGATGATGTTTGCAGTGAGATGAAGTTTGCAGTGCACTTAGTTTGATGAAGTTTGCAGTTTGATGAAGTTTGCAGTTTGATGATGTTTGCAGTTTGATGAAGTTTGCAGTTTGATGAAGTTTGCAGTTTGATGAAGTTTGCAGTTTGATGAAGTTTGCAGTTTGATGATGTTTGCAGTTGGATGAAGTTTGCAGTGTGAGGAAGTTTGCAGTTTGATGCAGTTTGCAGTTTGATGAAATTTGCAGTTTGATGATGTTTGCAGTTTGATGAAGTTTGCAGAGGGATTAGTTTGATGAAGTTTGCACTGGGATGAAGTTTGCCGTGTGATGAGTTTGCAGTGTGATGAAGTTTGCAGTGGGATGAAGTTTGCAGTGTGATGATGTTTGCAGTTTGATGAAGTTTGCAGTGTGATGAATTTTGCAGTCTGATGACGTTTGCAGTTTGATGAAGTTTACAGTGTGATGAAGTTTCCAGTTTGATGACTTTTGCAGTTTGATGAAGTTTGCAGTGTGATGAAGTTTGCAGTGTGATGATGTTTGCAGTTTGATCAAGTTTGCAGTGTGATGAAGTATGCAAGTTGATGAAGTTTGCAGTTTGATGAAGTTTGCAGTGTGATGAAGTTTGCAGTTTGATCAAGTTTGCAGTGTGATGAAGTTTGCAGTTCGATTAACTTTGCAGTGTGATGAAGTTTGCAGCTGGATGAAGTTTGCAGTTTGATGAAGTTTGCAGCTGGATGAAGTTTGCAATTTGATGAAGTTTGCAGTTTGATGAAGTTTGCAGTTTGATGAAGTTTGCAGTGTGATGAAGTTTGCAGTGTGAGGAAGTTTGCAGTTTGATGAAGTTTGCAGTTTGATGAAGTTTGCAGTTTGATGAAGTTTGCAGTTTGATGAAGGTTGCTGTGGGATGAAGTTTGCAGTTTGATGAAGTTTGAAGTGGGATTAATTTGATGAAGTTTGACGTTTGTTCAAATTTGCAGTGGGATTGGTTTGAAGATGTTTATCTTTTGTTGAAATTTGCAGTGGGATTACTTTGATCAAGTTTGCAGTGTGATGAAGTTTGCAGTTTGATGAACTTTGCAGTGTGATGAAGTTTGCCGTTTGATGATCTTTGCAGTGTGATGAAGTTTGCAGCTTGATGAAGTTTGCAGTGTGATGAAGTTTGCAGTATGATGACGTTTGCAGTGTGATGATGTTTGCAGTTTGATGAAGTTTGCAATGCGATTAGTTTGATGAAGTTTACAGTGTGATGAAGTTTTCAGTTTGATGAAGTTTGCCGTGGGATGAAGTTGGCAGTGGGATGAAGTTTGCAGTTTGATGATGTTTGCAGTGGGATGAAGATTGCAGTGTGATGAAGTTTGCAGTGTGATGAGGTTTGCAGGGGATGAAGTTTGCAGTGTGATGAAGTTTGCAGTTTGATGCAGTTTGCAGTGTGATGAAGTTTGCAGTGTGATGATGTTTGCAGTTTGATGAAGTTTGTAGTGGGATGAAGTTTGCAATGTGATGAAGTTTGCAGTTTGATGAAGTTTGCAGTGGGATGAAGTTTGCAGTGTGATGAAGTTTGCAGTGTGATGAAGTTTGCAGTTTGATGAAGTTTGCAGTTTGATGAAGGTTGCTGTGGGATGAAGTTTGCAGTTTGATGAAGTTTGAAGTAGGATTAATTTGATGAGGTTTGACGTTTGTTCAAATTTGCAGTGGGATTAGTTTGAAGATGTTTATCTTTTGTTGAAATTTGCAGTGGGATTACTTTGATCAAGTTTGCAGTGTGATGAAGTTTGCAGTTTGATGAACTTTGCAGTGTGATGAAGTTTGCCGTTTGATGAACTTTGCAGTGTGATGAAGTTTGCAGTGTGATGAAGTTTCCAGTGTGATGATGTTTGCAGTTTGATGAAGTTTGTAGTGGGATGAAGTTTGCAATGTGATGAAGTTTGCAGTTTGATGAAGTTTACAGTGTGATGAAGTTTGCAGTTTGATGAAGTTTGCAGTGTGATGAAGTTTGCAGTTTGATGCAGTTTGCAGTTTGATGAAGTTTGCAGTGTGATGAAGTTTGCAGTGTGTTGATGTTTGCAGGTTGATGAAGTTTGTAGTGGGATGAAGTTTGCAATGTGATGAAGTTTGCAGTTTGATGAAGTTTGCAGTGGGATGAAGTTTGCAGTGTGATGAAGTTTGCAGTTTGATGAAGTTTGCAGGTTGATGAAGGTTGCTGTGGGTTTGAAGTTTGCAGTTTGATGAAGTTTGAAGTGGGATTAATTTGATGAAGTTTGACGTTTGTTGAAATTTGCATTGGGATTGGTTTGAAGATGTTTATCTTTTGTTGAAATTTGCAGTGGGATTACTTTGATCAAGTTTGCAGTGTGATGAAGTTTGCAGTTTGATGAACTTTGCAGTGTGATGAAGTTTGCAGTATGATGACGTTGGCAGTGTGATGAAGTTTGCAGTGGGATTATTTTTATGAAGTTTGCAGTGTAATGATGTTTGAAGGGGGATTAGTTTGATGATGTTTGCAATGCGATTAGTTTGATGAAGTTTGCAGTGTGATGAAGTGTGCAGTGCAATTAGTTTGAAGAAGTTTGCAGTGGGATGAAGTTTGCAGTTTGATGATGTTTGCAGTGAGATGAAGTTTGCAGTGCACTTAGTTTGATGAAGTTTGCAGTTTGATGAAGTTTGCAGTTTGATGATGTTTGCAGTTTGATGAAGTTTGCAGTTTGATGAAGTTTGCAGTTTGATGAAGTTTGCAGTTTGATGAAGTTTGCAGTTTGATGATGTTTGCAGTTGGATGAAGTTTGCAGTGTGAGGAAGTTTGCAGTTTGATGCAGTTTGCAGTTTGATGAAATTTGCAGTTTGATGATGTTTGCAGTTTGATGAAGTTTGCAGAGGGATTAGTTTGATGAAGTTTGCACTGGGATGAAGTTTGCCGTGTGATGAGTTTGCAGTGTGATGAAGTTTGCAGTGGGATGAAGTTTGCAGTGTGATGATGTTTGCAGTTTGATGAAGTTTGCAGTGTGATGAATTTTGCAGTCTGATGACGTTTGCAGTGTGATGAAGTTTGCAGTGGGATTATTTTTATGAAGTTTGCAGTGTAATGATGTTTGAAGGGGGATTAGTTTGATGATGTTTGCAATGCGATTAGTTTGATGAAGTTTGCAGTGTGATGAAGTGTGCAGTGCAATTAGTTTGAAGAAGTTTGCAGTGGGATGAAGTTTGCAGTTTGATGATGTTTGCAGTGAGATGAAGTTTGCAGTGCACTTAGTTTGATGAAGTTTGCAGTTTGATGAAGTTTGCAGTTTGATGATGTTTGCAGTTTGATGAAGTTTGCAGTTTGATGAAGTTTGCAGTTTGATGAAGTTTGCAGTTTGATGAAGTTTGCAGTTTGATGATGTTTGCAGTTGGATGAAGTTTGCAGTGTGAGGAAGTTTGCAGTTTGATGCAGTTTGCAGTTTGATGAAATTTGCAGTTTGATGATGTTTGCAGTTTGATGAAGTTTGCAGAGGGATTAGTTTGATGAAGTTTGCACTGGGATGAAGTTTGCCGTGTGATGAGTTTGCAGTGTGATGAAGTTTGCAGTGGGATGAAGTTTGCAGTGTGATGATGTTTGCAGTTTGATGAAGTTTGCAGTGTGATGAATTTTGCAGTCTGATGACGTTTGCAGTTTGATGAAGTTTACAGTGTGATGAAGTTTCCAGTTTGATGACTTTTGCAGTTTGATGAAGTTTGCAGTGTGATGAAGTTTGCAGTGTGATGATGTTTGCAGTTTGATCAAGTTTGCAGTGTGATGAAGTATGCAAGTTGATGAAGTTTGCAGTTTGATGAAGTTTGCAGTGTGATGAAGTTTGCAGTTTGATCAAGTTTGCAGTGTGATGAAGTTTGCAGTTCGATTAACTTTGCAGTGTGATGAAGTTTGCAGCTGGATGAAGTTTGCAGTTTGATGAAGTTTGCAGCTGGATGAAGTTTGCAATTTGATGAAGTTTGCAGTTTGATGAAGTTTGCAGTTTGATGAAGTTTGCAGTGTGATGAAGTTTGCAGTGTGAGGAAGTTTGCAGTTTGATGAAGTTTGCAGTTTGATGAAGTTTGCAGTTTGATGAAGTTTGCAGTTTGATGAAGGTTGCTGTGGGATGAAGTTTGCAGTTTGATGAAGTTTGAAGTGGGATTAATTTGATGAAGTTTGACGTTTGTTCAAATTTGCAGTGGGATTGGTTTGAAGATGTTTATCTTTTGTTGAAATTTGCAGTGGGATTACTTTGATCAAGTTTGCAGTGTGATGAAGTTTGCAGTTTGATGAACTTTGCAGTGTGATGAAGTTTGCCGTTTGATGATCTTTGCAGTGTGATGAAGTTTGCAGCTTGATGAAGTTTGCAGTGTGATGAAGTTTGCAGTATGATGACGTTTGCAGTGTGATGATGTTTGCAGTTTGATGAAGTTTGCAATGCGATTAGTTTGATGAAGTTTACAGTGTGATGAAGTTTTCAGTTTGATGAAGTTTGCCGTGGGATGAAGTTGGCAGTGGGATGAAGTTTGCAGTTTGATGATGTTTGCAGTGGGATGAAGATTGCAGTGTGATGAAGTTTGCAGTGTGATGAGGTTTGCAGGGGATGAAGTTTGCAGTGTGATGAAGTTTGCAGTTTGATGCAGTTTGCAGTGTGATGAAGTTTGCAGTGTGATGATGTTTGCAGTTTGATGAGGTTTGTAGTGGGATGAAGTTTGCAATGTGATGAAGTTTGCAGTTTGATGAAGTTTGCAGTGGGATGAAGTTTGCAGTGTGATGAAGTTTGCAGTGTGATGAAGTTTGCAGTTTGATGAAGTTTGCAGTTTGATGAAGGTTGCTGTGGGATGAAGTTTGCAGTTTGATGAAGTTTGAAGTAGGATTAATTTGATGAGGTTTGACGTTTGTTCAAATTTGCAGTGGGATTAGTTTGAAGATGTTTATCTTTTGTTGAAATTTGCAGTGGGATTACTTTGATCAAGTTTGCAGTGTGATGAAGTTTGCAGTTTGATGAACTTTGCAGTGTGATGAAGTTTGCCGTTTGATGAACTTTGCAGTGTGATGAAGTTTGCAGTGTGATGAAGTTTCCAGTGTGATGATGTTTGCAGTTTGATGAAGTTTGTAGTGGGATGAAGTTTGCAATGTGATGAAGTTTGCAGTTTGATGAAGTTTACAGTGTGATGAAGTTTGCAGTTTGATGAAGTTTGCAGTGTGATGAAGTTTGCAGTTTGATGCAGTTTGCAGTTTGATGAAGTTTGCAGTGTGATGAAGTTTGCAGTGTGTTGATGTTTGCAGGTTGATGAAGTTTGTAGTGGGATGAAGTTTGCAATGTGATGAAGTTTGCAGTTTGATGAAGTTTGCAGTGGGATGAAGTTTGCAGTGTGATGAAGTTTGCAGTTTGATGAAGTTTGCAGGTTGATGAAGGTTGCTGTGGGTTTGAAGTTTGCAGTTTGATGAAGTTTGAAGTGGGATTAATTTGATGAAGTTTGACGTTTGTTGAAATTTGCATTGGGATTGGTTTGAAGATGTTTATCTTTTGTTGAAATTTGCAGTGGGATTACTTTGATCAAGTTTGCAGTGTGATGAAGTTTGCAGTTTGATGAACTTTGCAGTGTGATGAAGTTTGCAGTATGATGACGTTTGCAGTGTGATGAAGTTTGCAGTGGGATTATTTTTATGAAGTTTGCAGTGTAATGATGTTTGAAGGGGGATTAGTTTGATGATGTTTGCAATGCGATTAGTTTGATGAAGTTTGCAGTGTGATGAAGTGTGCAGTGCAATTAGTTTGAAGAAGTTTGCAGTGGGATGAAGTTTGCAGTTTGATGATGTTTGCAGTGAGATGAAGTTTGCAGTGCACTTAGTTTGATGAAGTTTGCAGTTTGATGAAGTTTGCAGTTTGATGATGTTTGCAGTTTGATGAAGTTTGCAGTTTGATGAAGTTTGCAGTTTGATGAAGTTTGCAGTGTGATGAAGTTTGCAGTTTGATGAAGTTTGCAGTGTGATGAAGTTTGCAGTTTGATGCAGTTTGCAGTTTGATGAAGTTTGCAGTGTGATGAAGTTTGCAGTGTGTTGATGTTTGCAGGTTGATGAAGTTTGTAGTGGGATGAAGTTTGCAATGTGATGAAGTTTGCAGTTTGATGAAGTTTGCAGTGGGATGAAGTTTGCAGTGTGATGAAGTTTGCAGTTTGATGAAGTTTGCAGGTTGATGAAGGTTGCTGTGGGTTTGAAGTTTGCAGTTTGATGAAGTTTGAAGTGGGATTAATTTGATGAAGTTTGACGTTTGTTGAAATTTGCATTGGGATTGGTTTGAAGATGTTTATCTTTTGTTGAAATTTGCAGTGGGATTACTTTGATCAAGTTTGCAGTGTGATGAAGTTTGCAGTTTGATGAACTTTGCAGTGTGATGAAGTTTGCAGTATGATGACGTTTGCAGTTTGATGAAGTTTGCAGTTTGATGAAGTTTGCAGTTTGATGATGTTTGCAGTTGGATGAAGTTTGCAGTGGGATGATGTTTGCAGTTTGATGAAGTTTGCAGTGTGATGAATTTTGCAGTCTGATGACGTTTGCAGTTTGATGAAGTTTACAGTGTGATGAAGTTTCCAGTTTGATGACTTTTGCAGTTTGATGAAGTTTGCAGTGTGATGAAGTTTGCAGTGTGATGATGTTTGCAGTTTGATCAAGTTTGCAGTGTGATGAAGTATGCAAGTTGATGAAGTTTGCAGTTTGATGAAGTTTGCAGTGTGATGAAGTTTGCAGTTTGATCAAGTTTGCAGTGTGATGAAGTTTGCAGTTCGATTAACTTTGCAGTGTGATGAAGTTTGCAGCTGGATGAAGTTTGCAGTTTGATGAAGTTTGCAGCTGGATGATGTTTGCTGTTTGATGAAGTTTGCAGTTTGATGAATTATGCAGTTTGATGAAGTTTGCAGTGTGATGATGTTTGCAGTTTGGTGAAGTTTGCAATTTGATGAAGTTTGCAGTTTGATGAAGTTTGCAGTTTGATGAAGTTTGCAGTGTGATGATGTTTGCAGTTGGATGAAGTTTGCAGTGTGAGGAACTTTGCAGTTTGATGCAGTTTGCAGTTTGATGAAGTTTGCAGTTTGATGATGTTTGCAGTTTGATGAAGTTTGCAGAGGGATTAGTTTGATGATGTTTGCACTGGGATGACGTTTGCCGTGTGATGAGTTTGCAGTGTGATGAAGTTTGCAGTGGGATGAAGTTTGCAGTGTGATGATGTTTGCAGTTTGATGAAGTTTGCAGTGTGATGAATTTTGCAGTCTGATGACGTTTGCAGTTTGATGAAGTTTACAGTGTGATGAAGTTTCCAGTTTGATGACTTTTGCAGTTTGATGAATTTTGCCGTGTGATGAAGTTTGCAGTGTGATGATGTTTGCAATTTGATTAAGTTTGCAGTGTGATGAAGTATGCAAGTTGATGAAGTTTGCAGTTTGATGAAGTTTGCAGTGTGATGAAGTTTGCAGTTTGATCAAGTTTGCAGTGTGATGAAGTTTGCAGTTCGATGAACTTTGCAGTGTGATGAAGTTTGCAGTTTGATGAACTTTGCAGTGTGATGAAGTTTGCAGCTGGATGAAGTTTGCAGTTTGATGAAGTTTGCAGTGTGATGATGTTTGCTGTTTGATGAAGTTTGCACTTTGATGAATTATGCAGTTTGATGAGGTTTGCAGTGTGATGATGTTTGCAGTTTGGTGAAGTTTGCAGTTTGATGAAGTTTGCAGTTTAATGAGGTTTGCAGTGTGATTAAGTTTGCAGTGTGATGAAGTGTGCAGTTTGATGAAGTTTGCAGTGTGATGAAGTTTGCAGTGTGATGAAGTTTGCAGTTTGATGAGGTTTGCAGTTTGATGTGTTATGCACTTTATGTAGTTTGCAGTTTGATGAAGATTGCAGTTTGATAAAGTTTGCAGTTCGATGAAGTTTGCAGTGTGATGAAGTTTGCAGTTTGATAAATTTGCAGTTTGGTGAAGTTTGCAGTGTGATGAAGTTTGAAGTGCGATTAGTTTGATGAAGTTTGCAGTTTGAAGAAGTTTGCAGTTTGATGAATTATGCAGTTTGATGAACTTTGCAGTGCGATTAGTTTGATGAAGTTTGCAGTTTGATGAAGTTTGCAGTTTGATGAAGTTTGCAGTTTGATGAAGTTGGAAGTGCGATTAGTTTGATGAAGTTTGCAGTATCATGAAATTTGCAGTTTGATGAAGTTTGCAGTTTGAAGAAGTTTACAGTGTGAATTTTGCAGAGCGATTAGTTTGAAGAAGTATGCAGTTTGATGAAGTTTGCAGTTTGGTGAAGTTTGCAGTGGGATGAAGTTTGCAGTTTGATGAAGTTTGCAGTTTGATGAAGTTTGCAGTGGATGAAGTTTGCAGTTTGATGAAGTTTGCAGTTTGATGAAGTATGCCGTGGGATGAAGTTTGCAGTGGGATGAAGTTTGCAGTGGGATGAAGTTTGCAGTGTGATGATGTTTGCACTTTGATGAAGTTTGCAGTGTGATGAAGTTTGCAGTATGATGACGTTGGCAGTTTGATGAAGTTTGCACTGTGATGAAGTTTCCAGTTTGATGACTTTTGCAGTTTGATGAAGTTTGCAGTGTGATGAAGTTTGCAGTGTGATGATGTTTGCAGTTGGATGAAGTTTGCAGTGTGATGAAGTATGCAGGTTGATGAAGTTTGCAGTTTGATGAAGTTTGCAGTGTGATGAAGTTTGCAGTATGATGACGTTTGCAGTTTGATCAAGTTTGCAGTGTGATGAAGTTTGCAGTTTGATGAAGTTTGCAGTTTGATGAAGGTTGCTGTGGGATGAAGTTTGCAGTTTGATGAAGTTTGAAGTGGGATTAATTTGATGAAGTTTGACGTTTGTTCAAATTTGCAGTGGGATTGGTTTGAAGATGTTTATCTTTTGTTGAAATTTGCAGTGGGATTACTTTGATCAAGTTTGCAGTGTGATGAAGTTTGCAGTTTGATGAACTTTGCAGTGTGATGAAGTTTGCAGTTTGATGAACTTTGCAGTGTGATGAAGTTTGCAGTCTGATGACGTTTGCAGTTTGATGAAGTTTACAGTGTGATGAAGTTTCCAGTTTGATGACTTTTGCAGTTTGATGAAGTTTGCAGTGTGATGAAGTTTGCAGTGTGATGATGTTTGCAGTTTGATCAAGTTTGCAGTGTGATGAAGTATGCAAGTTGATGAAGTTTGCAGTTTGATGAAGTTTGCAGTGTGATGAAGTTTGCAGTTTGATCAAGTTTGCAGTGTGATGAAGTTTGCAGTTCGATTAACTTTGCAGTGTGATGAAGTTTGCAGCTGGATGAAGTTTGCAGTTTGATGAAGTTTGCAGCTGGATGATGTTTGCTGTTTGATGAAGTTTGCAGTTTGATGAATTATGCAGTTTGATGAAGTTTGCAGTGTGATGATGTTTGCAGTTTGGTGAAGTTTGCAATTTGATGAAGTTTGCAGTTTGATGAAGTTTGCAGTTTGATGAAGTTTGCAGTGTGATGATGTTTGCAGTTGGATGAAGTTTGCAGTGTGAGGAACTTTGCAGTTTGATGCAGTTTGCAGTTTGATGAAGTTTGCAGTTTGATGATGTTTGCAGTTTGATGAAGTTTGCAGAGGGATTAGTTTGATGATGTTTGCACTGGGATGACGTTTGCCGTGTGATGAGTTTGCAGTGTGATGAAGTTTGCAGTGGGATGAAGTTTGCAGTGTGATGATGTTTGCAGTTTGATGAAGTTTGCAGTGTGATGAATTTTGCAGTCTGATGACGTTTGCAGTTTGATGAAGTTTACAGTGTGATGAAGTTTCCAGTTTGATGACTTTTGCAGTTTGATGAATTTTGCCGTGTGATGAAGTTTGCAGTGTGATGATGTTTGCAATTTGATTAAGTTTGCAGTGTGATGAAGTATGCAAGTTGATGAAGTTTGCAGTTTGATGAAGTTTGCAGTGTGATGAAGTTTGCAGTTTGATCAAGTTTGCAGTGTGATGAAGTTTGCAGTTCGATGAACTTTGCAGTGTGATGAAGTTTGCAGTTTGATGAACTTTGCAGTGTGATGAAGTTTGCAGCTGGATGAAGTTTGCAGTTTGATGAAGTTTGCAGTGTGATGATGTTTGCTGTTTGATGAAGTTTGCACTTTGATGAATTATGCAGTTTGATGAGGTTTGCAGTGTGATGATGTTTGCAGTTTGGTGAAGTTTGCAGTTTGATGAAGTTTGCAGTTTAATGAGGTTTGCAGTGTGATTAAGTTTGCAGTGTGATGAAGTGTGCAGTTTGATGAAGTTTGCAGTGTGATGAAGTTTGCAGTGTGATGAAGTTTGCAGTTTGATGAGGTTTGCAGTTTGATGTGGTATGCACTTTATGTAGTTTGCAGTTTGATGAAGATTGCAGTTTCATAAAGTTTGCAGTTCGATGAAGTTTGCAGTGTGATGAAGTTTGCAGTTTGATAAATTTGCAGTTTGGTGAAGTTTGCAGTGTGATGAAGTTTGAAGTGCGATTAGTTTGATGAAGTTTGCAGTTTGAAGAAGTTTGCAGTTTGATGAATTATGCAGTTTGATGAACTTTGCAGTGCGATTAGTTTGATGAAGTTTGCAGTTTGATGAAGTTTGCAGTTTGATGAAGTTTGCAGTTTGATGAAGTTGGAAGTGCGATTAGTTTGATGAAGTTTGCAGTATCATGAAATTTGCAGTTTGATGAAGTTTGCAGTTTGATGAAGTTTACAGTGTGAATTTTGCAGAGCGATTAGTTTGAAGAAGTATGCAGTTTGATGAAGTTTGCAGTTTGGTGAAGTTTGCAGTGGGATGAAGTTTGCAGTTTGATGAAGTTTGCAGTTTGATGAAGTTTGCAGTGGGATGAAGTTTGCAGTTTGATGAAGTTTGCAGTTTGATGAAGTATGCCGTGGGATGAAGTTTGCAGTGGGATGAAGTTTGCAGTGGGATGAAGTTTGCAGTGTGATGATGTTTGCACTTTGATGAAGTTTGCAGTGTGATGAAGTTTGCAGTATGATGACGTTGGCAGTTTGATGAAGTTTGCACTGTGATGAAGTTTCCAGTTTGATGACTTTTGCAGTTTGATGAAGTTTGCAGTGTGATGAAGTTTGCAGTGTGATGATGTTTGCAGTTGGATGAAGTTTGCAGTGTGATGAAGTATGCAGGTTGATGAAGTTTGCAGTTTGATGAAGTTTGCAGTGTGATGAAGTTTGCAGTATGATGACGTTTGCAGTTTGATCAAGTTTGCAGTGTGATGAAGTTTGCAGTTTGATGAAGTTTGCAGTTTGATGAAGGTTGCTGTGGGATGAAGTTTGCAGTTTGATGAAGTTTGAAGTGGGATTAATTTGATGAAGTTTGACGTTTGTTCAAATTTGCAGTGGGATTGGTTTGAAGATGTTTATCTTTTGTTGAAATTTGCAGTGGGATTACTTTGATCAAGTTTGCAGTGTGATGAAGTTTGCAGTTTGATGAACTTTGCAGTGTGATGAAGTTTGCAGTTTGATGAACTTTGCAGTGTGATGAAGTTTGCAGCTTGATGAAGTTTGCAGTGTGATGAAGTTTGCAGTATGATGACGTTTGCAGTGTGATGATGTTTGCAGTTTGATGAAGTTTGCAATGCGATTAGTTTGATGAAATTTACAGTGTGATGAAGTTTGCAGTTTGATGAAGTTTGCAGTTTGGTGAATTTTGCAGTTTGATGAAGTTTGCAGTTTGATGAAGTTTGCAGTTTGATGAAGTTTGCAGTGTGATAAAGTTGGAAGTTTGATGAAGTTTGCAGTGGGATCAACTTTGCAGTGGGATGAAGTTCGCAGTGTGATGAATTTTGCGGTTTGATAAAGTTTGCAGTTTGATGAAGTTTGCAGATTGATGAAATATGCAGTGCGATTAGTTAGATGAAGTTTGCAGTGCGATTAGTTTGATGAAGTTTGCAGTGTGATGATGTTTGCAGTGGGATTATTTTTATGAAGTTTGCAGTGTAATGATGTTTGAAGTGGGATTAGTTTGATGATGTTTGCAATGCGATTAGTTTGATGAAGTTTGCAGTGTGATGAGGTTTGCAGTGCGATTAGTTTGATGAAGTTTGCAGTGTGATGAAGTTTGCAGTGCGATTAATTTGAAGACGTTTGCAGTGGGATGAAGTTTGCAGTTTGATGAAGTTTGCAGTTTGATGAAGTTTGCAGTGTGATGAAGTGTGCAGTGCAATTAGTTTGAAGAAGTTTGCAGTGGGATGAAGTTTGCAGTTTGATGATGATTGCAGTGAGATGAAGTTTGCAGTGCGCTTAGTTTGATGAAGTTTGCAGTTTGATGAAGTTTGCAGTTTGATGATGTTTGCAGTTTGATGAAGTTTGCAGTTTGATGAAGTTTGCAGTTTGATGAAGTTTGCAGTTTGATGAAGTTTGCAGTTTGATGATGTTTGCAGTTGGATGAAGTTTGCAGTGTGAGGAAGTTTGCAGTTTGATGAAGTTTGCAGTTTGATGAAGTTTGCAGTTTGATGATGTTTGCAGTTTGATGAAGTTTGCAGAGGGATTAGTTTGATGAAGTTTGCACTGGGATGAAGTTTGCCGTGTGATGAGTTTGCAGTGTGATGAAGTTTGCAGTGGGATGAAGTTTGCAGTGTGATGATGTTTGCAGTTTGATGAAGTTTGCAGTGTGATGAATTTTGCAGTCTGATGACGTTTGCAGTTTGATGAAGTTTGCAGTGTGATGAAGTTTCCAATTTGATGACTTTTGCAGTTTGATGAAGTTTGCAGTGTGATGAAGTTTGCAGTGTGATGATGTTTGCAGTTTGATCAAGTTTGCAGTGCGATGAAGTATGCAAGTTGATGAAGTTTGCAGTTTGATGAAGTTTGCAGTGTGATGAAGTTTGCAGTTTTATAAAGTTTGCAGTGTGATGAAGTTTGCAGTTCGATGAACTTTGCAGTGTGATGAAGTTTGCAGTGTGATGATGTTTGCAGTTTGATGAAGTTTGTAGTGGGATGAAGTTTGCAATGTGATGAAGTTTGCAGTTTGATGAAGTTTGCAGTGGGATGAAGTTTGCAGTTTGATGAAGTTTGCAGTGTGATGAAGTTTGCAGTTTGATGAAGTTTGCAGTTTGATGAAGGTTGCTGTGGGATGAAGTTTGCAGTTTGATGAAGTTTGAAGTGGGATTAATTTGATGAAGTTTGACGTTTGTTGAAATTTGCAGTGGGATTGGTTTGAAGATGTTTATCTTTTGTTGAAATTTGCAGTGGGATTACTTTGATCAAGTTTGCAGTGTGATGAAGTTTGCAGTTTGATGAACTTTGCAGTGTGATGAAGTTTGCCGTTTGATGAACTTTGCAGTGTGATGAAGTTTGCAGCTTGATGAAGTTTGCAGTGTGATGAAGTTTGCAGTATGATGACGTTTGCAGTGTGATGATGTTTGCAGTTTGATGAAGTTTGCAATGCGATTAGTTTGATGAAGTTTACAGTGTGATGAAGTTTTCAGTTTGATGAAGTTTGCAGTGTGATGAAGTTTGCAGTATGATGACGTTTGCAGTTTGATCAAGTTTGCAGTGTGATGAAGTTTGCAGTTTGATGAAGTTTGCAGTTTGATGAAGGTTGCTGTGGGATGAAGTTTGCAGTTTGATGAAGTTTGAAGTGGGATTAATTTGATGAAGTTTGACGTTTGTTCAAATTTGCAGTGGGATTGGTTTGAAGATGTTTATCTTTTGTTGAAATTTGCAGTGGGATTACTTTGATCAAGTTTGCAGTGTGATGAAGTTTGCAGTTTGATGAACTTTGCAGTGTGATGAAGTTTGCAGTTTGATGAACTTTGCAGTGTGATGAAGTTTGCAGCTTGATGAAGTTTGCAGTGTGATGAAGTTTGCAGTATGATGACGTTTGCAGTGTGATGATGTTTTCAGTTTGATGAAGTTTGCAATGCGATTAGTTTGATGAAATTTACAGTGTGATGAAGTTTGCAGTTTGATGAAGTTTGCAGTTTGGTGAATTTTGCAGTTTGATGAAGTTTTCAGTTTGATGAATTTTGCAGTTTGATGAAGTTTGCAGTGTGATAAAGTTGGAAGTTTGATCAAGTTTGCAGTGGGATCAACTTTGCAGTGGGATGAAGTTCGCAGTGTGATGAATTTTGCGGTTTGATGAAGTTTGCAGTTTGATGAAGTTTGCAGATTGATGAAATTTGCAGTGCGATTAGTTAGATGAAGTTTGCAGTGCGATTAGTTTGATGAAGTTTGCAGTGTGATGATGTTTGCAGTGGGATTATTTTTATGAAGTTTGCAGTGTAATGATGTTTGAAGTGCGATTAGTTTGATGATGTTTGCAATGCGACGAGTTTGATGATGTTTGCAGTGTGATGAGGTTTGCAGTGCGATTAGTTTGATGAAGTTTGCAGTGTGATGAAGTTTGCAGTGCGATTAATTTGAAGACGTTTGCAGTGGGATGAAGTTTGCAGTTTGATGAAGTTTGCAGTTTGATGAAGTTTGCAGTGTGATGAAGTGTGCAGTGCAATTAGTTTGAAGAAGTTTGCAGTGGGATGAAGTTTGCAGTTTGATGATGATTGCAGTGAGATGAAGTTTGCAGTGCGCTTTGTTTGATGAAGTTTGCAGTTTGATGAAGTTTGCAGTTTGATGATGTTTGCAGTTTGATGAAGTTTGCAGTTTGATGAAGTTTGCAGTTTGATGAAGTTTGCAGTTTGATGAAGTTTGCAGTTTGATGATGTTTGCAGTTGGATGAAGTTTGCAGTGTGAGGAAGTTTGCAGTTTGATGAAGTTTGCAGTTTGATGAAGTTTGCTGTTTGATGAAGTTTGCAGTTTGATGAAGGTTGCTGTGGGATGAAGTTTACAGTTTCATGAAGTTTGAAGTGGGATTAATTTGATGAAGTTTGACGTTTGTTCAAATTTGCAGTGGGATTGGTTTGAAGATGTTTATCTTTTGTTGAAATTTGCAGTGGGATTACTTTGATCAAGTTTGCAGTGTGATGAAGTTTGCAGTTTGATGAACTTTGCAGTGTGATGAAGTTTGCCGTTTGATGAACTTTGCAGTGTGATGAAGTTTGCCGTTTGATGAACTTTGCAGTGTGATGAAGTTTGCAGTGTGATGAAGTTTCCAGTGTGATGATGTTTGCAGTTTGATGAAGTTTGCAGAGGGATTAGTTTGATGATGTTTGCAGTTTGATGAAGTTTGCAGTTTGATGAAGTTTGCAGTTTGATGAAGTTTGCAGTTTGATGAAGTTTGCAGTTTGATGATGTTTGCAGTTGGATGAAGTTTGCAGTGTGAGGAAGTTTGCAGTTTGATGAAGTTTGCAGTTTGATGAAGTTTGCAGTTTGATGAAGTTTGCAGTTTGATGAAGGTTGCTGTGGGATGAAGTTTGCAGTTTGATGAAGTTTGAAGTGGGATTAATTTGATGAAGTTTGACGTTTGTTCAAATTTGCAGTGGGATTGGTTTGAAGATGTTTATCTTTTGTTGAAATTTGCAGTGGGATTACTTTGATCAAGTTTGCAGTGTGATGAAGTTTGCAGTTTGATGAACTTTGCAGTGTGATGAAGTTTGCCGTTTGATGAACTTTGCAGTGTGATGAAGTTTGCAGCTTGATGAAGTTTGCAGTGTGATGAAGTTTGCAGTATGATGACGTTTGCAGTGTGATGATGTTTGCAGTTTGATGAAGTTTGCAATGCGATTAGTTTCATGAAGTTTACAGTGTGATGAAGTTTTCAGTTTGATGAAGTTTGCCGTGGGATGAAGTTGGCAGTGGGATGAAGTTTGCAGTTTGATGAAGTTTGCAGTGGGATGAAGATTGCAGTGTGATGAAGTTTGCAGTGTGATGAAGTTTGCAGGGGATGAAGTTTGCAGTGTGATGAAGTTTGCAGTTTGATGAAGTTTGCAGTGTGATGAAGTTTGCAGTGTGATGATGTTTGCAGTTTGATGAAGTTTGTAGTGGGATGAAGTTTGCAATGTGATGAAGTTTGCAGTTTGATGAAGTTTGCAGTGGGATGAAGTTTGCAGTGTGATGAAGTTTGCTGTGTGATGAAGTTTGCAGTTTGATGAAGTTTGCAGTTTGATGAAGGTTGCTGTGTGATGAAGTTTGCAGTTTGATGAAGTTTGAAGTGGGATTAATTTGATGAGGTTTGACGTTTGTTCAAATTTGCAGTGGGATTAGTTTGAAGATGTTTATCTTTTGTTGAAATTTGCAGTGGGATTACTTTGATCAAGTTTGCAGTGTGATGAAGTTTGCAGTTTGATGAACTTTGCAGTGTGATGAAGTTTGCAGTTTGATGCAGTTTGCAGTTTGATGAAGTTTGCAGTGTGATGAAGTTTGCAGTGTGTTGATGTTTGCAGGTTGATGAAGTTTGTAGTGGGATGAAGTTTGCAATGTGATGAAGTTTGCAGTTTAATGAAGTTTGCAGTGGGATGAAGTTTGCAGTGTGATGAAGTTTGCAGTTTGATGAAGTTTGCAGGTTGATGAAGGTTGCTGTGGGTTTGAAGTTTGCAGTTTGATGAAGTTTGAAGTGGGATTAATTTGATGAAGTTTGACGTTTGTTGAAATTTGCAGTGGGATTGGTTTGAAGATGTTTATCTTTTGTTGAAATTTGCAGTGGGATTACTTTGATCAAGTTTGCAGTGTGATGAAGTTTGCAGTTTGATGAACTTTGCAGTGTGATGAAGTTTGCAGTATGATGACGTTTGCAGTGTGATGAAGTTTGCAGTGGGATTATTTTTATGAAGTTTGCAGTGTAATGATGTTTGAAGGGGGATTAGTTTGATGATGTTTGCAATGCGATTAGTTTGATGAAGTTTGCAGTGTGATGAAGTGTGCAGTGCAATTAGTTTGAAGAAGTTTGCAGTGGGATGAAGTTTGCAGTTTGATGATGTTTGCAGTGAGATGAAGTTTGCAGTGCACTTAGTTTGATGAAGTTTGCAGTTTGATGAAGTTTGCAGTTTGATGATGTTTGCAGTTTGATGAAGTTTGCAGTTTGATGAAGTTTGCAGTTTGTTGAAGTTTGCAGTTTGATGATGTTTGCAGTTGGATGAAGTTTGCAGTGTGAGGAAGTTTGCAGTTTGATGCAGTTTGCAGTTTGATGAAATTTGCAGTTTGATGATGTTTGCAGTTTGATGAAGTTTGCAGAGGGATTAGTTTGATGAAGTTTGCACTGGGATGAAGTTTGCCGTGTGATGAGTTTGCAGTGTGATGAAGTTTGCAGTGGGATGAAGTTTGCAGTGTGATGATGTTTGCAGTTTGATGAAGTTTGCAGTGTGATGAATTTTGCAGTCTGATGACGTTTGCAGTTTGATGAAGTTTACAGTGTGATGAAGTTTCCAGTTTGATGACTTTTGCAGTTTGATGAAGTTTGCAGTGTGTTGAAGTTTGCAGTGTGATGATGTTTGCAGTTTTATCAAGTTTGCAGTGTGATGAAGTATGCAAGTTGATGAAGTTTGCAGTTTGATGAAGTTTGCAGTGTGATGAAGTTTGCAGTTTGATCAAGTTTGCAGTGTGATGAAGTTTGCAGTTCGATTAACTTTGCATTGTGATGAAGTTTGCAGCTGGATGAAGTTTGCAGTTTGATGAAGTTTGCAGCTGGATGATGTTTGCTGTTTGATGAAGTTTGCAGTTTGATGAATTATGCAGTTTGATGAAGTTTGCAGTGTGATGATGTTTGCAGTTTGGTGAAGTTTGCAGTTTGATGAAGTTTGCAGTTTGATGAAGTTTGCAGATTGATGAAGTTTGCAGTTTGATGATGTTTGCAGTTGGATGAAGTTTGCAGTGTGAGGAAGTTTGCAGTTTGATGCAGTTTGCAGTTTGATGAAGTTTGCAGTTTGATGATGTTTGCAGTTTGATGAAGTTTGCAGAGGGATTAGTTTGATGAAGTTTGCACTGGGATGACTTTTGCTGTGTGATGAGTTTGCAGTGTGATGAAGTTTGCAGTTGGATGAAGTTTGCAGTGTGATGATGTTTGCAGTTTGATGAAGTTTGCAGTGTGATGAATTTTGCAGTCTGATGACGTTTGCAGTTTGATGAAGTTTACAGTGTGATGAAGTTTCCAGTTTGATGACTTTTGCAGTTTGATGAATTTTGCCGTGTGATGAAGTTTGCAGTTTGATGATGTTTGCAGTTTGATTAAGTTTGCAGTGTGATGAAGTATGCAAGTTGATGAAGTTTGCAGTTTGATGAAGTTTGCAGTGTGATGAAGTTTGCAATTTGATCAAGTTTGCAGTGTGATGAAGTTTGCAGTTCGATGAACTTTGCAGTGTGATGAAGTTTGCAGTTTGATGAACTTTGCAGTGTGATGAAGTTTGCAGCTGGATGAAGTTTGCAGTTTGATGAAGTTTGCAGTGTGATGATGTTTGCTGTTTGAGGAAGTTTGCAATTTGATGAATTATGCAGTTTGATGAGGTTTGCAGTGTGATGATGTTTGCAGTTTGGTGAAGTTTGCAGTTTGATGAAGTTTGCAGTTTAATGAGGTTTGCAGTTCGATTAAGTTTGCAGTGTGATGAAGTGTGCAGTTTGATGAAGTTTGCAGTGTGATGAAGTTTGCAGTGTGATGAAGTTTGCAGTGTGATGAGGTTTGCAGTTTGATGTGGTTTGCACTTTATGTAGTTTGCAGTTTGATGAAGATTGCAGTTTGATAAAGTTTGCAGTTCGATGAAGTTTGCAGTGTGATGAAGTTTGCAGTTTGATAAATTTGCAGTTTGGTGAAGTTTGCAGTGTGATGAAGTTTGAAGTGCGATTAGTTTGATGAAGTTTGCAGTTTGAAGAAGTTTGCAGTTTGATGAATTATGCAGTTTGATGAAGTTTGCAGTGCGATTAGTTTGATGAAGTTTGCAGTTTGATGAAGTTTGCAGTTTGATGAAGTTTGCAGTTTGATGAAGTTGGAAGTGCGATTAGTTTGATGAAGTTTGCAGTAACATGAAATTTGCAGTTTGATGAAGTTTGCAGTTTGATGAAGTTTACAGTGTGAATTTTGCAGAGCGATTAGTTTGAAGAAGTATGCAGTTTGATGAAGTTTGCAGTTTGGTGAAGTTTGCAGTGGGATGAAGTTTGCAGTTTGATGAAGTTTGCAGTTTGATGAAGTTTGCAGTGGGATGAAGTTTGCAGTTTGATGAAGTTTGCAGTTTGATGAAGTTTGCCGTGGGATGAAGTTTGCAGTGGGATGAAGTTTGCAGTGGGATGAAGTTTGCAGTGTGATGATGTTTGCACTTTGATGAAGTTTGCAGTGTGATGAAGTTTGCAGTATGATGACGTTGGCAGTTTGATGAAGTTTGCATTGTGATGAAGTTTCCAGTTTGATGACTTTTGCAGTTTGATGAAGATTGCAGTGTGATGAAGTTTGCAGTGTGATGATGTTTGCAGTTGGATGAAGTTTGCAGTGTGATGAAGTATGCAGGTTGATGAAGTTTGCAGTTTGATGAAGTTTGCAGTGTGATGAAGTTTGCAGTATGATGACGTTTGCAGTTTGATCAAGTTTGCAGTGTGATGAAGTTTGCAGTTTGATGAAGTTTGCAGTTTGATGAAGGTTGCTGTGGGATGAAGTTTGCAGTTTGATGAAGTTTGAAGAGGGATTAATTTGATGAAGTTTGACGTTTGTTCAAATTTGCAGTGGGATTGGTTTGAAGTTGTTTATCTTTTGTTGAAATTTGCAGTGGGATTACTTTGATCAAGTTTGCAGTGTGATGAAGTTTGCAGTTTGATGAACTTTGCAGTGTGATGAAGTTTGCAGCTTGATGAAGTTTGCAGTGTGATGAAGTTTGCAGTATGATGACGTTTGCAGTGTGATGATGTTTGCAGTTTGATGAAGTTTGCAATGCGATTAGTTTGATGAAATTTACAGTGTGATGAAGTTTGCAATTTGATGAAGTTTGCAGTTTGGTGAATTTTGCAGTTTGATGAAGTTTGCAGTTTGATGAAGTTTGCAGTTTGATGAAGTTTGCAGTGTGATAAAGTTGGAAGTTTGATGAAGTTTGCAGTGGGATCAACTTTGCAGTGGGATGAAGTTCGCAGTGTGATGAATTTTGCGGTTTGATGAAGTTTGCAGTTTGATGAAGTTTGCAGATTGATGAAATATGCAGTGCGATTAGTTAGATGAAGTTTGCAGTGCGATTAGTTTGATGAAGTTTGCAGTGTGATGATGTTTGCAGTGGGATTATTTTTATGAAGTTTGCAGTGTAATGATGTTTGAAGTGGGATTAGTTTGATGATGTTTGCAATGCGATTAGTTTGATGAAGTTTGCAGTGTGATGAGGTTTGCAGTGCGATTAGTTTGATGAAGTTTGCAGTGTGATGAAGTTTGCAGTGCGATTAATTTGAAGACGTTTGCAGTGGGATGAAGTTTGCAGTTTGATGAAGTTTGCAGTTTGATGAAGTTTGCAGTGTGATGAAGTGTGCAGTGCAATTAGTTTGAAGAAGTTTGCAGTGGGATGAAGTTTGCAGTTTGATGATGATTGCAGTGAGATGAAGTTTGCAGTGCGCTTAGTTTGATGAAGTTTGCAGTTTGATGAAGTTTGCAGTTTGATGATGTTTGTAGTTTGATGAAGTTTGCAGTTTGATGAAGTTTGCAGTTTGATGAAGTTTGCAGTTTGATGATGTTTGCAGTTGGTTGAAGTTTGCAGTGTGAGGAAGTTTGCAGTTTGATGAAGTTTGCAGTTTGATGAAGTTTGCAGTTTGATGATGTTTGCAGTTTGATGAAGTTTGCAGAGGGATTAGTTTGATGAAGTTTGCACTGGGATGAAGTTTGCCGTGTGATGAGTTTGCAGTGTGATGAAGTTTGCAGTGGGATGAAGTTTGCAGTGTGATGATGTTTGCAGTTTGATGAAGTTTGCAGTGTGATGAATTTTGCAGTCTGATGACGTTTGCAGTTTGATGAAGTTTGCAGTGTGATGAAGTTTCCAATTTGATGACTTTTGCAGTTTGATGAAGTTTGCAGTGTGATGAAGTTTGCAGTGTGATGATGTTTGCAGTTTGATCAAGTTTGCAGTGCGATGAAGTATGCAAGTTGATGAAGTTTGCAGTTTGATGAAGTTTGCAGTGTGATGAAGTTTGCAGTTTTATAAAGTTTGCAGTGTGATGAAGTTTGCAGTTCGATGAACTTTGCAGTGTGATGAAGTTTGCAGTGTGATGATGTTTGCAGTTTGATGAAGTTTGTAGTGGGATGAAGTTTGCAATGTGATGAAGTTTGCAGTTTGATGAAGTTTGCAGTGGGATGAAGTTTGCAGTGTGATGAAGTTTGCAGTGTGATGAAGTTTGCAGTTTGATGAAGTTTGCAGTTTGATGAAGGTTGCTGTGGGATGAAGTTTGCAGTTTGATGAAGTTTGAAGTGGGATTAATTTGATGAAGTTTGACGTTTGTTCAAATTTGCAGTGGGATTGGTTTGAAGATGTTTATCTTTTGTTGAAATTTGCAGTGGGATTACTTTGATCAAGTTTGCAGTGTGATGAAGTTTGCAGTTTGATGAACTTTGCAGTGTGATGAAGTTTGCCGTTTGATGAACTTTGCAGTGTGATGAAGTTTGCAGCTTGATGAAGTTTGCAGTGTGATGAAGTTTGCAGTATGATGACGTTTGCAGTGTGATGATGTTTGCAGTTTGATGAAGTTTGCAATGCGATTAGTTTGATGAAGTTTACAGTGTGATGAAGTTCTCAGTTTGATGAAGTTTGCCGTGGGATGAAGTTGGCAGTGGGATGAAGTTTGCAGTTTGATGAAGTTTGCAGTGGGATGAAGATTGCAGTGTGATGAAGTTTGCAGTGTGATGAAGTTTGCAGGGGATGAAGTTTGCAGTGTGATGAAGTTTGCAGTTTGATGAAGTTTGCAGTGTGATGTAGTTTGCAGTGTGATGAAGTTTGCAGTGGGATGAAGTTTGCAGTGTGATGATGTTTGCAGTTTGATGAAGTTTGCAGTGTGATGAATTTTGCAGTCTGATGACGTTTGCAGTTTGATGAAGTTTACAGTGTGATGAAGTTTCCAGTTTGATGACTTTTGCAGTTTGATGAATTTTGCCGTGTGATGAAGTATGCAAGTTGATGAAGTTTGCAGTTTGATGAAGTTTGCAGTGTGATGAAGTTTGCAATTTGATCAAGTTTGCAGTGTGATGAAGTTTGCAGTTCGATGAACTTTGCAGTGTGATGAAGTTTGCAGTTTGATGAACTTTGCAGTGTGATGAAGTTTGCAGCTGGATGAAGTTTGCAGTTTGATGATGTTTGCAGTGTGATGATGTTTGCTGTTTGAGGAAGTTTGCAATTTGATGAATTATGCAGTTTGATGAGGTTTGCAGTGTGATGATGTTTGCAGTTTGGTGAAGTTTGCAGTTTGATGAAGTTTGCAGTTTAATGAGGTTTGCAGTTCGATTAAGTTTGCAGTGTGATGAAGTGTGCAGTTTGATGAAGTTTGCAGTGTGATGAAGTTTGCAGTGTGATGAAGTTTGCAGTGTGATGAGGTTTGCAGTTTGATGTGGTTTGCACTTTATGTAGTTTGCAGTTTGATGAAGATTGCAGTTTGATAAAGTTTGCAGTTCGATGAAGTTTGCAGTGTGATGAAGTTTGCAGTTTGATAAATTTGCAGTTTGGTGAAGTTTGCAGTGTGATGAAGTTTGAAGTGCGATTAGTTTGATGAAGTTTGCAGTTTGAAGAAGTTTGCAGTTTGATGAATTATGCAGTTTGATGAAGTTTGCAGTGCGATTAGTTTGATGAAGTTTGCAGTTTGATGAAGTTTGCAGTTTGATGAAGTTTCCAGTTTGATGAAGTTGGAAGTGCGATTAGTTTGATGAAGTTTGCAGTAACATGAAATTTGCAGTTTGATGAAGTTTGCAGTTTGATGAAGTTTACAGTGTGAATTTTGCAGAGCGATTAGTTTGAAGAAGTATGCAGTTTGATGAAGTTTGCAGTTTGGTGAAGTTTGCAGTGGGATGAAGTTTGCAGTTTGATGAAGTTTGCAGTTTGATGAAGTTTGCAGTGGGATGAAGTTTGCAGTTTGATGAAGTTTGCAGTTTGATGAAGTTTGCCGTGGGATGAAGTTTGCAGTGGGATGAAGTTTGCAGTGGGATGAAGTTTGCAGTGTGATGATGTTTGCACTTTGATGAAGTTTGCAGTGTGATGAAGTTTGCAGTATGATGACGTTGGCAGTTTGATGAAGTTTGCATTGTGATGAAGTTTCCAGTTTGATGACTTTTGCAGTTTGATGAAGATTGCAGTGTGATGAAGTTTGCAGTGTGATGATGTTTGCAGTTGGATGAAGTTTGCAGTGTGATGAAGTATGCAGGTTGATGAAGTTTGCAGTTTGATGAAGTTTGCAGTGTGATGAAGTTTGCAGTATGATGACGTTTGCAGTTTGATCAAGTTTGCAGTGTGATGAAGTTTGCAGTTTGATGAAGTTTGCAGTTTGATGAAGGTTGCTGTGGGATGAAGTTTGCAGTTTGATGAAGTTTGAAGAGGGATTAATTTGATGAAGTTTGACGTTTGTTCAAATTTGCAGTGGGATTGGTTTGAAGATGTTTATCTTTTGTTGAAATTTGCAGTGGGATTACTTTGATCAAGTTTGCAGTGTGATGAAGTTTGCAGTTTGATGAACTTTGCAGTGTGATGAAGTTTGCAGCTTGATGAAGTTTGCAGTGTGATGAAGTTTGCAGTATGATGACGTTTGCAGTGTGATGATGTTTGCAGTTTGATGAAGTTTGCAATGCGATTAGTTTGATGAAATTTACAGTGTGATGAAGTTTGCAATTTGATGAAGTTTGCAGTTTGGTGAATTTTGCAGTTTGATGAAGTTTGCAGTTTGATGAAGTTTGCAGTTTGATGAAGTTTGCAGTGTGATAAAGTTGGAAGTTTGATGAAGTTTGCAGTGGGATCAACTTTGCAGTGGGATGAAGTTCGCAGTGTGATGAATTTTGCGGTTTCATGAAGTTTGCAGTTTGATGAAGTTTGCAGATTGATGAAATATGCAGTGCGATTAGTTAGATGAAGTTTGCAGTGCGATTAGTTTGGTGAAGTTTGCAGTGTGATGATGTTTGCAGTGGGATTATTTTTATGAAGTTTGCAGTGTAATGATGTTTGAAGTGGGATTAGTTTGATGATGTTTGCAATGCGATTAGTTTGATGAAGTTTGCAGTGTGATGAGGTTTGCAGTGCGATTAGTTTGATGAAGTTTGCAGTGTGATGAAGTTTGCAGTGCGATTAATTTGAAGACGTTTGCAGTGGGATGAAGTTTGCAGTTTGATGAAGTTTGCAGTTTGATGAAGTTTGCAGTGTGATGAAGTGTGCAGTGCAATTAGTTTGAAGAAGTTTGCAGTGGGATGAAGTTTGCAGTTTGATGATGATTGCAGTGAGATAAAGTTTGCAGTGCGCTTAGTTTGATGAAGTTTGCAGTTTGATGAAGTTTGCAGTTTGATGATGTTTGCAGTTTGATGAAGTTTGCAGTTTGATGAAGTTTGCAGTTTGATGAAGTTTGCAGTTTGATGAAGTTTGCAGTTTGATGATGTTTGCAGTTGGATGACGTTTGCAGTGTGAGGAAGTTTGCAGTTTGATGAAGTTTGCAGTTTGATGAAGTTTGCAGTTTGATGATGTTTGCAGTTTGATGAAGTTTGCAGAGGGATTAGTTTGATGAAGTTTGCACTGGGATGAAGTTTGCCGTGTGATGAGTTTGCAGTGTGATGAAGTTTGCAGTGGGATGAAGTTTGCAGTGTGATGATGTTTGCAGTTTGATGAAGTTTGCAGTGTGATGAATTTTGCAGTCTGATGACGTTTGCAGTTTGATGAAGTTTGCAGTGTGATGAAGTTTCCAATTTGATGACTTTTGCAGTTTGATGAAGTTTGCAGTGTGATGAAGTTTGCAGTGTGATGATGTTTGCAGTTTGATCAAGTTTGCAGTGTGATGAAGTATGCAAGCTGATGAAGTTTGCAGTTTGATGAAGTTTGCAGTGTGATGAAGTTTGCAGTTTTATAAAGTTTGCAGTGTGATGAAGTTTGCAGTTCGATGAACTTTGCAGTGTGATGAAGTTTGCAGTGTGATGATGTTTGCAGTTTGATGAAGTTTGTAGTGGGATGAAGTTTGCAATGTGATGAAGTTTGCAGTTTGATGAAGTTTGCAGTGGGATGAAGTTTGCAGTGTGATGAAGTTTGCAGTGTGATGAAGTTTGCAGTTTGATGAAGTTTGCAGTTTGATGAAGGTTGCTGTGGGATGAAGTTTGCAGTTTGATGAAGTTTGAAGTGGGATTAATTTGATGAAGTTTGACGTTTGTTCAAATTTGCAGTGGGATTGGTTTGAAGATGTTTATCTTTTGTTGAAATTTGCAGTGGGATTACTTTGATCAAGTTTGCAGTGTGATGAAGTTTGCAGTTTGATGAACTTTGCAGTGTGATGAAGTTTGCCGTTTGATGAACTTTGCAGTGTGATGAAGTTTGCAGCTTGATGAAGTTTGCAGTGCGATGAAGTTTGCAGTATGATGACGTTTGCAGTGTGATGATGTTTGCAGTTTGATGAAGTTTGCAATGCGATTAGTTTGATGAAGTTTACAGTGTGATGAAGTTCTCAGTTTGATGAAGTTTGCCGTGGGATGAAGTTGGCAGTGGGATGAAGTTTGCAGTTTGATGAAGTTTGCAGTGGGATGAAGATTGCAGTGTGATGAAGTTTGCAGTGTGATGAAGTTTGCAGGGGATGAAGTTTGCAGTGTGATGAAGTTTGCAGTGTGATGATGTTTGCAGTTTGATGAAGTTTGTAGTGGGATGAAGTTTGCAATGTGATGAAGTTTGCAGTTTGATGAAGTTTGCAGTGTGATGAAGTTTGCAGTTTGATGAAGTTTGCAGTGTGATGAAGTTTGCAGTTTGATGCAGTTTGCAGTTTGATGAAGTTTGCAGTGTGATGAAGTTTGCAGTGTGTTGATGTTTGCAGGTTGATGAAGTTTGTAGTGGGATGAAGTTTGCAATGTGATGAAGTTTGCAGTTTGATGAAGTTTGCAGTGGGATGAAGTTTGCAGTGTGATGAAGATTGCAGTTTGATGAAGTTTGCAGGTTGATGAAGGTTGCTGTGGGATGAAGTTTGCAGTTTGATGAAGTTTGAAGTGGGATTAATTTGATGAAGTTTGACGTTTGTTGAAATTTGCAGTGGGATTGGTTTGAAGATGTTTATCTTTTGTTGAAATTTGCAGTGGGATTACTTTGATCAATTTTGCAGTGTGATGAAGTTTGCAGTTTGATGAAATTTGCAGTGTGATGAAGTTTGCAGTATGATGACGTTTGCAGTGTGATGAAGTTTGCAGTGGGATTATTTTTATGAAGTTTGCAGTGTAATGATGTTTGAAGGGGGATTAGTTTGATGATGTTTGCAATGCGATTAGTTTGATGAAGTTTGCAGTGTGATGAAGTGTGCAGTGCAATTAGTTTGAAGAAGTTTGCAGTGGGATGAAGTTTGCAGTTTGATGATGTTTGCAGTGAGATGAAATTTGCAGTGCGCTTAGTTTGATGAAGTTTGCAGTTTGATGAAGTTTGCAGTTTGATGATGTTTGCAGTTTGATGAAGTTTGCAGTTTGATGAAGTTTGCAGTTTGATGAAGTTTGCAGTTTGATGAAGTTTGCAGTTTGATGATGTTTGCCATTGGATGAAGTTTGCAGTGTGAGGAAGTTTGCAGTTTGATGCAGTTTGCAGTTTGATGAAATTTGCAGTTTGATGATGTTTGCAGTTTGATGAAGTTTGCAGAGGGATTAGTTTGATGAAGTTTGCACTGGGATGAAGTTTGCCGTGTGATGAGTTTGCAGTGTGATGAAGTTTGCAGTGGGATGAAGTTTGCAGTGTGATGATGTTTGCAGTTTGATGAAGTTTGCAGTGTGATGAATTATGCAGTCTGATGACGTTTGCAGTTTGATGAAGTTTACAGTGTGATGAAGTTTCCAGTTTGATGACTTTTGCAGTTTGATGAAGTTTGCAGTGTGATGAAGTTTGCAGTGTGATGATGTTTGCAGTTTGATCAAGTTTGCAGTGTGATGAAGTATGCAAGTTGATGAAGTTTGCAGTTTGATGAAGTTTGCAGTGTGATGAAGTTTGCAGTTTGATCAAGTTTGCAGTGTGATGAAGTTTGCAGTTCGATTAACTTTGCAGTGTGATGAAGTTTGCAGCTGGATGAAGTTTGCAGTTTGATGAAGTTTGCAGCTGGATGATGTTTGCTGTTTGATGAAGTTTGCAGTTTGATGAATTATGCAGTTTGATGAGGTTTGCAGTTTGGTGAAGTTTGCAGTTTGATGAAGTTTGCAGTTTGATGAAGTTTGCAGTGTGATAAAGTTGGAAGTTTGATGAAGTTTGCATTGGGATCAACTTTGCAGTGGGATGAAGTTCGCAGTGTGATGAATTTTGCGGTTTGATGAAGTTTGCAGTTTGATGAAGTTTGCAGATTGATGAATTATGCAGTGCGATTAGTTAGATGAAGTTTGCAGTGCGATTAGTTTGATGAAGTTTGCAGTGTGATGATGTTTGCAGTGGGATTATTTTTATGAAGTTTGCAGTGTAATGATGTTTGAAGTGGGATTAGTTTGATGATGTTTGCAATGCGATTAGTTTGATGAAGTTTGCAGTGTGATGAGGTTTGCAGTGCGATTAGTTTGATGAAGTTTGCAGTGTGATGAAGTTTGCAGTGCGATTAATTTGAAGACGTTTGCAGTGGGATGAAGTTTGCAGTTTGATGAAGTTTGCAGTTTGATGAAGTTTGCAGTGTGATGAAGTGTGCAGTGCAATTAGTTTGAAGAAGTTTGCAGTGGGATGAAGTTTGCAGTTTGATGATGATTGCAGTGAGATGAAGTTTGCAGTGCGCTTAGTTTGATGAAGTTTGCAGTTTGATGAAGTTTGCAGTTTGATGATGTTTGCAGTTTGATGAAGTTTGCAGTTTGATGAAGTTTGCAGTTTGATGAAGTTTGCAGTTTGATGAAGTTTGCAGTTTGATGATGTTTGCAGTTGGATGAAGTTTGCAGTGTGAGGAAGTTTGCAGTTTGATGAAGTTTGCAGTTTGATGAAGTTTGCAGTTTGATGATGTTTGCAGTTTGATGAAGTTTGCAGAGGGATTAGTTTGATGAAGTTTGCACTGGGATGAAGTTTGCCGTGTGATGAGTTTGCAGTGTGATGAAGTTTGCAGTGGGATGAAGTTTGCAGTGTGATGATGTTTGCAGTTTGATGAAGTTTGCAGTGTGATGAATTTTGCAGTCTGATGACGTTTGCAGTTTGATGAAGTTTGCAGTGTGATGAAGTTTCCAATTTGATGACTTTTGCAGTTTGATGAAGTTTGCAGTGTGATGAAGTTTGCAGTGTGATGATGTTTGCAGTTTGATCAAGTTTGCAGTGCGATGAAGTATGCAAGTTGATGAAGTTTGCAGTTTGATGAAGTTTGCAGTGTGATGAAGTTTGCAGTTTTATAAAGTTTGCAGTGTGATGAAGTTTGCAGTTCGATGAACTTTGCAGTGTGATGAAGTTTGCAATGTGATGAAGTTTGCAGTTTGATGAAGTTTGTAGTGGGATGAAGTTTGCAGTTTGATGAAGTTTGCAGTTTGATGATGTTTGCAGTTTGATGAAGTTTGCAGTTTGATGAAGTTTGCAGTTTGATGAAGTTTGCAGTTTGATGAAGTTTGCAGTTTGATGATGTTTGCAGTTGGATGAAGTTTGCAGTGTGAGGAAGTTTGCAGTTTGATGAAGTTTGCAGTTTGATGAAGTTTGCAGTTTGATGATGTTTGCAGTTTGATGAAGTTTGCAGAGGGATTAGTTTGATGAAGTTTGCACTGGGATGAAGTTTGCCGTGTGATGAGTTTGCAGTGTGATGAAGTTTGCAGTGGGATGAAGTTTGCAGTGTGATGATGTTTGCAGTTTGATGAAGTTTGCAGTGTGATGAATTTTGCAGTCTGATGACGTTTGCAGTTTGATGAAGTTTGCAGTGTGATGAAGTTTCCAATTTGATGACTTTTGCAGTTTGATGAAGTTTGCAGTGTGATGAAGTTTGCAGTGTGATGATGTTTGCAGTTTGATCAAGTTTGCAGTGTGATGAAGTATGCAAGTTGATGAAGTTTGCAGTTTGATGAAGTTTGCAGTGTGATGAAGTTTGCAGTTTTATAAAGTTTGCAGTGTGATGAAGTTTGCAGTTCGATGAAGTTTGTAGTGGGATGAAGTTTGCAATGTGATGAAGTTTGCAGTTTGATGAAGTTTGCAGTGGGATGAAGTTTGCAGTGTGATGAAGTTTGCAGTGTGATGAAGTTTGCAGTTTGATGAAGTTTGCAGTTTGATGAAGGTTGCTGTGGGATGAAGTTTGCAGTTTGATGAAGTTTGAAGTGGGATTAATTTGATGAAGTTTGACGTTTGTTCAAATTTGCAGTGGGATTGGTTTGAAGATGTTTATCTTTTGTTGAAATTTGCAGTGGGATTACTTTGATCAAGTTTGCAGTGTGATGAAGTTTGCAGTTTGATGAACTTTGCAGTGTGATGAAGTTTGCCGTTTGATGAACTTTGCAGTGTGAAGAAGTTTGCAGCTTGATGAAGTTTGCAGTGTGATGAAGTTTGCAGTATGATGACGTTTGCAGTGTGATGATGTTTGCAGTTTGATGAAGTTTGCAATGCGATTAGTTTGATGAAGTTTACAGTGTGATGAAGTTCTCAGTTTGATGAAGTTTGCCGTGGGATGAAGTTGGCAGTGGGATGAAGTTTGCAGTTTGATGAAGTTTGCAGTGGGATGGAGATTGCAGTGTGATGAAGTTTGCAGTGTGATGAAGTTTGCAGGGGATGAAGTTTGCAGTGTGATGAAGTTTGCAGTTTGATGAAGTTTGCAGTGTGATGAAGTTTGCAGTATGATGACGTTTGCAGTGTGATGAAGTTTGCAGTGGGATTATTTTTATGAAGTTTGCAGTGTAATGATGTTTGAAGGGGGATTAGTTTGATGATGTTTGCAATGCGATTAGTTTGATGAAGTTTGCAGTGTGATGAAGTGTGCAGTGCAATTAGTTTGAAGAAGTTTGCAGTGGGATGAAGTTTGCAGTTTGATGATGTTTGCAGTGAGATGAAATTTGCAGTGCGCTTAGTTTGATGAAGTTTGCAGTTTGATGAAGTTTGCAGTTTGATGATGTTTGCAGTTTGATGAAGTTTGCAGTTTGATGAAGTTTGCAGTTTGATGAAGTTTGCAGTTTGATGAAGTTTGCAGTTTGATGATGTTTGCAGTTGGATGAAGTTTGCAGTGTGAGGAAGTTTGCAGTTTGATGCAGTTTGCAGTTTGATGAAATTTGCAGTTTGATGATGTTTGCAGTTTGATGAAGTTTGCAGAGGGATTAGTTTGATGAAGTTTGCACTGGGATGAAGTTTGCCGTGTGATGAGTTTGCAGTGTGATGAAGTTTGCAGTGGGATGAAGTTTGCAGTGTGATGATGTTTGCAGTTTGATGAAGTTTGCAGTGTGATGAATTATGCAGTCTGATGACGTTTGCAGTTTGATGAAGTTTACAGTGTGATGAAGTTTCCAGTTTGATGACTTTTGCAGTTTGATGAAGTTTGCAGTGTGATGAAGTTTGCAGTGTGATGATGTTTGCAGTTTGATCAAGTTTGCAGTGTGATGAAGTATGCAAGTTGATGAAGTTTGCAGTTTGATGAAGTTTGCAGTGTGATGAAGTTTGCAGTTTGATCAAGTTTGCAGTGTGATGAAGTTTGCAGTTCGATTAACTTTGCAGTGTGATGAAGTTTGCAGCTGGATGAAGTTTGCAGTTTGATGAAGTTTGCAGCTGGATGATGTTTGCAGTTTGATGATGTTTGCAGTTGGATGAAGTTTGCAGTGTGAGGAAGTTTGCAGTTTGATGCAGTTTGCAGTTTGATGAAGTTTGCAGTTTGATGATGTTTGCAGTTTGATGAAGTTTGCAGAGGGATTAGTTTGATGAAGTTTGCACTGGGATGACGTTTGCTGTGTGATGAGTTTGCAGTGTGATGAAGTTTGCAGTGGGATGAAGTTTGCAGTGTGATGATGTTTGCAGTTTGATGAAGTTTGCAGTGTGATGAATTTTGCAGTCTGATGACGTTTGCAATTTGATGAAGTTTACAGTGTGATGAAGTTTCCAGTTTAATGACTTTTGCAGTTTGATGAAGTTTGCAGTGTGATGATGTTTGCTGTTTGATGAAGTTTGCAGTTTGATGAATTATGCAGTTTGATGAGGTTTGCAGTGTGATGATGTTTGCAGTTTGGTGAAGTTTGCTGTTTGATGAAGTTTGCAGTTTAATGAGGTTTGCAGTGTGATTAAGTTTGCAGTGTGATGAAGTGTGCTGTTTGATGAAGTTTGCAGTGTGATGAAGTTTGCAGTGTGATGAAGTTTGCAGTGTGATGAGGTTTGCAGTTTGATGTGGTTTGCACTTTATGTAGTTTGCAGTTTGATGAAGATTGCAGTTTGATAAAGTTTGCAGTTCGATGAAGTTTGCAGTGTGATGAAGTTTGCAGTTTGATAAATTTGCAGTTTGGTGAAGTTTGCAGTGTGATGAAGTTTGAAGTGCGATTAGTTTGATGAAGTTTGCAGTTTGAAGAAGTTTGCAGTTTGATGAATTATGCAGTTTGATGAAGTTTGCTGTGCGATTAGTTTGATGAAGTTTGCAGTTTGATGAAGTTTGCAGTTTGATGAAGTTTGCAGTTTGATGAAGTTGGAAGTGCGATTAGTTTGATGAAGTTTGCAGTATCATGAAATTTGCAGTTTGATGAAGTTTGCAGTTTGATGAAGTTTGCAGTGGGATGAAGATTGCAGTGTGATGAAGTTTGCAGTGTGATGAAGTTTGCAGGGGATGAAGTTTGCATTGTGATGATGTTTGCAGTTTGATGAAGTTTGCAGTGTTATTAGTTTGATGAAGTTTGCAATGTGATGAAGTTTTCTGTGTGATTAGTTTGAAGAAGTATGTAGTTTGATGAAGTTTGCAGTGTGATGAAGTTTGCAATTTGATGACGTTTGCAGTGTGATTAGTTTGATGAAGTTTACAATGTGATGAAGTTTTCAGTGTGATTAGTTTGAAGAAGTATGCAGTTTGATGAAGTTTGCAGTTTGATGATGTTTGCAGTTTGATGAAGTTTGCAGTGTGATGAAGTTTGCAGTGTGATGATGTTTGCAGTTTGATGAAGTTTGTAGTGGGATGAAGTTTGCAATGTGATGAAGTTTGCAGTTTGATGAAGTTTGCAATGTGATGAAGTTTGCAGTTTGATGAAGTTTGCAGTTTGATGATGTTTTCAGTGTGATGAAGTTTGCAGTGTGATGATGTTTGCAGTTTGATGAAGTTTGCAGTGGGATGAAGTTTGCAGTGTGATGAAGTTTGCAGTTTGATGAAGTTTGCAGGTTGATGAAGGTTGCTGTGGGATGAAGTTTGCAGTTTGATGAAGTTTGAAGTGGGATTAATTTGATGAAGTTTGACGTTTGTTGAAATTTGCTCTGGGATTGGTTTGAAGATGTTTATCTTTTGTTGAAATTTGCAGTGGGATTACTTTGATCAAGTTTGCAGTGTGATGAAGTTTGCAGTTTGATGAACTTCACAGTGTGATGAAGTTTGCAGTTTGATGAACTTTGCAGTGTGATGAAGTTTGCAGCTTGATGAAGTTTGCAGTGTGATGAAGTTTGCAGTATGATGACGTTTGCAGTGTGATGATGTTTGCAGTTTGATGAAGTTTGCGGTACGAATAGTTTGATGAAGTTTGCAGTGTGATGAAGTTTGCAGTATGATGAAGTTTGCAGTTTGGTGAATTTTGCAGTTTGATGAAGTTTGCAGTTTGATGAAGTTTGCAGTTTGATGAAGTTTGCAGATTGATGAAGTATGCAGTGCGGTAGTTAGATGAAGTTTGCAGTGCGATTAGTTTGATGAAGTTTGCAGTGTGATGATGTTTGCAGTGGGATTATTTTTATGAAGTTTGCAGTGTAATGATGTTTGAAGTTGGATTAGTTTGATGATGTTTGCAATGCGATTAGTTTGATGAAGTTTGCAGTGTGATGAGGTTTGCAGTGCGATTAGTTTGATGAAGTTTGCAGTGTGATGAAGTTTGCAGTATGATGAAGTTTGCAGTTTGGTGAATTTTGCAGTTTGATGAAGTTTGCAGTTTGATGAAGTTTGCAGTTTGATGAAGTTTGCAGATTGATGAAGTATGCAGTGCGGTAGTTAGATGAAGTTTGCAGTGCGATTAGTTTGATGAAGTTTGCAGTGTGATGATGTTTGCAGTGGGATTATTTTTATGAAGTTTGCAGTGTAATGATGTTTGAAGTGGGATTAGTTTGATGATGTTTGCAATGCGATTAGTTTGATGAAGTTTGCAGTGTGATGAGGTTTGCAGTGCGATTAGTTTGATGAAGTTTGCAGTGTGATGAAGTTTGCAGTGCAATTAATTTGAAGAAGTTTGCAGTGAGATGAAGTTCGCAGTTTGATGAAGTTTGCAGTGCGATTAGTTTGAAGAAGTTTGCAGTGGGATGAAGTTTGCAGTTTGATGATGTTTGCATTGTGATGAAGTTTGCAGTGCACTTAGTTTGAAGAAGTTTGCAGTTTGATGAAGTTTGCAGTTTGATGAAGTTTGCAGTTTGATGAAGTTTGCAGTTTGATGATGTTTGCAGTTTGATGAAGTTTGCAGAGGGATTAGTTTGATGAAGTTTGCACTGGGATGACGTTTGCCGTGTGATGAGTTTGCAGTGTGATGAAGTTTGCAGTGGGATGAAGTTTGCAGTGTGATGATGTTTGCAGTTTGATGAAGTTTGCAGTGCACTTAGTTTGAAGAAGTTTGCAGTGTGAGGAAGTTTGCAGTTTGATGCAGTTTGCAGTTTGATGAAGTTTGCAGTTTGATGATGTTTGCAGTTTGATGAAGTTTGCAGAGGGATTAGTTTGATGAAGTTTGCACTGGGATGACGTTTGCCGTGTGATGAGTTTGCAGTGTGATGAAGTTTGCAGTGGGATGAAGTTTGCAGTGTGATGATGTTTGCAGTTTGATGAAGTTTGCAGTGTGATGAATTTTGCAGTCTGATGACGTTTGCAGTTTGATGAAGTTTACAGTGTGATGAAGTTTCCAGTTTGATGACTTTTGCAGTTTGATGAATTTTGCCGTGTGATGAAGCTTGCAGTGTGATGATGTTTGCAGTTTGATTAAGTTTGCAGTGTGATGAAGTTTCCAGTTTGATGACTTTTGCAGTTTGATGAAGTTTGCAGTGTGATGAAGTTTGCAGTGTGATGATGTTTGCAGTTTGATCAAGTTTGCAGTGTGATGAAGTATGCAAGTTGATGAAGTTTGCAGTTTGATGAAGTTTGCAGTGTGATGAAGTTTGCAGTTTGATCAAGTTTGCAGTGTGATGAAGTTTGCAGTTCGATTAACTTTGCAGTGTGATGAAGTTTGCAGCTGGATGAAGTTTGCAGTTTGATGAAGTTTGCAGCTGGATGATGTTTGCTGTTTGATGAAGTTTGCAGTTTGATGAATTATGCAGTTTGATGAGGTTTGCAGTTTGGTGAAGTTTGCAGTTTGATGAAGTTTGCAGTTTGATGAAGTTTGCAGTGTGATAAAGTTGGAAGTTTGATGAAGTTTGCATTGGGATCAACTTTGCAGTGGGATGAAGTTCGCAGTGTGATGAATTTTGCGGTTTGATGAAGTTTGCAGTTTGATGAAGTTTGCAGATTGATGAATTATGCAGTGCGATTAGTTAGATGAAGTTTGCAGTGCGATTAGTTTGATGAAGTTTGCAGTGTGATGATGTTTGCAGTGGGATTATTTTTATGAAGTTTGCAGTGTAATGATGTTTGAAGTGGGATTAGTTTGATGATGTTTGCAATGCGATTAGTTTGATGAAGTTTGCAGTGTGATGAGGTTTGCAGTGCGATTAGTTTGATGAAGTTTGCAGTGTGATGAAGTTTGCAGTGCGATTAATTTGAAGACGTTTGCAGTGGGATGAAGTTTGCAGTTTGATGAAGTTTGCAGTTTGATGAAGTTTGCAGTGTGATGAAGTGTGCAGTGCAATTAGTTTGAAGAAGTTTGCAGTGGGATGAAGTTTGCAGTTTGATGATGATTGCAGTGAGATGAAGTTTGCAGTGCGCTTAGTTTGATGAAGTTTGCAGTTTGATGAAGTTTGCAGTTTGATGATGTTTGCAGTTTGATGAAGTTTGCAGTTTGATGAAGTTTGCAGTTTGATGAAGTTTGCAGTTTGATGAAGTTTGCAGTTTGATGATGTTTGCAGTTGGATGAAGTTTGCAGTGTGAGGAAGTTTGCAGTTTGATGAAGTTTGCAGTTTGATGAAGTTTGCAGTTTGATGATGTTTGCAGTTTGATGAAGTTTGCAGAGGGATTAGTTTGATGAAGTTTGCACTGGGATGAAGTTTGCCGTGTGATGAGTTTGCAGTGTGATGAAGTTTGCAGTGGGATGAAGTTTGCAGTGTGATGATGTTTGCAGTTTGATGAAGTTTGCAGTGTGATGAATTTTGCAGTCTGATGACGTTTGCAGTTTGATGAAGTTTGCAGTGTGATGAAGTTTCCAATTTGATGACTTTTGCAGTTTGATGAAGTTTGCAGTGTGATGAAGTTTGCAGTGTGATGATGTTTGCAGTTTGATCAAGTTTGCAGTGTGATGAAGTATGCAAGTTGATGAAGTTTGCAGTTTGATGAAGTTTGCAGTGTGATGAAGTTTGCAGTTTTATAAAGTTTGCAGTGTGATGAAGTTTGCAGTTCGATGAAGTTTGTAGTGGGATGAAGTTTGCAATGTGATGAAGTTTGCAGTTTGATGAAGTTTGCAGTGGGATGAAGTTTGCAGTGTGATGAAGTTTGCAGTGTGATGAAGTTTGCAGTTTGATGAAGTTTGCAGTTTGATGAAGGTTGCTGTGGGATGAAGTTTGCAGTTTGATGAAGTTTGAAGTGGGATTAATTTGATGAAGTTTGACGTTTGTTCAAATTTGCAGTGGGATTGGTTTGAAGATGTTTATCTTTTGTTGAAATTTGCAGTGGGATTACTTTGATCAAGTTTGCAGTGTGATGAAGTTTGCAGTTTGATGAACTTTGCAGTGTGATGAAGTTTGCCGTTTGATGAACTTTGCAGTGTGATGAAGTTTGCAGCTTGATGAAGTTTGCAGTGTGATGAAGTTTGCAGTATGATGACGTTTGCAGTGTGATGATGTTTGCAGTTTGATGAAGTTTGCAATGCGATTAGTTTGATGAAGTTTACAGTGTGATGAAGTTCTCAGTTTGATGAAGTTTGCCGTGGGATGAAGTTGGCAGTGGGATGAAGTTTGCAGTTTGATGAAGTTTGCAGTGGGATGGAGATTGCAGTGTGATGAAGTTTGCAGTGTGATGAAGTTTGCAGGGGATGAAGTTTGCAGTGTGATGAAGTTTGCAGTTTGATGAAGTTTGCAGTGTGATGAAGTTTGCAGTATGATGACGTTTGCAGTGTGATGAAGTTTGCAGTGGGATTATTTTTATGAAGTTTGCAGTGTAATGATGTTTGAAGGGGGATTAGTTTGATGATGTTTGCAATGCGATTAGTTTGATGAAGTTTGCAGTGTGATGAAGTGTGCAGTGCAATTAGTTTGAAGAAGTTTGCAGTGGGATGAAGTTTGCAGTTTGATGATGTTTGCAGTGAGATGAAATTTGCAGTGCGCTTAGTTTGATGAAGTTTGCAGTTTGATGAAGTTTGCAGTTTGATGATGTTTGCAGTTTGATGAAGTTTGCAGTTTGATGAAGTTTGCAGTTTGATGAAGTTTGCAGTTTGATGAAGTTTGCAGTTTGATGATGTTTGCAGTTGGATGAAGTTTGCAGTGTGAGGAAGTTTGCAGTTTGATGCAGTTTGCAGTTTGATGAAAT